>JBAMHW010000014.1:1991941-2003407 GCA_037177495.1 Rhadinocentrus ornatus | reverse complement strand
CATGTCTTGCTCCATCCACCAACGCCACGTTGCACCACAGACTGTCCAGGAGTTGGTGGATGCTTTAGTCCAGGTCTAGGAGGAGATCCCTCAGGAGACCATCCGCCACCTCATCAGGAGCCCAGGTGTTGTAGGGGGGTCCTACAGGCACGTGGAGGCCACACACACTACTGAGCCTCATTTTCACTTTTAAGGACATTACATCAAAGCTGGATCAGCCTGTAGTGTGTTTTTCCACTTTCATTTAGAGTCTGACTCCACATCCAGACCTCCGTGGGTTAATAAATTTGATTTCTATTTATCTTTTTTGTGTGATTTTGTTGTCACACATTCAACTATGTAAAGAACAAAGTGTTTAATAAGAATAGTTCATTCATTCACATCTACGATGTTATTTTAGTCTTCCCTTTAGTTTTTTGAGCAGTGTATATTAAAAAAGTTAGAAAAGTCTTAATTTTAAGTATTTTTCCCTTTGTTTTCCCACATCAAATTTTTTTATTTTCTAATCTTTAAAAAACACACCTAATTTTCCTCCTTTAATGTGTATTGTGATTTTTCTTTTATTTACTGTTATTTCCTTCAAAGCCACAATCACAGTTAATTAAAGATGTGATCAACTTGTTTGAGGCCAGCGGGTAAATTTAGAGCATCATTAGAGCTTGTTTGGCTAAAATCAGTAGCAGCCAAAAACAGCGTTGAACAGGAAGTTTACCAGAGAGCTGAAAGCTGCAGCGAAACAGGACCCACTGTGTTGTTCAGATCTGGAAGATTCTGTGGCTTCACATTTGATGAAAATACAAGCGATTCAACTGTGAAACCTTCCTGTTTGTACAGTGGTGGATCTAGACTTTTATACATGACGTGGCCAAAGGGTGGACATGCACTGTGTGGCTAGCTCCACGCTGGGAGCTGTGGGGCTGCTGGTACTGGGTCTGGGGTCTGTCTTACTTGATGTGTCCTTCCTCTTTACTGAAAAGTCAGAAATATCTCCCGTTCTCTTCTTATATCTTCCTCTACTAAATCAGACTGCTTACAGGATCCGTTTCTCCACATGCTGTAGCTACGTTAAAACCAGCTAGCAGCCTTGCTAGCCTCCTGTTTAAATGAAACTGGATCATGTAGCGCTAGCTTAGTCAGTGCCAGGTAAGGTGGATAGCAAGGTTTTCTTTGAGCATCTTTTTTTTTTTTTACTTAAATGTGAAAATCTTGATGAACTGACTTGATGTGTAGTCCCACTCACTGAAAACTAAATATGACTTGTTTTCCCCACGTTAGCGGAAAACTATTCTAGTGCTAGCATAGAACTAGATTAGCATTCATACGTAGCTTTATGCTAACATCAAATGAATAGTATTAGTTGTACTTGCACAGGGTCTAAGTCTCTTCAGCCACCTCAGTATTGTTAAAGGATGAATAATTAAAAAAACACTTTAAAATCTACTTCAAACTGGTGTTGTGATACTGGTGATGGATGCAGGTCTGGGAAGATGTTTTTGTCCTCCTAAAGCAGTGGTTCCCAAACTTCTTCTGCAGGGCCCCTTTTCATTGACAACAATAATGTCAAGCCCCCCTTGATCCCAGTACCACATGTACCCCAAAGCTTAAAAAGAAACTTAGAAATGTGCCACGAAATGTTCTTTAGTTTATTGGCTGCTGCTTCGTAACTACAGTGAAACCCATGTCAGTGGCAGAAGGATCAACTCATCTGCTGTAGTGACTTTAACCAGGAAACTACTTCAGGTGAGCTTTCAATAAGACAGATGCTGCTTTACATCTCTGCTATATACGATAGGTGAGTAGTTTTTTTCCTAAACTAATCAAGTTATTTCTTTGTGTTCGGGATGACGAGTCCCCAAGTAGCGTTATTACTCGTTTGGCTTCATTCTGTCAGATGATGATATTTTGAGACATACATCACACTGTGGTCTGTCATCATTACCCACCATTGACCATTACCTGGTCTGGCCCAGGTACGCAAGATGTGCCTCATCATATTTTTTTTATTTTTTTTTGTGTGTGTGGTAGTTGAAATCCCTATTCTTGATTCATCATTGTTTGACCATTGTTTTCACAAATGTATCCATGTTTTGCTAGCAGTGTAAAACTAAGTTTTATTTAGCCTTGCTGAGCCCCCTTCCCATGGCTCTGCCCCCAGTTTGGGAACCACTGGCCAAAAGTGACCGACTTGACCTGAGGTAACACTTCAACAACCACATATCTAAAAAGTTGGGAGGCTGATTCGAATGCACATAAAAACAGAATGAAATCAGTCTCATCAGGTCCCACTTCATTCCCAGTAGAAGATAAAAACAAATCAGGTGATGGAAATATGAAAACATGTTTTTCTTCTACTGGGGATAAAAAGATTCAGCATTTAATTCGGTTTTTACACGTCTCAGTTTTTTGGGGGGAATTAGGGTAATAAAACATCAGAGACCTGATGGCGCCTGCAGCGCCGCTTCATCCAACACAGCAGACTTAAAAACTTAAAATCAGGGAGTCTCAGGTTTGTTTTCATGCAGTAGAAAAGAACAAAAACACAAAAACACACAAAAGGGAAGCAGACTTTATTTTCCAGCCCGTTAATTTCAGGGGTTAAAGAACATCCCACCGCTCGTCTTCCGCGGTTCTCAACCGTTTGATTTCTAAACAATGTCTAACGTCATCCACAAGCAGCTGGTCACCATGGTAACCTCTGACCTTCACATTACCACTACAAACAAATGATAAAGCACTTCCTGTTCTGATCAGGTCGTGATGCAGGTTGAGAACCACTGAGCTGTGCGTGTGAGCTCTGTGCACAAACATGCGCACACACGTGTTAGGAAGAACATAAATAAACCGAGTGGGGGTGGGTGGGGGTTACGGCACACACAGATGACATCACCAGCGTGCGCCGTCGGCCCGCCATACTTACTTTGGCCTTCGGCCCCGGAGCGGGTGAGGCGAGTGGGGGAGGGGCGGGGTTGGCGTCTTTGGGCTTACGAAGGAGGCCGTTCTCCTGACCTCTGACACCCAGCGAGGAGAAGTCCCTGGCTGCGGCCCGTTTTCTGGCACGAAGTGTGTTCCATGACAGAGACTTCCTGTTCGGTGCACGGAGGACAAACATCAAGCATCCAATCAGAGAGCAGCTCCGGCTCAGTCTGGCTGCAGAGGCAACGACGACTGAGGTCATGTTGGTGGAGGTGAACAAGCGCCGTGTGGTGGTTAAGAAGCTTATTTTCACTTGCGTTTCCGTTGCTATGGAAACCAGACTGACTTCATTATTTAAAAATGCCATAAATACCATAAGTTCATACAGTCCAGATCCAGAGTTCTGTCTTCATCTCTGACTTTGTTGCAATCTAAGTGTTGGCAGAGCTGTGTTGACACATAACTTAGCTAAGAAGCATCTGAAAGCGGATCTTCATGTTCTTTGACACAAAGCAGCAACAAGATGAAACTCAGCTAATCTCAGCATGGAGGCAGAAACTGGACACGGGGAGGACAAAAGAAGAAGAGTCAGGACTAGAAACTGTCTACAGCAGAGGGACAGGATCTGAGATCCAGCAAAGACCTGAACCAGGACCTAAGAGATGCATCTGGACCTTCAGCCTGGACTCAAACCTCATCAGAAACTCAATCAGGACTTCTGGACAGACCTAAAACAGACTCACTGCCCCAATGGAAAAATATTC
Organism: Rhadinocentrus ornatus; assembly: GCA_037177495.1. Classification (NCBI taxonomy): domain Eukaryota; kingdom Metazoa; phylum Chordata; class Actinopteri; order Atheriniformes; family Melanotaeniidae; genus Rhadinocentrus; species Rhadinocentrus ornatus. The sequence goes on along the minus strand of JBAMHW010000014.1, from coordinate 1,999,730 downwards.
TATAGAAAATTTCTTAACAAGCACAACTTTACTTTTATACAGTTTTATTCAGCCTGATAATCTTTTTTAACAAATCCAAATTATTCTGGGATAAATGTGAACATTTGATTCTGAAAAAGCTGAAGGTTTTTCTGACTTTCAGAAACAAATTTTCATGTTTCTTTTAGTGAAATTGCTGACAGCAGCCTCCTTTTAACCCCATCTCGCTAGCAGATATGCAGGTTTTTAAACCGAACCATGGAGAACAAGTCAAGCATATCAAACTCTTTCCCTTTTTAAACATCGTGTTTCCAGACATCGTCGTCGTTGCCTGAAGCTGCAGAAGACTGAGCGACGCCGACGTTTCTCCTTTAGCGGGACTACTCTGCTTCATTCCAACCTTCGTGGATTCACAATAATAAGACTCATTTTCTAAGTGACAGAAACACAATAAAACATTATTTTTATTATTTTCTGCTGCAGAATAAATGGTGAAAGATTGAATTTCCCGCCATGTTGGCCTTTAAATCATGGAAAACTGGAACACCCAAAACAGAAAATGGAATACAGAAATATAACTCATTACTGCACAAATCCAGTACAGGCTGTTTATGTGTGCGATATGTTTGTATATTGTTTTTTGTATATTGTAAATGGTTTCTGTGGTATGTCTGTAAATGTCCGAGGACTACGGATGGAAAATAGCTTTGAGCTAAAGCCGGCATATTTACACAAGTTCACGTATTTGTACAAAGTATTCGTTAATGTGCATTGTCCTCATTAAATAAAATAAAAATAAATACATTTTACAGAAAATATATATTCATCTTTTTCTAGGAATTTATAAAATGTGACAATTTGATATTCCCATGGTCATTGAACTGTATTGAACTTCGTATGTACTATTTACTTTGCCATTTACTTTTAAGTTTATTTACTTATTAGTGATATTTTATTTCACTTTGTCACATTTATGGAAGGTGGAGCCGTTATCCTAATAAAAAAAAAAAAAAATGGGACCATATCACATAAATAGTTTAATTGGAAAAACATGAAACTTATCACCTTAACGCGATAAGGTCCCTGACACCTCCGCGCTTACGTAACATTTTTCATATTGCTTAATAGAATTTATTTTTATAATTTGTTACACTTTAATTACTTTAGGTTCTGTATTTTTTATTTTGGCACTTTTGGTCTTCCGTACTAAAAATGATAAAATTGTAGTGTTTGACTCAGTTTACACTAAACCACCTGAACTGTTCCCGGTTCTCCTAAGTTTGACAATCCTGCGGGAACAACATGCTTAAAATGCTTTTTCTACTAAAAATGAGCCTTTTCTCTTCACTTAGTTAAAAATGTGCCGTCGTTTTGCTATTACAACAAACTGAAGAAGGTCTGTGTTTTTCCAGCCTGTTTCTTAGCTGAACAAAAGTATTAATTTACTTATTTATACATTTTATCATAATTTCATAAGTATTTCATGTATTTATGTCTAATTCATATTTCATATTAACGCACAATTTTTTGTCATGCAATTGTCTTTTATGGGGCAAAAAGTACCAGGAACTAATTGTATCTTGCTGAAAGGAAAAATCTTGGCACCGCCCATCCCTACATGGAGCTGAGACAATTTCTCGGTCATGTGACTTCTCTTAGATGATGGAAAGAAAGAAAAAATATCACAATTTTCTCTTTTTTTTATTTTAACTCTAAAAACAAATAGAACTATGACTAAAAAATGTATATTTTTCCACAGACTGCGAGAATAAAGTTGTAATATTTGAATGAGTTAGAACGAGGGTCGTGAAGTCGTACTTCAGCACAGGTTCACTAACAGGAGACACTAAATCTACTAGCTCATCGGCACCGTGTTATCATTAACATCAGAACAAAGAAAGAAGCCGGCGGACTTGGAGGACGCCACTGCTTTGTGGAGGAAACGGCCGGAACAATTACAACCTTCCTCTCGTACGACTTCTTTCATGCAATGCTAGAACTTCATTCTTGAAGCCTGTGAAAAATATTTTCCTTTATGCAGCCGTAACACTGCGTTGCAGAAACATAACGGTTCATTATCCGTTTCAGAAGCTTTTTTCTGTTTTTCATTTTAACGTATAGAAATAACTATTTCACGTTTTTCACGTTCGCCCAGTTTGACGTTGGTTTCTTCTGTGGAGTCAAACCGTCCATGTTAGTACAAACTGAAAGAAAATCAAAAACATCACAACAACAAATCCAACAAAAACAAAAGAGAAAAACGGTGCAGAAACCATAAGAGGCCGGTGGACGTGTTGACTTCCTGTTTCCTGTTTGGGAGCTCACACAGATGCAGGAAGCAGTTCAACTTTGCTTTGATTTATTTACAAATATTAAAAACTACAAACCATCTTCATCCTAACGCAGAACAGAAACATGGTCACCTTCACGCTGCTTCGCTAACTCATGCTCAAGTCCAGAAAGGTTTATTTTACAGCTTTAAAATACATTTAAAATCATCCTCGACTACCGACCGCTGCTGACAAATAACATATTGCACAGCCAGACTTCATATTTTATCATCATAAATAGTGCAAATGAGATTTTTCTTTTCTTTTTTTAACAGGAATGTTCTAGAGCCTCAGTCAGCCATCACAAAGTTAACTTTGTACAGTGAATTGCCAACAAAATCAACACGAAAAGAAAGAAATCTGTGTCCGTGAAATAAAATAATAATTAACAACAAGAGGAACAAACAAACAAACGTGTTTACAGATTGCCACAGACAACAAATAAATCTTCTCCTTTGCGGAGAGTCGAGTCCACCTGAAGGACGCAGGTGAGTTTTTCTGTCAAAAACAGTAAAAAGAAACAAAAAAAGTACAAAACAAACCAAAAAGAAAAAGAAAAGCAGATTGTTAGAACTGAAATAAAGAGTCCGGTTTTGTCTCCACGTGGACGTTTTTACACGTTTTTCTATCCGCTTTACGTCAGCGTCTCGGCTCAGAGACTTAAAGTCGCTGCAGCAGTTGTACCGTTACAGGGAGGGGGAGGAGTTAGGAGGCAGCAGGGAGGAGTTAGGAACCCATTCAAAAACAACAAAAACAAACCAAAACGGGGGGCGGAGTTTGATCCGGTCCAGTGTCTGCGGGTGGAGGAGGGGCAGGGGGGACTTACTTGATGTTGTTGGCATCTGCCACGGCTGCTGGGAAGGAGGAGGTTGAGGAAGAGTCTTTTATGGGCGGGCCTAAGACCTGTCCCGGGACCCAGCCCTCTGCGGCGGGTGATTGGCTGTCAGCCGGCCGGTAAACCAGGTACATGTTCTGCTGATTGGTGGCCAGGATCTGGACCGTCTCCCCCTGGCTGACGGAGATCTCGTTCTCTTTGAGCGCCGAGTAGTCCTGAGTGACCCGCATGGTGGAGGAGACGCCGTTACAGCCGCCGTCTCCGTCCTGAGAGGGGACGGGGAGGGAGGGGGGACAAGGTTAAGGTGTGTCTATGTGGGAGGGATAACAGACCTGCTGACTGCGATGGTGCATGGCCGACCATCAGCTGAGGAGGAGGAGGAGGGGGAGGTCGGGGCCGAGGAGGAGGAAGAGGAGCAAGGAGGAGTCACATTTCCAGTCAGTAACTCCACCAATCACACGTCAGATAAACAGAAAACTCCTAATTTGTTCAGGATCCATCCATTTCCTACACCGCTAAATCCAAGAAATCAAATAAATATAAAAAATGATTAACTTTTGTATATAATAAAATTTAAAGAAGTCTTTATATTGTTTTAAAAAAGATTACTAATTTATTACAAAAACTGTATTTTAAGTTTATAAATAGAAAATCTTTAAGATTTTATAAATAAAAAAAAATCCAAAACTGAAGTTCTAAAGTTAGTTTAAACGAAACAAGCGACCGACCTGCAGCGGTTCCAGCGGTGCGGCGACGTGGAACCTTTAGGTCCGAATCCTGCTGCAGACAGTCAGCCTGAGAAGGAAATGAAATGGACGGCGGTTCGGCACCAGCTGGGAGGATCTGGTTTTAGAAAGGTGAAAACCGTCTGCGTGAGCTGGACGCGTGACACCTGAGTGAGGTTGCCCCTCCCCCACCACATCACCCAAAAATCTAACAAAAATGGTGTGAAATGTTTGTGCTGCTAAAAGTTTAGCTTTTTTGTCATCATAATTTTAAAGATATTAAAGTTTTAAAGTCATTCAAAGATTCGTCGCCTCTGGAAGGCAGCAAACGATTGGCCGTGTACGGAAAATGGACCAATCAGTGTTGAATGCTCTTTTATTATTTGGACAAAACTTGAACTAATGGACAATTTTAGCTCCAAACACTCCGACACATGAAAGTAAAATCCTGCATGAAAACCCACTCTGTCAGGTTATGTCTCAGTCCTGGAGAAAGTCCACCACCTCTGAGGAACAAGACGAATCGCTGTAATAAAACTAAAAAACCTCAACAAATACGATCGATACCAACTTTGTCTGATTTACGTAACCTGAATATTTTTCCAAATCTCGGGGCAGAAACTAAACTTTTAGCTGCATTAACGTTTGACGTCATATTTTTTAAAGTGGAAAAATGAGGAGAGGCAACTTCAGTCATGTAGGTGCGATTCGGAGACAATCGGATGAATGATGATGCTGCTGAAGTGGAGCTGATCCAGAGAGCAAAACGGGACCCAAGTAGGGCAGGAAGGGACAGCCTGGCAGGTGTGTGATGTCCAACAGGAAGCTGCTCCTCCTCCCGCGTCCTCCTCCTCCTCCTGCAGCCTACATTTTAACCTTGGCTGCTTCGTGCTCCACTTAAACTGCTGCAGAAATAAACCTCAGACCATGAGCGTCTCACAGGAACTCACCCTGGACTCGAAACCCGACGAGCCGCCGTTTGATTGAGACACCTTTATCTGACTCCTGCCCCTCTCTGGGTCCTTGTCCCCGAGGCCAACGTCTGAGGACGGCCGGCTTTTAGTGGACACGGTGGGCCGATTCCCCGACGAAGAGCGGTTTCTGGTCAGCGAGGAGCCGTCGCTTCCCCCGCTCTTCTCCTTCTGGTACTCGATGGGACTCTGCAGGGCTGAATCACAGTTTGGACATCTGTTTAGTGGACATCTTTGACCATTTTTCAAAGTGCTTGGCAGCTTTTTTGCGCTTCCATCTAAAATTAGACTCATAATTTAAACTTGCAATTCAATGTACACGTTAGGACCCAGTAACATGAACAGGAGGCAAAAACGATGTTTTTCTGATTCAGTTAAACATAAATAAATACTTTATGGAGCAAAACCAATTAACAGAAGAAAACATCGAAAATGAAAGAAAATGTAAAAGACGAAAAATATTAAGACCCAAAGACGTTTAAAAACAGCATTAAAATAATAAAAAGATCAAGGTCAGAATATTAAAAAGCCTGGGCTGTCGGCTATGGAGGGAGAAAAGTGGCACAATGAAATACATAAATACAGCATTTAATAATTACATGCGTCATTTTATTCAGTTTGGAAATAAATCCAATAAATTTTCCATCAGCTAAATGACTAACAGAAAACAACCGCTATGACGTCTTCCAGCCGGGTTTTAGACGGCACCGCAGCTCGAAGATGCTCTGATCAAAGTCATTTATGACGTGTTTGAATACAGACGATGGAAAAATGTCAGTCTGAGTCTTACTGGACCTCAGTGCTGCATCTGATACAGTGGACCACATTACTCACGACTGGAGAACTGGGTGGGCCTCTCTGGTGCTGCACTACACTGGTTTAAATCTAATTTAGAGAACAGAAAGTACTTTGAATTAATAGGTAACTTCCCATCGGAGCAGACAAGAATTACATGTGGAGTTCCCCAAGGTTCCCTCCTGGGGCCTCTTCTGTTTACCAGATGACACACAGAAATGTCACCAGGAGACCGAGGCCCCGTACAGGCTCTTGGTAAATGCACTGAAGAGATTAATGACTGGATGTGTCTGAACTTTCTTCAGTGAAACAAAAACAAAGCTGAGGGGATTGTCTTCAAAGCCAAAGACAAACGATTAAAGATCACTACAGAGGTTCAGTCTCTGGGCGAGCGCAAACCTACGTCGCAACCCGGAAGTCAAGAGTCCAGAAACTACTCATCGGTGAAAACTGACCCGCAATCCAACGAGCGTCTATGTTAGAGCGCAACAGATCGTCAGTCTTACGTCTTTACCACCGTTTTTCCTATAAAAGGATTAAGCCTGTCATTCAGTTACATTGAAAGCCTCGGTGTCAAGGCTGGAAAAAGATGGGAGGTGAAGCTAAGGGCAGCAGGATTAAAGGAATGCCGATACGCGGGTAGATGAACCAGCTGACTGGCCAGATGTTCAGTTTCCCGATCTTGCAGCTACAAATGGAGTTTCAGTGTTTTCTCTTATAAAACTTTGTGATGGAATAATCTGCTGCTACATACGTCTTAACACTTTGCTTCCCATTCTGGAGGAAACACATTGTGATAGAGCTGCTTACCAGAAACATTGAAAACTTTAAAAACACCACACCCACCCACAGGCATCCGTTACTGCTACTGTAACCAGCTGTAGTATATAAACACCACGTCAGATATGTTGCAATATCTTTTCCTCAGATCATTGCATGCTAGATTTCTGCTAAAATAAAAATGAGTGTGTTCTACATTGGATGTGTAACAGGACATTCATTTCTGATTCCAGATTTAGATCTTATTGTGACGTTGTTATTTTGGTGCACATTAACAAGTAAAATGTGTCTTTCAGGCTGTGAAAAAAGATGCTTTAATATGATCAGAAGGTCTGCATACATAAAGCAGTTATGGAAATAATAGATGTTAACGATGAGGGAATATCGATGGCACATAGTCATGGTGGAGCTCATCTGTAACAGGTCGTCCTGGGGAAGACAAAGAAAACTGTAGTTTATGGCCAAAATGCATCTATGAAATGTTCAGAAAATATAAATCTAGCCGAGCTCTTGGATCCAAAAGAGTCTGGTAAATTATTTCTGACCAGATCCTAGACTAAACATTGTAATACAGCATTTTCCTTAACTAGCATTCACATTTTCCACTAGTTTGATACTTTTGGCATCAAAACATAAAGAAGATGAAAAAATAAAAATAATAATAAATCTTTACTCACCAGTCACAAAATGATCCGAACAAATTGTGAAAGTTCTTGAGCGAATCGACGGTGACCCCTCGGCATTGACAGGCTTGCTAACCATTGTTGAGTCTTCCTGGACTTTTGTGTCTCTCAGGCAGCTCAAAGAGCGATTCTTCTTCTGCACTATACCTGTGTTTATGGCAGCCGACCACTACACAACCTTTCGGCATATTGAACAGAATTTGTTCGATAACAGACAAATCAATCCTGCTCGATCACACAAAACCAGTGGCTTTAATTCTATCGGCGCAGTTCTTTTCACCGACAACATAACCGGATGTGACGAACTTCGGTGAAGTTCCCGGATGCTTGCGCCCACCCACACACCTAAAACCACCAACCAGGCCAGAAATCTGGGTGTAGTGATGGACTCAGACCTTAACTTTGAAAAACACATTAAGGGAACCACAAAGTCCGCCTACTATGACCTGAAAAATATATCAAGAATAAAAGATCTGATGTTTCAGCGGACCTGGAAAAACTAGTCCAGGCTTTCACCTTGAGTCAACTTGCTGAATGAGGCTCCATGCAATGTAATGATTATTGTCAGTGTTTTTACAGGTTTAACCATAAACATCAGTCAGACGCCTGCAGCGGCTCCAGTCCTCACTAAGACCAGGAAAGTGGACCACATCAGTCCAGCTCTGAGGTCTTTACACTGGCTGCCGGTCCA
>JBAMHW010000014.1:1953471-1964957 GCA_037177495.1 Rhadinocentrus ornatus | reverse complement strand
AAGGGGTTAGTACCTTGGCCGTGTTTGTGTGTGTGTGTGTTCCGTTACTTCGAGCCCCCCTTTTGAGTCGCCGGAACCACGCCCCCCTCTGCGTTCCGGGACCTCCCGCTTTACAAATCAAACACTGGTCTTGATCAATAGTTGTCAAGCTTTCAGAAGTTTGTTTAGAAATTTTCTGCCTTTCCCCTCATTTTCAATCCAGTCCTGGAACCTGACCATTTAAGCTTTCTTGGTTTAGCCACTTAACTCTGACCTAGGAATTATTTAAGTAGGAAAAAGGCTCCAAAGCTAACAGCTAATCTTAGTCTAAGACTAAAATGATTTTTTTAGGACAGAGTAGCGGACATTTTGTGAAGACCAATTTAGTTATTTTTATTCTGCTTTCACTTAGCAACTAATGTTAATAAAGAAGCTCAAAATATCTTGAAACCAGAAGCTGATACTGTTTAGTTCAATTCAATAGCTTATATTTCTATATTTATCTATATTATAAACTAACATTCTCTTCTGATACTGAAATGATCTTATCAAGGCAAACAATTGTTCGGCTAACATGCAATACTCATCTTGCTCTGTTTAAAATGGCAGTTATAATAACAGTTTTGGAAAATATGTTCAGGCCAGCAGTCTCATATTCAGGCAAGTTTATCTGTATAGCACATTTCATGTACGAGACAATTCAAAGTGCTTTACATAAAAATTAAAAGCATTACAGCGGAGTGCAAGAAGCAATAAAAGGGGCTTTTTTTTAAGAAATAAAAGAATTTAAATAAAAACAGAAGAAATACAAGAAAAAAAAAAGGTCAGTGTAAGGAATTACCAGTTGTTCTGATAATAGGCAGCAAATAAAGTTTTTCTCCCTGATGTAAAACTGCTGAGTCAGCAGACCTGCAGTTTTCTTGGAGTTTATTCCACATGTGAGGAGCATTAAAGCCGAATGCTGCCTCTCCACATTTAGATCTGACTGGGAACAGAAAGTAGACCTGACCCTCATGACCTGACGGATCTGCTGAGCCATCAATCTTTTAATCCTCGATATGTTCTTTAAGTGATAACAGGGCGACTTCACTTAACTGAAGGAAGTTCTGTCACATCTGATCTTTAATCTGATCCATGCAGTGGATCAGAGTCTGGATCGGACTGTAGTCTCCTGGTGAGATGGTTATGTAGATTTGTGTGTCATCAGCATAACTGTGGTAACATAATTTGTTGTTTTTCATAATTTGAGCAAGCAGCAGCATATAGATGTTGAACAGCAGTGGCCCCAGGATGGAGCCTTGGGAAACCCCACAGGCTATTTTGGTTTGCTCAGATTTATAGTTACCTATGGACACAAAGTTGTCCCTTTCTTTTAAATAGGACAGCACTGAAATCCAGTAGAATCAGGTTTCCGCTATCTGTGCTCAAGTGGATGTCATTAAAAGACCTTAACACTAAAATAGCACTTGTTATATTTTTATGCTAAAATAAAAAAAACTTTAAATCGAGTTAGGCTAACATTGCAGTTAATTTCTTTTTATGGTTAGCATATTTGGGCTAATAGTTATTAAAATGGTTAACACTAAAGTAGCATCAAATATCTTATTAACATTATAATGTTGTGAATAATATGATTGCCTTTGTTTCTTTGTGAAGCCACCTAAATCTGCCCTATACATCACTCACACAGAAAAAGGGCTCCAAAGCTAACATACAAACATAGCTAACACTCAACCAAGTTTTTACCACATCCCCCCCCTATCTTGGTGCCTCAGACCACATCACTGTTGTGCTAATTCAAGCATACAGACTACTGGTTAAAGTCACAAAACCAGTTGGGAAACAGGTACAGGTGTGGCTGGAAGGGTCCTTAGAGACACTCCAGGACTGTTTCTCCATCACAGACTGGAGCATGTTCAAGCAGGCTGCCACCGACAATGACGCTACAGACATTCAGGAGTACAGCGAGGCGATCATGATTTACATCTCAAACTCACCCTGTGACCAGTTTTTTGTACTGTCCCCAGACAGCGTGAAGAAATGTAAATAGGGATGAGAAACTACAGGATCCAGGTGAGCCGTTTGGCCATGGGGTGAAGTGAAAATCTCTCTTTGAATGTGACAAAGGAGATGGTTGTGGATTTTAAGAGGGATCCAACCTCTCTCCACCTCCAACCACAAACTGAAGCTTAAACTGCTTATAAGTATTTTGTACTCAGGTTGCACCTAACAGTCACTTTACATACTGTCCCTTTATGTCAACATCTGCTTTTTGTTTGTACTTGTCCTATTTACTCACTTATTACTTCACCTTATTTTTGAAGATGTTCTGTATTTCTTTATTTTTTACTGTTTTATTTACTACTAACTTGTGTTACTTGGCAGCACCGTAGCCTTAGAGAACAGCATTTGGATTCTCTGACATGTACCAACAAACGGTGAATTGACAAGAAACATAACTTGACAGGTAGCAAAACTTAACTTCCTGAGCCTATAGTTACCATTTTATTGGTTAAACCATTACAGTTACTCTCTTTATTCTGTTTTAACTAAGCAGCTAATGCAGATCCAGCAGCTGATACCGTTTAGGCTAATGTAGTAGCCAACAAATTAATGTGAACCAAGTATTAAACGTTTTCTTGTTTAGAGCAGCATTTTCTTCTTAAATAGAACTTAGGAAGATAGATTCAAAGTAACTTAAAACGATCTTCTCTAGGAAAACTACGCAGCTCATGGATTCTAACGTCATCATATTTTGGCTAACTGCTACAGTCATCTTGCTCCGTATATAGTTTAGCAAGTATGTTTAAGCTAGCATCGTCATATTTAGACTAAAATAGCAACTGTAGTAACCTCTGTATACCAAAATAGGAACTGTAGATTGACCTCGTTTAGGGTAAAATTACAGTTAATATCTTTTTATGGCTAACGTATTTTGGGCTAATATTGTTGCCAAAATAGGTAATGCTAACATAGCATCTAACATTATGTCAAGGCTAATATGAAAATGGTGTGCAATGCCCTTAACATCTTTATTTTAGCCTTATTTCTAAGCAGAAAACTCTCATTCTGAACTTCTGTCACTAAGTATTGTTTTCCTAGAGTGGGGAGGCGTGGCTCAGCAAGGTAGAGTGGTCGTCTTGTAACCCGAGGGTTGCTGGTTTGATCCTCGGCCAAGGCGAGTTCATGTGAAGGTGTCCTTGGGTAAGACACCGAATCCCTAGTTGCTCCTGATGGGTCGTAGTGAGCGCCTTGCATGGCAGCTTCCACCATCAGTGTGTGAATGTATGACGTAAAGCGCTATATAAATACATAAGTATTTGCAGACCGTCCTGATTTCCTGTTAATGTGGTTTTGGTTGGTTTTTTTTGTCAAACTCATTACAAAGCTGGCCTCAGACTTTGCAAAGTGAAAGCTCAGAGTTCCTTGTGGTTAGAAATGATACATTGTGACTGAACTTCTTCTTGGGAACTGGAATCTTACAGGAAAAAGTGTTGGGAATGCATCTATTGCTGCAGAGAGGAAGACATTCACCACAACAAGTGGTCAACAAAAGTCCCAAAAGCTTAAAATCTTCCTCAATCACCACATTCAGTCACAGTTTCACTTTTCTGGCTCACACTATCTGAAAATGTGGAATTGCAACACAGTTTAATGATGATTTTCCTCCAAAATGAAAAGCTAAAATCAGGACGTGTTTATTTGACAGAAAGGATTACCAGTAAACCCAGTGAAGACAGGTTTTTCCTTCATCTCCTCCACCTTCAGACAAGCTTGCTAAGAGACAACATGGGTCTGATCAGATGTGGCGATGATACCGGATGGTTCTGTGTGTGACCTCTGCAGCACATCCTGATCCCTCGTTTCATACGGTCACTGTGTAATCATGTGCAAACATGTGAAAAGTTCTGTTTGCAACGTGAACAACGGTGGTTTCTCCCGTTGCCATGACAACATAATCAGAGACTGAGGTCAAACACCAGTAAAAAATAAATTAAAAAATCTCTACTCATAAAAAGACGAGTCTGTTACTTAAGAGTTTGTAAGAAGATTCATGTTCAGGAAGCAAAAAAGGAAAGTTCGGAAGAGTCGCTCGCCGAAAAGAGGCACCTGACGACTGAACCAGCATGAAAAATAATACAACACACACACGTCCATTACCAACACACACCACCAAGAAACAAAGTTAATGAGCTGAAACTCATCAAGGACAACTTACGCTACAGCTAGCAGACGCTGGTGAGTTTGCTTTTGCACTCGAGCGAAGGGGATGCACGTCTTTTTGGTGACATTGCAGTTTCTCCTCCTAACCTGAAGGTGGCAGCAGGGTTGGTATGGGTCGTAAACTCACAACGGAGAACCTCCGCGTAACCGTCTGCGTAGCAGGGGTGCACGTCAGGTCTGGAAGAGGTGCGCATCGCTACGCCGAGCCCACGGTATAAATCCGCCTTTATACAGTACATCGATGGAAAGCCTGATTAGCCACCAGGTAGAAATGCGAAGCATAGGGCTTCTGTGGAATTAGCAACACAGTTAAATGGGTAGGTAGAGTCCACAAAAAATGTACCAAAACCCCTGTTATATTCTCCTGCTGGTGTTTAGTCTGGTTCTTGTTCTTTCTTGTTGGGTTGGATGGTTGAACTCTCCCACAGAAGGAAGCAAAAAAACAAAATATATCAGCAATTTTTACACTATAAAACACCTCAATAGTGATGAAGATCCTTACGCAGCCCGATTCCTCCTTCTCATGCTGGTCACATTCAGCTGTGGGATGGCATCCCATTCCTCAACCAGGAGTTGATGATGGTCAACCAACCAGGTTATGTCCTTTCCCAAATTCTGGAGGTACTCTGGAGCAGTGGCTCCCAAACTTTGAGGTTTCCTGTTCACACTTGCCTGGCTCACACTAACGGGTCATTAATAGGATTGTGGAGACGTTGAGATCCATTTAATCTAGATCAGGATGCTGGAGCAGGAAAACCTCTGAATCCCACAGGACTGTGGATCTCCAGAACCAGATCAGGACAACCCTAAATGAAAGATGTGAGGGTTTCCTGCATCATAGCGACTTCAGGTTGCACAAGACCAAATGTGCAGGTTCTTCTACATGTATGAGAGAACCAGCACAGGTCCGAAGTGTCCCACTAGTCCACCTTGTCCTCTGATTATCACACCCAGAGAAAGTAAAATAAATAAATAACATGCCGGTGCAGATTTTTAGATATACAGCCAGAGACTCGCATCAGGGCGTAGCCGAGTTTCATAGAAGCCAGAAAAACCAGTCTAGCTGCATTTTGACTAGAACTGCAGTCTGCACATCGTGGATCCAAATTCCATCATCTGTCCACATGTGGAGCCGAGTTAACCTTTAGCTAGCAGCTGCACGCACACAGATCGTCGGGGCTTCACACCGACCTGAACTCAGAGTTTTATAACCAAACACTTTCACCCCACAGAGACTCTTTCAGCTCAGCTGCTGGAGGTGTCTGGAATCCACCTGAGAGACGGCATCTGCACATCTGGAGAACTACATCACCCAGCCGTCCCGAGGGGAACACAGCTGGATGATGGGGACGGGATGTTTCTCCTCTCCACATTCAGTCCCGCCGGGTCAGATTAAAACTTCACGGCTCGGCTCTGAACATCCCAGGAAGCATTTTCATCTTCATATCGAGTCATCCTCTTGAGTTCGGAGCAGCAAAGACTGACTGGTCCGGATCCTCCCGAGAACCCTAATGGAAAACACCCAGGAACTGTTCCAATTCATTTGAAGAGATGTGAATGGAAGAAAAGTTTGAAAACCAATGCAGACGGGACAACAGCTCAGCGGCATCTATTGAGGAGTGAGGAGTAGGAGAGGAGTAGGTGAGGTGCAGGTGAGGAGTTGGAGAGGAGTAGGTGAGGTGCAGGTGAGGAGTTGGAGAGGTGTAGGTGAGGTGCAGGTGAGGTGCAGGTGAGGAGTTGGAGAGGTGTAGGTGAGGTGCAGGTGAGGAGTTGGAGAGGTGTAGTTGAGGTGTAGGTAAGGTGTAGGTGAGGTTTAGGAAAGGAGTAGGCGAGGTGTAGGAGAGGTATAAGTGAGGAGTAGGTGAGGAGCGTATGTTGGGGCAGCAGAACCAGAACCACAGTCTTGGGGTGCATTCACACTGGTGCTGTTTGGTCCGGATCAAACAAACCCTGGTTCACTTCCACGGATAGTCCGGTTCATTTGGAGCAGTGTGAACGCTCATTTGGTCTTTGGTCCGCATTAAAACTGCAGGCCTTGGGTCACTTGTGTGAAAACTTTGGTTCAGTACTTGGGGTGAACGATTTGATTTCAGCAAAGGCCAATCAATGAGCTGGATTTTCTTCTTCTTTCTTCTTGTTCAGTCGTCGGGGAACGACCCCTGGTGAGCAGCTGTTGTAAATGCCTAACGTTGCTCAGGAGGTGAGTTTGTCCGTTCAGTGTGAAAGCAAACCAAAGGAAGATGTGAAAACGTTCAGAAGTCCCGGCACAATCCGACCGAGTCCCCCAAAGTCTCCTGGTGTGAATCCCCTCTTAGACAAGCTAAAATAACTGATCTAGAAGTTCTGCCTCTGTCCTGGGGACGGATCTCATGGTCCTGCATGTCCAGAGAAGAATGCTGCACATTCTGCTGCACGGGATAATTCTTCTCATCCTCTACACCAGTGATTGGACTTTTTGAGCCACCACCGCCCATGACAACATACGTTGGTGTTCGCGCCCCCTGCCCTCCGCCCCAGGACGACTGAGCGGTTAACTGTGTGCTATGTCAGACGATCCATCCTGCAGCATCCTCTAAACATGAGTATAAAGTGGTTTTAGGTGGATTCTGCTGACAGCTGTGACAAAGCACCCATATGCCAAAAGTCATCTTCCCTTGCTGAGTTGATGCCAAATTCGGATTTTAATATGCTATGAGTAATTAATTTGTAGTTCATTCATTAAAATAATGCATAAATTTCACACATTAAACCCTTTTTGTATTAATGCAGCCCTAATAAAACCCCCAATTTTATTTCAGAAATTTAAGAAACGATCTGGTGACCCCCTGAAATTAGTTTAAGGCTGCTCTACAGTCAGAGGCTTCTTCAGGTCCTCCCTGCCTGCAGCCATCACCCTTCAGAGATTAATGAAGTATGTAATATGGACCAGAATGGAGGTAAATATTATTCCTGAAATACGGAGTCTGTTTCTTAGCTCGGCTAGTTTCTTTTGCCATCAAGGACTGTCCTACAAAGCCTCCACACAGGAGAGTCACACAGCTCAGAGACCCTGAAGCCAGAGACCTGAGGGTGAAACGCTCCTGCAGCTCCGTCCAGTAGTTTTCACTCCAGCTTGTGATCATGTGAGCAGAGTTCTGGATCCCCAGAGCGAAGCTGTGACTGCTTCAGGAATTTTACTAAAACTGCAGTGACTCCAAGACTCGAGCCAGAGGCTGTGACACAACCTGCTACACACCCACACAGGAAAACCGATTGCTCAATAACCCAACATCTGATTCGCCACAAACAGAAACCAGCAACACGTCTGTGGGACAACTTCCTGTTTCACGCCTGCTTTTCCAGTCAAATCAGTCTCAGTCGACACTGAGTCATCACAGATCGTCTGTCTGCTTCTCACACACACACACACACACACACAGGTGCATCCACGCCTCGCCTCACCTGCATAGTTGTAGCAGCAGCAGCAGCGAGTCAGAATCCATCCACAGCAACGCCGGCCTCGCTTCATCCTCACACACACATCCTAAACACACACACACACCTCGAACCAGTCCGACTCGATCGATAATGTGGATCAGATCCACGGTCTGCACACCAGGAGAGTCTACACTAGACTGCCGAGATCCAGAGAAGAAGAGTCTGCACATGAGTGAGGAGGCGGAGCCAACACACACACACACACACACTCACACACGCGTGTGGAGCCGGCCCCTCCCCCAGACTGACTTCAGCTCTCTGGAACAGGAGTCACTGTTAATCATTGTGGAGAGACCAGTTCTACCTCCGTGTGTGGTTTTCTCCTTTCTTAACTGTTTACTGTGGCTGTTGCTATGGAAACCGCTTCATTCTGCTTATCTACCAGAGCCTGAACAGTTTGAATCCTAAAACTAACCAGAAACGTCTTGAAGTTAATAACTTCCTCACTAAGTTTTTTGGGTGGGTTTTGAGTAAAAACAAAACCCACTGAAGATGTTCACAGGTACACGGGAGGCCGTTACACCCCAACACCCCTCCGTTCTCCACCACTCTTACATAAAAGGAAACACAGAAATTTGAATAGAAAATCTACAACAAAAAGCATCAAGAGGTTAATTTAAATGATTAATTTTCTAACATTAAACTCCTCTTTAAACCCTCATCAGGCCCCTCGGTTCGTTTTTTACTTGTTTTACCGAGTGTTTCAGTTTTTAAACGATTATTCATGAAGTTTTATGAAGTTTTATGGAAGTGAGAAGCTCATCTGGGACCAAGCGACAGAAAAGCAGCTGGAAATGGAATAAATACTTCGTTCATCCCAGAAGAAGATAGTAATAAACTCCGCTCATCCGACATGCTAGAACGTGCAGAAAGAATATACCTAAATCCAAAAACTAAAAAAATAAAAAAAATGCAAGTATTAGATTAAGGCTGTCAATAACGCGCCAACGACGGTAACTAATTTATGTGATTTAATATTTTAAACGCGAGTAACACATGCGCGGCATGACAAGCCCCGTACGCGAGGCGGAGCAGCACCCGAACTCCTCCTGCACCAACGTTTGCACCATCATGTTGCTCTACAGGATCTCCGGCCGTCTCCTCCCTCTCCGTGATCAGCTGGAGGAGGAAACTAGCGTTCGTGGTTCACACGTCACATATTTACCCCAAAGTCTTGCTGTTGGCAGGACCTTCTCTAACACAGTAGCTGGCTGGTGGTAGACGGGGTTTCTACCGCAGCTGTGCAGGGGCGGTTCTAGAAAAGGTCTAAAGGGGGCCAGGCAGGGGCCCTGACCAGGAAAAGGGGGGCACAGATGAGACCTCTGCTGCTTTTAGGACAGAAATTATCACCATAGAGACGGCTGGTGGGATGATGTATGAATTATGAATTATGATTTTAGAACACGGTAAAGACGATTTAGAACAACATACATTACATGCTGCATTTACTGACCCTTGGACATCCTACGTTTACCCAAGAGAAGGTCACTTAACAGCAAATATTTGTAGCGTCGGCTCGTACTGCTGAAACATCTCAGGTATAGCTGCGAATGGTGATTAATCATGATTAATCAATTTGATTAAAAAAAAAAATTTCCTGATGTATTTTTCATAAAAATAAATTAATGTGGCTCAGAAAAGGCCCGGAGCAGCATCTCAGAACAAAAGAAGAAGAGTCAGGACAGCAGATAAACGGGGTCTGAAAAGCAGGACCTGAGAATCTGGACCTTCAGCTGATCCATCTACTGTTGGCCGAAGCCTTATCAGAAATGGTCTCCATGGAAACGAGGCTGTCAAGAAGCTGTTCTTAAGGGAGAAAACGTTGAGGTAGGTCACATGTCCCAAGAACTGGACTGAAGATCAGTGGAAACAGGTCTGATTGAGGCACCATTTCTCCCCGGAACCCGGACCTCAATAAATCCGATGGAAGGACGGATCCTCCCCGGAACCCGGACCTCCACAGGTCGATGACGGGACCGATCCTCCCCAGAACCCGGACCTCAACAGGTCGATGACGGGACCGATCCTCCCCAGAACCCAGACCTCAACAGGTCCGATGGCGGGACCGATCCTCCCCAGAACCCGGACCTCAACAGGTCAGATGGTGGGACCGATCCTCCCCAGAACCCGGACCTCAACAGGTCCGATGGAAGGACGGATCCTCTCCAGAACCCAGACCTCAACAGGTCCGATGGCGGGACCGATCCTGTCCAGAACCCGGACCTCAACATTATTGGAGCAGTGTGGGATCATCGGGACAGAGAACAGAACCAAAGGGAGAAGAAGTCTTTCCAGGTGATTGATAAAGAGCCACGAGCCGTTCCTCTGAATGCTGCATCAACGTTCCCGATGGGCTCAGAAGACTGACCTCAGTTCAGCTGGACTGCTGCTCAGCATTCCAAGGACACATCATTGCAGAGGGTGTGTGCGTGTTCTTTGTACCTGAACACACCGCAGCAGGTGTGTGAACAGACGTGCACGTTAGCCTAGATAAAAGGCTTTTTGCTGCAGTGTCCCATTTTATCCACTGCTGCTTCTGCCGATGCTGGAAAGCAACAAACAAGAAATAAGTGATGGAGCTGCAGGATACGACTGCACGTGCAGCTCCATCACCCAGTTTCTCAGGTCCAGAGCCTGAAAATATTCCACGTCTTTATACAAGTCCCAAAACACTGAGATGCTGTGTGACCAATAAATAAAAAGATTTCCACGTCTCATCAACATCTTTTATCCCCAGTAGAAGATAAACATCAGAGGAGGAAACAACACGTTTCACCATGTGATGGAAAATATGAGCTGATGGTGAATCTGATGGAAAAAGTTGGAACAGGAGCAACAAAAGGCTGAAAAGTAACTGGTACAAACCAGAAACAACTAACCAGGTTACCTGGTAACAAGTCAGTAACATGACGGGTATTAAGGGAGCATTTCAGAGAAGCAGAGTCTCTCAGATGGAAAGATGGACAGAGCTTCACCAGTCTGAGACACACTGGATCTAAAACTGTAGAACAATTTCAGAAAAATGTTCCTCAGACTTCAAAGATCCCCCATCTACAGTGTAGAATATCATCAGAAGATTCAGAGAATGAGAAGGAATCTCTGTGTGCTGGGACAAGGCTCGATGCTGGTGATCTTCTGCATTAAAAGCAGACATGATTCTCTACTGGAAACCACCGCATGGACTCAGGAAGACTTCCAGAAACCACCACGTGGACTCAGGAAGACTTACAGAAACCACCGCGTGGACTCGGGAAGACTTCCAGAAACCGCTGCAAGATGTGGACTAGTTTCTGGAAAGCATGGGGGGCGTGTCCTGCAGACTAAAGAGGAGAGGGAGCATCCAGCTTGTGCATCTGTGAAGCTCCATCAATGCTGAAAAGTACCTGGAGGTTTTAGAGCAACATCTGCTCCCATCCAGACTACGTCTCTGCCTGCAGTCCAGACCTTCCACCAATACACAACATCTGGAGCATCATGGACGCAGGAATCCAGCAACCAGGTCCAGGACTGGAGAGCTGCTAGAATCCTGCATCCTCATATTTTCCACAGTGTCGCAGCTTTTTGGAATTGAAGTTGAAAGAAACGCTGATCTGGAAAATTTTCTGAGTCTAGGCTAATTAAAAAGGTTTTCAAGGATTTTCCAGGACTGGAAAAGCAGTTTAGAGACTTTCAATGTTCTCTGGAGGATTTGATGATGAAAAGGTTTCCGCTCTTCCAGCCTCCCTTTCACTGCACTTTAGAGCGCCAGTCTTTCAGAGGACCAGGAGACCTACTTTACAGAGCAGTCACAAGACACACACACACAC
>JBAMHW010000014.1:1843595-1858588 GCA_037177495.1 Rhadinocentrus ornatus | reverse complement strand
AACCTCCAGGTACTTTTCAGCCTTGATGGAGCTTCACAGATGTGGAAGCTGCCCAGGCCATAGGCACTAAAGCAGCCCTGTACCATCAGAGATGCAGCTTTTCACCTGTCCACCGATAACAAGCTGGATGCTCCCTCTCCTCTTTAGTCTGCAGGACACGCCCTCCAAGCTTTCCAGAAGGTATTTCTCATTTAGAATGGTTTTCCACTGTCCCAGCACACAGAGATTCCTTCTGGTTATTCTAGATGGTGGACCTTCAAAGTCTGAAGAACATTTTTCTGAAATTGTTCCAAAATTTTTAGGCCCAGTTTGTCTCAGACTGGTGAACCTCTGCTCCTTTTATCTTGCTGTTATGTTATGCTACACTATGTAATGTTAGTTAAGCAATGCTACGTAGTGCTACACTGGCTTCCACTACATTGCATTACTTCACGCTGTGTTATTTTATGCAACGTCGAGCTAGCGTACTTTACGTTACACTGTGTAAGGCAGGAACATATTGCTGTTAGCGACGCGTCCGCATCATGGCTGCCACACATTCCTAGCGTCTGTTTGGCATGTAGTCTTGAAGACCGTCTCTCAAACTTTGTCCGCAACTACCGGCATCTGTATGATTTTCCTCCCTGTTGCACAGTGATAAACACTCGTGCCTGAACAGTTGGCAACAAACTGGAAGCGTTTTAGGGTTGATTACCTGGAAATATGATGGGACTGGTAGATTGACCTTTTCACTGTTTCAGGGTCCAAGTGCTGCATACTGCCCCTAGTGGTGACCTCCAGTATTGAGCGTTGTGGCAGTGTGGAACTACATACACAGACGTAGCGGAACGCTGACACGTACGTTCACAGCAAGTATATCCCAGCCCTAACGCTGCATTATGCTATGTTATGTTAGACTACGTTACATTACAGCACGCTATGTTATGCTACCTTATGTTACATTATGTTACGCTGTATTATATAAGGCAACGTTACGTTACGTTATATTAAGCTATATAATATAATGTCTTCCGTTGCCAGTAAAATTTATTATTTGTCTAATGCTCCTCCAGGTGTTTCTGGTTTCTACCAGGTACTTTTCCAGCCTTTTGTTGCTCCTGTTCCAACTTTTTCCGTCACATGGTGAAACGTCTCAGTTTCATCCTCTGATGTTTGTTTATCGGCTACTGGGGATAAAAGATGAGATTTGCTGCTTTCATTTACATTTTTAGCTGCGTCCCATTTTCTTTGGAATTGGGGTGTAAAATTGGCATTTGTGAAAAATGTATTTGTGGACGGAGCTCCGACGCGACACTCACCCGACACGAAGGCCACTTTCTCCTTTAACACAGGCAGGACATCAGACGCCTTTATGCCCTCGGTCCTGAAGGACCCTAGAGAGAGCAGAGAGAGAAACTCAGCATTAATCCCATTATCAGATCAACATTCCTGCGAGAGCACACATGCACACCCACGCAGACACCCGGCTTCTTCTCCTTCTTTTGTCTCTGACGGAGACATTTCATTCACTAAAGGATTAAATCTGCTTTTATTTTCATGTATTTCTTTGTTCCGCTGACTCGGGTTTGCACAGTGTGTGAAGATATGAGGAAAGTCTTCATCCCTCCATCATTTGTCCTCTCCTCCTTTCCCTCTCAGTTCATCTGGTCATCCGTCTGTCATGTTATGAAATCTCTCTCTCTTTCATTTGTGTGGATGCTCTCTCTATCCCCTCACCTCTCCCCTTCTCTCAGTAGAAAACAAGCCCAAATGTCCACATCCTGCTGTGTGTTGAGCAGCCAGGACAGTGTATCACACGCGCACACACACGCGCACACACACACATTCCTCAGAACAGCAAGTCAGCAAAATCAGGACGCAGAGGGAGAAGGAGAGAGAGTGGTAGAGAGACACCGGCTGTCTCTTCATTTATAAAACTCCATGTTTCAACCTGATTTATATTCACAAAACAAAGACAAACCAATGAGTCAGTTTCAGTTTCATGTCCAGCAGGTATTCTGACCTCAGGTGAGATGTTTTCAAAGTACATCTGACTTTCTGAGGCCGGACCGGGCGGCCATTAGTGGCAAGCAACCAATCAGAGATGATTTACCAGTAAACTACAACATTATTCTGTCTACTTTCTTCTTTAAGAACAAAAAGCTAACCCACATATCTGTCTGTAACGCCTTTAAGTTCACAGAAAGATGACATGTAGTCCAGAGCAAAAACCACTAGGTGCTGGTCTCGTCCAACCATCCAGGGTTATTTCATCGCATGGTCAACACAGAAAGACAAACAACTAAATAAGAAAATATCTTCCACATTTATATCACACACTTTGGTTTTGAAAGGTTGGACATGGACCAGACTACTAGTTGCTGACAATCTGCTGCAGCACCTTAGCTGCTAACAAGCTACGGCGAATGTCTGAAGCTAAGACCAGCAGCCTCCACATCCTCAGTAAAGGTGAAAAAGATGGAGGAAACTAAGTCCGATGTCACTTAGACGTGTTTGCTAGAGGTGCTGACTACGACTTACAGTCCCCTCAGCCAAGGACCTGGTTCTGGTAAGTCCTGTGGAGAAAGACGGATTCAGGAATGATGGAGACACTGTGGACATTAACATGTTTGTTGTCCGGTCATATGAAAAAGAATTAATAAAAATATATTGTCAAATACCATGAAAAGGTGGTGAAAAATACTGTGACATCCTGCATAATTTTGGTAATGAATTCTCATCATGAGATACAAATAAAACAACTTCTGACACCAACCCTGAACAGGAAACAAACTCAATCCGTCCATCCTGGATGGCATCAGCTATAGTCTTCACAGGTCTAAGATAAACCAACTTTACATGAAGAAAGCCACAGTTTCCATAGAAAAACAAATCAATGTCAGCTCACTCGGAGTGTAAACATTAATGAGAGGATCTCAGGAATAAAACCCTCTGGACACCGCTGAGCTCCCCTTCTGTTTTATTAATTAGACCCAAGCAGCAGTTCAGTCAATAACACCTTGGAACAGGTAATAATAACAGGTAATCTACAAACAGAAAAGTCATGTAGAAAAAAGGCAGACATTTCTTTATTGTAAGAAATCTAGTAGATTATTAAACTAGACAAACGTCAGGTTAAAAAGCTCGTGTACATTCTTGGCCTAAGTGTTTGTCGTTTTTCGGTGATAAATCTATTCAAGGCAGATATTTTTGTCCACATGAATGAAAAACTAGAGAAACATTCATAACCTGGGACATAAAAAACAATCGATTACATTAAGCAACAATCTCACAAAGGGATTGTGT
Organism: Rhadinocentrus ornatus; assembly: GCA_037177495.1. Taxonomy (NCBI): domain Eukaryota; kingdom Metazoa; phylum Chordata; class Actinopteri; order Atheriniformes; family Melanotaeniidae; genus Rhadinocentrus; species Rhadinocentrus ornatus. Next base: position 1,855,303 of record JBAMHW010000014.1, on the reverse strand, counting down.
TGTAGCATGTTTATGCTAACGTTAGCTTGTTTAGGCTGGTGAGTTCAAAGTGTTGCAGCGATCTGGTCAGTCTCTGTACATTTTACTTAGTTTAATGTTAATAAAGAAGTTTACAGTCTATAGAGAGTTGTTCATCACCAGGAACGCTGCGGTTTCTCTGGTTTGCTCCGAATGGAGCTGAAAGTTGGTGACGTTTTCTGATACTGGACACGTTGGCAAACAGGCGATGTAGAAGGAAGGTCGATTCTAAAAAAGGAAACAATGAAGGAATTAACATGAGAACCGTTAACTCTGCCTCCCCTCCTGTACCTCACCAGGAAATGATCCACACAGAGAGGATTATGCAAATGATCACAACGGTCAGTCCAGACACCTGCACAAACATGCACACACACACTTTTACCTTCACTACAGGGCTGAAAAGCATTATGGGTTGTGCTTGTTTGCGGAGCAAGTTAACGTCTGACCGACCGGAGCAGCAGACGAACGTACTCACAGAGCTAATTATTGAGTCGTGATGTTTGCTGCTTCATACTTTTATTATTCAGGGATGGTAAACATCTTCATGATGCCTCTACTACTCTCAGCAGATGTGTGAACTTGTTGCGTAATCTTCTTTAAACAGGAAGGATTCGCTGTAGGGCGGCGTCTGGACCCGAGTCTCAAAACGAAAGAAAGATCCAGGAGTCTATCAGGAAGATGGCCCCGGTGATGATGGACCCCCCAACAGACTGATGACATCGAGAAGCTCATCACTTATTCTGCGAAGCCCCGCTTGAACCACGGTGTCGGCACAAATTTCCAAGAGAAACATGACGGACACACAGACTTCGGGTTCTGTTTAGGACATAAAAACCAAACGTCAACTCTTTCATCGTCGTATGTGAGATTTTTATAGGAACGAAGGCAAAGCAAGTTTATTTCTACGTCACATTTCATGTGGAAGACAATTCTAAGTGCTTTATTAAAAGCATTACAGCAGAAAAAGCTAAAATAAAACAGATAAAAAGCCAGAAATAAAGTTCCGATGTAGAGAATAACAGCTGTTCTGATAAAAGGAAGCAAAAAAAAAAGTATTTAACCCGGATGTAAAACTGCTGAGTCAGCAGACCTGCAGTTTTCTGGGAGTTTGATCCACATGTGAGGAGCATAAAAGCTGAACGCTGCCTCTCCATGTTTAGTTCTGACTCTGATGACCCGAGGGATCTGGTCTCTTCATAACCAACTAGCCGATCCTGAATGGATTCTGGTCCTAAACCATTCAGGTCTAAGGCTCGGACCAGTCGGCTCTCCACGGTACAAAATAGGGCTGGATGGCTACCAAGTAAATCCAGGGCAAGTATCGCTGATACCGATTTCGATACTGATACATTTTGCTTGAAATGTCACAATCATTTAATGATTTTAATCACTGATCAAAATCAAACACAAAGATTGTCCAATAAAACATTTTATGAAGAAACTGAATGGCACAATTAAAAATGTAAGCTTTTTTTTAAATTGTAGACCATCACGCTGATACCGATACTAGCAGATATCGATATTTGGATCGATCCACCCAGCGCGAGTACGAAACCCAGCAGTCCTGATTAGATGGTGGACCTTCTGCCTCTAAAACGCCGCTGATGCTAGAAATGCTCCACGGGCTTTGGGACAATAACGGAGCGTTTTATTCGTGCCGACTGGCCGCCTCTGCAGGTGAAAATAGGACGGTGGTAGCGTCAGGCTGCACCTGTGCAGCAGCAGGTGCTCCGCGGGATGATGGATACAGCTGCTGCTCATATTAACTCATCACTTTGCTTTGAGATGCTTCAGAGTACAAACAGCTGTGTGTCGTCATGGTGACACGTCTGAAAGAAGTCTGTTAAACTGTCACAGGACCAAAGCCGTTGATCCGTAAACCAGCTTCAGGCTGTTCTTTGTTTCGCTGACACATTATACCATGGAAGAAAGTGTCCCTGTTGTTTGGTTTTCTTTTTAAATCTATTCGCTTATCCATATTGGGAGTGTTTCACAGATGTAACTGGCCATTTTTAAGCATTAAAAACTACTTTGGTAGCTTAAAAATAAATGTTACTCATAATGTGCATTACAGAAATAAAATATATATTTTCATCTTTGTGTTTGAGAATGTATAAATTTAAAAGGTGGATTATTAGTTTCTTAAGTCTGGATGGTTTAGTTGTGGATTTATACCGACCACTTTACCAAGTTCACTCGCTAGTATACACAAATATCTAATCAGCCAATGACATGGCAGCATGTGGACATGTCCCAGCGTGGCCTGGTTTATCCACCACAGCCTACCTGAGTACTGCTACTGACCACGTCCATCCCTTTATGAGCACAGTGTCGCATCTTCTGATGCCTGCCACATTTTCTCTAGATCTTTGCAGAGGTTTCTAATGGTGGTGAGACACCTTGGAGTCTCTTTTCCCTCTGGGATTTCTTTTGATTCATTTTTTAACCACATCGCTACAGCATCTTCTTTCATCCAGGATTGGACTACAAGCGGAAAGATTGCCCCAAAGTGATGCTGAAAGGCTGGGCCCCATCTTTACCCAACCTTAGCTGAACATCCCATATGTTCCTCGTCTCTTACATCCCATCCTTCCATATTAGCCCACAGTTCTCTTCATTCTGCTTCTTAATCCCACAACTTAGCCAGTATATTTGTCAGTGTTGCTTCAACTAGATTTGAAGAGAGTTGGTAATGCTGTTTTATCTTTGACTCATTGGGTTGCCATTCGCATGCCTGAAATGAGCTGTATAAATAAAGTTTGTTTCCCATGCAGGCTTGCTGCCCTTCCTGCTGGCCTGTTTGCTGGTTCACTTCCTGCTGCTGCTTCCTGCAGATCCATGCCAAATGTACAACACAATGCTGTTCTCACCGTGTTGAAAAGACGTGGTAGAGCTTGTTCTGATGTCTGCATCACCTCCTCCCTCCTCACATCTCCAGCAGCCGAACTGTCTGGTCTTTCTGCTGAAGACAACTTTCTGAACAAAGGCAGCTCCTGGCTGCAAATATGCACGTAACACGTGTATTGTGTAGGCAGCCATGATGGCATCTGGCAGGAAGGAGCAGCTGTGTAACTGGTTGCTATGGGGATTCTGATCGTTAGTGTTGTCATGACGACAGAGACACTCAGAAGCAGCCACATGATTGAAGAATTCTGCTAACTTCAGGCTCGGCTCACCCCTTGAACAGAAAGTCACAGTTAAAAAAGTCGTTTCCAGAAACTTCTTGAACTGTGAGCAGCAGAAGGGTCTGCTGAACACACTGATGCTCTTTGTGTGATTCTAATGTCTCCTTGGGCGCGTTAAAACACCTCTCACCTCTTCACCTAAGGAGGAAAGCTCACTGTCCTGTCACACTGGCTGAAAGAAGGAGGAAATGCCCACATCTTGGTCTATAATTTGTGTATAAATAAGAGAATATGTGTGTGTGAAATAAGTTTTTCTGAATAATTCTGAGAGGGAAATTTAGAGTGTGATGTCACACGTGGCGTCCACGCGGCGATTTCTGGAATTTTATAAAACTTAAACTGCTGTTGTGTCAAAGCCGTAAATGATAACAAAATGCCCTTTTAGGCCGTAAGGTCAACCCAGAAAAGACGTTCAGAAATAGATTTTTGCTCCACAGTTTGGGGACCACACAATTCTTCCTCTAAAAAAAAGACCGGTTCGCCTTTAGCTTAACTCCGAAAGTTCGGAGCTGATTATCCCGCACAAGTCCCGTGATCACGGCCGTAACTCGGCACTAGCTACTGTTCAGCGCAACAACATTTTACTTCAAAAGTGGTGGTGCGGCCGTCACGTGATCGCTCTGCACAGAGGCCAGCTTCGGGGAAACAGAAAAGAAAATGGCTGCCTCCTTGGATTCACTGAGCAGCACCGATAGAGAAGAAATTGCCCCAAAATCATCCAAATTGGACAGACAGGAGCTAAAACCGGATTATATACACAGACATGTTCATGAAGAACTACTAGGCAAATAGATTGTAAAGCGAACGTGTCTTAAACTACACTTGATTACTCCCGTACTTGCTAGCTTGCCTGTGTTTTTCTTTAGAGAAGAGAACCTCTGATCTGGTTTTGTTAAACGGCTGATTTCCTTTGGTAGTCTGGAACAGGATTGTAATCAATATGTAAATAAAATTGTTTTCAAGTTTATTAACACAATAAAACTTATTTAATTCAAGTCAATTTAACAGTTTACTGGTCTTTTTCTTCGGGGAAGAATTGTGTGGTCCCCAGAAAACAGGGTTGACCTTACGGCCTATTTCAGACAGTAAAAGTTTTATATTTTGTGACTCGTTTCACGTTTGAATGAATTTTTTTTTAAATGCATGCCTGAGTTTTAGGGCTACAAAGCAGGTTTAGTTTTTCTAGGCCAGTTAATTTTAATGGGACAAATTTAGCAGTTTTTTGTGATTTTGTTCACCGTACAATTAATCCGCACCAGTCATAGCGCGCGTTCTTTGACCAGGCAACATGCTTTGATGTATTTCTATGAGCAGACAAAATTGGAATGTGTGGATTAAGTGTAAGAATGTAATACATGTCTGCACCGGCACACGTCACATGGTAAAAGGACTGTACTTAAACTGCAAAATACAGACATCGTATATGATAAACTGTCTCTTTATCTCTGGTGAAATCTTGTTTGCACTGCTTTTCATTTCAATAAAAGTCCACAGCATCCTCCTGTTCAGGCTGAATGCTGAGTGAAACAGTAAAATGAGGCGTCTCAAACACACCTTTGATCCAACATGTGTTTTCCTCGTCACAGATGCTCAACACACACACACTCAGCTGTTTGCAGTGATGACAGCATCATATGGCCGGGAACATCTGCAGACATCGCTATAATCAAGATGTGTGTCGCTCCGTGTTTTTCTCTCTTCCATCAAGGGCTGGACGATATGGCCAAAACTTCTATCACGATATATTTCTTAATTTCGATCAATACGATATAATTCCAATATCAATATGAACAATATAAAAACTGTAAAAAATGCCACAACAGATGCTGTAAAATTAAAAATTATTTTGCCAAGTCTATGAAACTCCTTCAGTAAAACATTTTAGAAATAAAAACTGTACAATAAATTAAAGTTCACCTTTTATTTGTATCTAGCGAGGCTAAACCAGCCTTCAAACAAAGTAATTTAAAATCACCATCAAAGGTCACATAAAACTTTTACCTTTCTCAATAATAACAGCTTTAACTTTAAACTACAACAGAGGCTTATTATGGTATTCTTTTATATTTAGAGATTTAGAGGGCGTCAGTCCCCAAAAGTCTCCAATAAAAACAGGAAAAAGTCGATAGATCTGTTGCTACTCGCTTAAAAAAAGAAAAAGAAAAAGTCATTAGAGGGGAGTGAAAACGAACAGGACAAAGTCGCTGAATTGGCGACACTGGGAAAAACCACTTCCGTACCACCGAGTTAGTCTTTCCTCTCATCAACAACTTCGTCTGCTTTCTCTTCGCTTGTACAAGCTTGTTCAGTCACGTTTGCATTACAGACATGATCACTCGTTTTGTAGCTAAAACTAGCAGCGCTGGAGCTTAGCCTAGCCTAGCTTAGCCTAGCCTAGCTTCTACCTCGCGCTGAGCTCAGCTAACTGACTGGCTTGGTCGGGGCTCGTTGGTCAGGCTTCATGTCTGTGGTGTACGTCATCACTTACATAGCCAATGTGTTGCAGCTCTTTCTGTTCGGCTTGAATCAGTCAGTGAAACGCTGTAATCTTATACTGTAAAAATATCGAGTAGTAAAGAAAGAATTTAAGTATATTGCGATATATATTGATATTGAATTATTGTCCAGCCCTAGTTCCATCCATACACGGGGAGATTGAACGCCATTAATAATCTGACAGTTCTAAAGTTGGAATTGTAGAATTACATCCAGACAGAGAACCAGAGCATCATCATCATCATCATCATCAGGAGTAATGAAATCAGAACATGAAGCTTTGATAAATTTTTTTCCAGCTCATCCTCATTTGTCCTCATGTCAAAGCCATGGTAGTGGTGGAATTAAAGCACAGACGCTGTGAGACAGACTTGTTACCTGTGAGTCGGGTTGGATGATCAGATCTAAAAATAGAATCTCAGATTTAGAATACTTTTCCGTTTTTTACTTTTTTAAAACACGTTAAACTTATTAAAAACAACAGTAAATTCTATCTCTCTTTATTTTAGGGTACATGCCCCCTCCATCATCATGAGGCGCTATGAGGGTTGGGCATCGTTTCAATTTGAACGATTCCGGTTCCGATTCCGATTCCTAACGAGTCTTGATTCCGATTCTTTTAAGAGTCAGGGTAAAAAAAGTTTACATGTTTTAACCTTATCATTCCCACCCGGTTGCTACATCTTGTTAAAACGCAGAGATTCTCTGCAGTCAAGCCACGGAATTATTTTACACAACACCAAGTTAGTAAAAGAAACCACTGTGGCCAACTCCTCAGTAAGAAAAGTAGCTATTGGCTGTCATAAAAGTTGCTAAATGATGTCATCATCTGATTTGCTCAATCAGCCTGGAACATATAGCTGTAACAGGGATGTCGTGGGAGAGGCAAAAACTGATGATAAGACAACCAAAAAATGTTTAGAACAGCAAAAAATAATAAAATAATAATTCTGTTTATATTTTCTTTATTTTTTTTGTTCAGTTTTTTAGGAGTCTGGAACATGTGAGAACACTGAACTTTTAATTGTTTTCCTCCCCGCTCTTCATTACTAAACATTACTATGTGACGGTCCGCCAGCGCGGATCATCCAGCAGCAGCTTGTACGTTTCATTTCCAGCCTGGTGATGAAACAGAGCTGATCTCCCGCTCTGATGCACCTGCTGCTGCGTGACGGGGGAGGGCTAGCACCCTCCATCATCACGGTGCTTCATGTAACGTTAAGGGACATCAGGATTTCCTAACACTGCCACAGCCCTCTTTTTTTAATTTTAAAGCATAAAGCTCCACTTCTACAGAACCTTAGCGTTGTTGGTGACCCGTCCAGGTGTACCTGCCTCCCACCTGCTAAATGCTGGGTTAGGCTCCAGCTTCCCGCGACCCTTAACGCAGTGATTCCCAACCCTGGTCCTCAAGCACCACTATCCTGCAGGTCTTAGATGTCTCCCTGCTACAACACACCTGATTCAAATTCATGGCTCATTAGCAGACTTGTGCAGCGCTGGTCAGAGATCCGTTTAATTTGAATCCCAGGGTTGGGAATCACTGCCTTAACGGACTAAGCGGTACAGAGAATGAATGATTTTTTTACTTTACTAATCCCGATTGGGAAATTCAGCTCTTTACCCCCCTCCAGTACATTTTACTGGATAAAAGTGTCGTCCAGACTTAAGCCCACTAGGCTACCGTCCCCATGCCAAGGGTGCGAGGGTTTGATGACATGACAGTTTCCCCACAAATAAGGTTGCAGTAGGGGGCAGTTAATTCAGGCGTTTAACCACAAAAGTTGAAATAAAAACTTTTTTATAATATATGGTCACAACTTAATCGTGTCATTACCACATTAATAAGAGGTGGTCATGCAATAAAATACGTTTCACATTTCTTAGTGTAAAAGTTTAAAGGCTACTTCCTTCATGAGGGATTTGAGAAGGTGTAAAGAAGGATGGAGCAAAATAAAAGACTTCTAGCACCAGAGATGTGTGCGAGCAAAACAACCGCCTGTGTTTGTGCTGCTGCAGCAGCTTGTTAACATAAAAACCATGTGAATGAACTCCAAACGGCCCTTAAACCTTCTCTCCGTCCACTCCTCGTTTGCATGCAAGAGATGCTGAGTAATAAATTCCCAATGAGCCTGCTTCAGTCACCGGTCTCAGTGTGGTGCCGCCCAGAGTCAGAGGGTTCACACGGATCCCTTCAGCTCTGAGGAAACCACAGTCACAAATTCATCAATGTTAACCCGCTGGTTCAAAACCCGACCACAAGCCCGGAGAAGACGTGAGGTAACCAACAGGACCGGAGAATGGGTGCTCACAGAAAACAGGACACCAAATACATCCTGACTTCTACAGTCTAATAATCACTTCAAATTTACAGCTGAGGAAATATCTACGTTCCAGAGCCAGAATATTTATTTTCTTCCAGGCTTCGTTTCAACAGGCATCAACACTTTAAACTACCCAACAGTCTTAAAGTTGTGCTTGCTAAATGTGTACATAAGTTAATAAACTCATCTGTTAATATTTACGTTCTAAGTTATAAAAATGGTTCAATAAACGTGTTTGTGGTTTTCACCCATAAAAAATGGAACTTTTTCCTGCTCAGATTGGATGTTTTTTGTACGACTTTCAGAGCAAACTTGTAGCATTTTAAAGTATTAGCACATACGTAGAAGAATGAGACCAAACACCGCTAGGTGAAGTAAAATCAAAAGTTGACCAAAATGACCAATTATACCTCAGACCCCAGAGGGTTAAGTCAGTTAAAATTCTACAGCGTGAAATAAAATATGTCAATATAGCATGTAGCTTGCAGTTATATTTTTGTTGTTGTTTACATTGACCGGACCGGCCGCTCTTGTTTTACAGCATGCTTAAAAGTAGCACGCCATCATTTTCCAGCTTTAAAACTATGTTTCTGACTCGTGTTGACATTTATTATGTGCAATCCTGGAGCCGTCGTTGCCCTGCAGCATCCTGAGGCTGAAAAAATGGATGCTGTGTCACTTCCCAGCAGCACTTTGCTTCATGGCACTGCATCATATGCTAGCAACTGATATCAACACCATGTCGGATTAAGAGGACATTATCAGAGGAGAGGAAAAGAAAAAGAGAAACAAGAGTCGAAATCAGAGTGATTTTTACTGGGCGGAGAGAGCTCAGAGAGGAGGCAGGATGAAGATGAGGCTGGATTAAGGCCCAATTATTCCCTGCGCAAAACACGGAGCATTTCGTCCATTTTTAACATCGCGCCGGAAATCACCGGGGGGCCGGGTTGAACGGTGAAGCTGACGTGTGACCCGCAAAAGGAACAAAGAAGAAGCCGTCATGATTTAGGGCCGCACAACTGCCGCGTACTGCGCTGCTACGTCAGGACTCTGAGAAGAACTCTGGACTCTGCACTGCCCTCTGGTGGACGTACTGGCTAAGAACCATAAATAAACGTATATAGCACTTTTACCCAAAGCGCTTTACGTGTACGTCACATTCACCCAATGATGGGGGAAGCTGCCATGCGAGGCGTTCAACCACGACCCATCAGAAGCAGTTAGGGGTTCGTGTCTTGCTCAGGGACACCTCGACATGGGCTCTCCGGGCCGGGATCAAATCGGCAACCCTTGTTTACGCATGTAAAAACAATTAAAGGGCATTTAGCTGTCATTAGAGGGCACCAAAGTCCAAAAATCTGCCAATGTTCAGTCTTAAAGCTTCAGTTTTGTTTCACTTTAAATTTTAAAAAAATACTAAAAGAAAAATGTGTTTCTTTTATTATCATAATTATTATTAATAATAATAATACACTAATTATTATTTATTACAATAATTATTACTAATATTTCTTTTATTTATTTCTGGCATGTTTAGTTTGTTTTCAAGAAAAAAAATGGGGGAAAAAGGAGATTTATTTTAATAATATCACTCAGTCATGAGAAGCTAATATAAAACACGGATAAAGCTGGTGGGGAAAACAGACAATGTCCTCCAGACACATGAAAAAGACATGAATCTTCTCCAGATACGGTATGCAAGGTCGCACAGACAGGAAGTGATAACAGGAAGTGATGTAACTGGTAAAGATATGCGTGTGACTGATTTTTGTATTCGCCATTCTCAAGACTAACTGCAGGAGTAAGGTCGCAGTAAGCCTGGCGGGGCTGGTGTTCAACATTTCCAGACATGTAGATGTTAAAGGTCAACACGCAGCCCTGCTGGAGCCATTAGCCCCGCTACCCCCACCAAACACACACCGCCGGACGCAGCACACACACCTGACGATGAGCCAGCACCAAGAGTGAGATCAGCCTGCAGACACTTCCAGCTTTGGCTTCTGTTCACGTAGCGAGACGTCAGCTGGCGAGACAAGACGGTGAAGGTGACACTGAGGATGCTCAGACGGCCAACAGGCATCCAGACCACCAGCGCTCATTTCCCACACACTCGCAGAGGCCAAGACCAGGTCCTGAGCGTGAGCTTTGAACGACCACAGAAACCAACGGCTTCATGCGAAACCAAACAGCCATGTTCCTGACAGGCCGCAGCATGTGTCGCCGCCTCCACGCGCAGGTCATGTGTGCCTCCGTGTCTGTGGAAGGCAACAGGTGAGGCTGTCTGCACCCCGGCAACAGCTGCCTCGCCTCGCTTGTTGCCACGGAGACTGCAGCAACCAGACTTCCAACGTGACTCCCATTCAGAGTGATTGAAGCTCTGAAAGCTTGAAGCTCCAGTCAAGCTGCTGATCGCTAACTAATCAATGAGTTTACGAGGGATGGATGTGACACCGTTAATCCGGCCACGTTAACGCGGGTTAACCGTCGGGATCGGGTCGCATCAGCTGTGACTACACGTGTTAAGTCCTGGCTGAGCTCTTGGCATTGAGTTTCATAACAGCAGAGACATCAGAGCTCACGCAGCCCCCACAGCGACATGTAAACCAGAAACATCTGCAGAGACATGTGTTCATCAGAAAGGAATGACTTATGTTCGCTGCAGCGACATGTACGGAAGTATCATCTTCACCCGAACAGAGTTAGCACGCAGGCTCAGGCTCCGGGTGACTTCAGGCCGACGCAGATGGAGGTTTCAGTAAAAAACATGGCTGGAACCTGCCATAAAGTCAGAGAACACGCAGCCCAACGTATGTCCAGAAGTTTCTCAGTATTCCTGCTGCAGCAACACCAAACCCTAAAATGTACTTTTTAAATTTATATCTGAGTGCAGGTATGAGGATATGGCTATGGATGTGTGTATCCATCCACACACACTTTATAACATATCAGTCTACATGGGTTGGGACATGTATTTATGTGTGTATGTATAAATATTTGTGTGTGTGTGTGTAGGAATTCAGCGCTGTCTGCTGATGCAGGAACATCTCCAGAGATGCCACCGTTACTGTCTGCATGATCATCAGGTGAAATCCCTGCACACGCTGGTGGTAAAGCTGGAAGTAGAGCAGCAGCCTGGAAATGCCTGGAAAGAGACTCTCGGTTAATGTGTGTCTTAATGGGCGACTTTACAGCCACAATTTCAGACTTGACAACGAAAACTGAGAAAAATGTGAACCTGAGCAGATTTATTGGGCTTTTAGGTGTAAATATTGTCGGACTCCAGGGAGAAAAGCTGCAGCTGTTGTTGCATGGACCAGAGTAAAGATGAAATCCAGGTAGTGAAGCTGAGTGTCACCATGTTGTCGCCAGACATGAATAATTCAGCTCCGCCTCATTATTCCAACAGATAGCCTGCATACATGTGCAGCGCTGCAGGGTAAACCTCGTTCCTGTCTGCACTAATGGTCCGGGCTCCAGTTCCCCTGCAGAGGAAAACCACATCCATCTCTGCTCCAACACACACACAGCGTTCCAGGCATCACACACACACAGCGTCTCTGCTGGGAGGTTTAGTCTGATTGAGAAAGTCGCTGCAACACGACAAAATGGGAGGGGGGGGGGGGGGGGGGGGGGGGGGGGGGGGGGGGGGGGGGGGGGGGGGGGGGGGGGGGGGGGGGGGGGG
>JBAMHW010000014.1:1813744-1827674 GCA_037177495.1 Rhadinocentrus ornatus | reverse complement strand
ATCCATCCATCAGCCATACATCCGTCCATCCATCCATCAGCCATACATCCGTCCATCATCCATCCATCCATCCATCCGTCGTCCATCCATCCATCAGCCATACATCCGTCCATCATCCATCCATCCATCCATCCATCCATCCGTCGTCCATCCATCCATCCATCCATCCATCCATCCATCAGCCATACATCCGTCCATCCATCCATCAGCCATACATCCGTCCATCATCCATCCATCCATCCATCCATCCATCCATCCGTCGTCCATCCATCCATCCATCCATCCGCCATACATCCGTCCATCCATCCATCAGCCATACATCCGTCCATCATTCATCCATCCATCCATCCGTCGTCCATCCATCCATCCATCCATCAGCCATACATCCGTCCATCATCCATCTATTCCAACCATCAGCCGTCCATCCATCCATCCATCAGCCGTCCATCCATCCGTCCATCAGCCATACATCCGTCCATCATCCATCCATCCATCAGCCATCCATCCGTCCATCATCCATCCATCCATTGTCCATCCATCCATCCATCCATCCATCAGCCATCCATCCATCCATCCATCGTCCATCCATCCATCCATCCATCCATCCATTCATCAGCCGTACATCCGTCCATCAGCCATCCCTCCATCATCCATCCATCCGTTGTCTATCCATCCGTCCATCAGCCATCCCTCCATCCATCCGTCCATCCATCCATCCATCCATCCATCCATCAGCCATCCCTCCATCCATCCATCCATCCGTCCATCATCCATCCATCCATCCCTCCATCATTCAATCATCCATCCGTCCATCCATCCATCCATCCATCCATCAGCCGTCCATCATCCATCCATCCATCCATCCCTCCATCCATCAATCCATCCATCCGTCCATCCCTCCATCATCCATCCATCCATCCGTCCATCATCCATCCATCAGCCGTCCATCCATCCCTCCATCCATCCGTCCATCCATCCATCAATCCATCCATCCATCCATCAGCCGTCCATCCATCCATCCATCCGTCCATCATCCATCCGTCCATCATCCATCCGTCCATCAGCCCTCCATCCATCCATCAAATGAATTAATTTGTTTTCTGGTTAAACCATCTTGTACATGACAGACTGTCTGGGAGCTTAACTTCCACTTTTCCAACTTCCTACAGTTGCGCTATCATGTTATTGATTATAACACAGAAAAATCACATATTTGTGAATTGAATTCTCCGTCTTCATATTGATGTCTGTGGGATTTGATGCTGGGAGCTGACAGAGCTGGTCCTTCCTCATCAGACCCTTCAGTCATTATTCCTGCATCATGGAAGTATGAGTGGAATGATGGGAAAAAAGAAATTCTCCAGAATAACAGATCCCTGTTGGAGTTACAGGTTCAGTTCAGATATAAGATTAACTCGTTTCCTCCATCGTCTCCACGGAGACCCCAGCATCCTGGTAACATCTTCTGTTTCCAGGAGAGCAAACTTAATTTTAGCAGCGGCCACCTTTTTGTCTTTACTAAACATCTCCATGGTAACAGACATTACTGATGGCTTGTAGCAGATTAGCTTGCGCGCTCTTGCACAGCGTGAGCGCTGGTTTGGTTCCTCGCCGCTGGAAAACGGCGAGCCCACACTGGAATCTGGAGGACTCAGACAGAAACTCTGCGAAGAGAAGCAGGAAACAATTGAAAGGCAGCGTTCTGGCTGCTAACGTGAATTTCCCAGCATGCCTTTGTGAAAAGCTGCTGGTTTTTCTGGCGTCAGCTGTCTGATTGCTGGTGTTTTGGTCTGAATACATGTCACTTCCTGTTTCCGCCTGATAATTTAGGAGTCATTTATAAAGCTCTGATTAGCATAACACTTCTGAAAGACGAGTGTTTGAAGGCTGCAGTCGCTCCTCTTCTTCATGTTTCATTTCCCTGCTGTCGTCTTTCAGAGCATCACAACTTTCTTCACATAGAAAACTTCAAAAATGTGAAGAACAGCTTTCTTTACAGTTCAGATGATTTCTACTGGAATCATTTTAAAAAGGAAAAAACTTCCTCTTCATAGGGACCGCCTTCAAGTACCGGGACGTCCTCTCCATCGGGACCGCCTTCTAGTACCGGGACGTCGTCTCCATCAGGGCCGCCTTCTAGCACCGGGACGTCCTCTCCATGGGGACCGCCTTCTAGCACCGGGACGTCCTCTCCATGGGGACCGCCTTCTAGCACCTGGACGTCCTCTCCATGGGGACCGCCTTCTAGCACCGGGACGTCCTCTCCATGGGGACCGCCTTCAAGTACCGGGACATCCTCTCCATGGGGACCGCCTTCTAGTACCGGGACGTCCTCTCCATGGGGACCGCCTTCTAGTACCGGGACGTCCTCTCCATCGGGACCGCCTTCTAGTACCGGGACGTCGTCTCCATCAGGGCCGCCTTCTAGTACCGGGACGTCCTCTCCATGGGGACAGCCTTCTAGTACCGGGACGTCCTCTCCATCGGGACCGCCTTCTAGTACCGGGACGTCCTCTCCATGGGGACAGCCTTCTAGTACCGGGACGTCCTCTCCATGGGGACCGCCTTCTAGTACCTAGTATCTCCATGTTTGCTCCGTCACCTCCATGTTTACTCCGTCACCTCCATGTTTACTGTTTACTGACGTAGGAAGTTGGAGATGAACGCTGGACTCAGCACTGCCCTCTGGTGGATGTGCTGGCTAACAACCATGCTAACATAACAGATGCATGAAACATACGTACAGGTTTTCTGAATTCAGTTAAACAAATAAATGATCCAGTGGACGGTTGTTGTAAAACGCTGGTAGGAAAAGAGTGAGTGTGGATTTTTAACCCTGGGACATGCTAATGTTGGCTAATTCATTACAACGCAAAGGGACTTGCAAAAACTTTGTTTCATATTCTCTCAATAGTTAAAATATGCAAAAGCTTGAGAGATGTTTTCTAAATTTATCAACTTTTTTAATGCAACACTTTCACATACAACTAAGAGGAAAACATAAAGATTCCTTCTAAAAGACACAGCCCGAATGTTTGAACAGGAACGTTTCGTTTGATCTTTACTCCACTGGGAACGGGAAGAGTCCTCCAGGAGAAGACCAGTTCCTCTGACTTCGTTCACCACACTTCTGTGTGATGTTGTTTTCTACATCCATCTGCAGGAAGCCGTCCTACCTCTGATCCATGAGCGATTCAGGCAAAAAAAAAAGGCTCCTAACTCGCGGGATGAACCAGACACGTGTCGACACATAACAACAACTTAGCAAAGAACCGGTTTGAACTGGATCTTCAGGCTCTTTGTCATAAAGACTCATCATTTGTTCCCCTTTCTTTAGTTTCATGTGTAAAACCAGCAAAGATCCGACAGTCTGACGGACAGGAAACAGGATTTCAGCAGCAACATGATGATTCCCAAACAGCTGTTAGCTGGAAACTTGGCTTATCTCAGCATGGAGGCAGAAACTGGACACGTAGAGGACTAAAGAAGAAGAGTCAGGACTAAAAACTATATACATCCAGCAAAGACCTGAACTAGGACCTGAGAGATGCACCTGGACCTTCAGCTGATCCATCTACTGTTGGCCGAAGCCTCATCAGAAATGGTCTCCATGGAAACGAGGCTGTCAAGAAGCTAGAAAAAGCTGAGGTAGGTCACATGATACAAGAACTGGACTGTGGAAGCAGGTCTAATGGAGGGACGGATTCTCCCCAGAACCGGACGTCAACAGGTCCGATGGAGGGACAGATCCTTCCCCAGAACCCGGACCTCAATGGTCCGATGGAGGGACGGATCCTCCCCGGAACCCGGATCTCAACGGGTCCGATGGAGAGACGGATCCTCCCCGGAACCCGAACCTCAATGGTCCGATGGAGGGACGGATCCTTCCCGGAACCCGGATCTCAACGGGTCCGATGGAGAGACGGATCCTCCCCGGAACCCGAACCTCAACGGGTCCGATGGAGGGACGGATCCTCCCCGGAACCCGGATCTCAACGGGTCCGATGGAGGGACGGATCCTCCCCAGAACCCGGACCTCAACATTATTGAAGCAGTGTGGGATCATCTGGACAGAGAACGGAGCAAAAGGAAGAAACTTTAAAAAGAGAGGTTTGGAAAGTCCTTCAAGGATCCTGGAGAACTGTTCCTGAGGACAACTAAAAGAAAAGACAGAAAGCTTCTCTGAGAGGGTCCAGACTGTCACGTTTGGACCATTTTCCTGGAGAAATATAAAGAAATAATGTGTAGTTTGACACCTCCCGGAGTTCTTCATAATTACCCGATCATCTGTCAGATGAACAGATGTTTCATTAGAAGAAGAACCTCCTGGAACACAGGAGCCAGCATTAGAGAAGGATGACTCGATCAGGTCAGAAGTGATCAGGATCAGCCACTGCAGAGACCATCTGGAGCAGTCTGGAGGTTTCACTTCCAGACCCAGTTACCAGCTGAGGAGTCAAACAGCTGACGGCTCCATTATCACACACTCATCCACAGATTTTCAGCTGAGGGTTGATGAGACTCCGTGATTCGACCTCCTTTAATAGAGATCATCAGCATCAGATCGCACTAACAGGGACGTGCACGCGCATACACACAACCACCAAATCTCAGCGTAAAATGGTGCAAAAAGCGCCTCAGACGGGACTCGGTGCTCCTCCCCGCCTGGTTCGGTCCGCCGGTGCTCCGTGGCGGCTAACCCCGGACCCCTGCGCATGTTCTCCGGCTCTCAGCGGCTGAGATTCGACCCAGACTGAGCCCGGTTCTGAGGCCTTTGTGGCACGCGGAGCTCGTCCTCCTACCTGTTTTGTAGAAGGCATCAGTGTCGGGGTCGCTGGGCGCCTCCTCGGCCGCTTCTGCGGGGTTCATCCCGGAACCCTGTTCAATACAATCCAACCGACAAAAAGAAAGACGGGAAGAAAGGCTGTCCGTTTATTCCTCACATGTCCTCCGTGCGCGCGCCTCTTCCTCCATCAGCCTCTCCGGGCTCCTTTCTTTCCGTCGCCCTCTCGGTTTGTTTGCTGTTTCAGGGCTGGCTTCGTTTCTCTCTATTGTTCCCGGTCCAACCTCCCTCTCTCTCTCCCTCCCTCTCCACGGCTGTCCGCCAGGGTCTCTCTACCTCCTTCCCCCTGCACCTCCCCTCCTCTCTCTCTGTCGCTCCCAGTTCAAGTCTTTGACCTTTACTGGCTTCATGTGGCAGCTTTATAAAAATGTTTTCTTTAGATTTTTTGTGGATTTTCTGAAACATTTCCAGCATTGAATAAACAAGGCGAGTCAGAGATGATGGAAAACTCTGCAGGTTTCATCCTGCCAAACCTTTTCAGAGCCGAAACAATCGCTTAAAGATGCTAAAGTGGTGATTTATAATCAACGCTGACACCCAGCGGTGAAAACCAGAAGTATAACATCTCACTGAGCCCTTTACATGACCGTGAACATCTCATCATTGTGATGCACCGACTCCTTTAGAGTCTGATTTCCAAAGAACTGGTTCCAGGACTGGAAATGTTTCATATCCCACCGGCATCCCTCTCTCTCACCAACACACACACACACACACACACACAGGAACATACCTGGCCTTGAAAGAACTGTTATAGCAGCGAGAGACGATGAATAGAGCAAATCTGCTCCCTTCGTGTGATCTAAACTCAGTTTGACCCCCGGTTCTAGTCTTACTTATTTTTTTTAAAAGGGGAAATTCTGGTGATTTAATCCATTTTAACAAAGGTTGCTCATCAAGAGGACAACAAGAAAAAGTAGAATAATTCACTAATATTCATTTTGTATATTTATTTATTACTGCTGGTCTATAAAGTTCTGATACATCAGAGACCTCTTGACCCAGTATGAACCTACCAGAATCCTCAGGTCATCTGGATCCAGTTTCTTATCAGTTCCCAGAGTCAGAACCAGACCTGGAGAAGCTGCATTCAGCTTCTATGCTCCACATATCTGGAAGAAACTCCCAGAAAGCCTCAGATCAGCTGAAACAGTATTTAGATCCAGGTTGAAGACCCACCTGGTCTCTGCTGCATGGAACTAGTTTTTATGTAGAGTCCAGCTCTGGATCTGGATCTGGTTCTGGTAAGCTGGAATCTTTACTTTATTTCTTACATTTTATCTATTTTATTTGAGTCTTTTCTTTCTGTTTTTATTAATTAAGTTTTGTTTCTTTCATTCTTTGTTTTTTAATGCCCTTCTTCCTGCACGCTGCTGTAATGTTTTATGTAAAGCACTTTGAATTGTCTTGTACGTGAAACGTGCTGTACAAATAAATTTGCCTTGTCTATATTTGTGTTTATTTATTTAAAAGAAAGCATCCATTTGTGGTCTAACCTTTATATGAAGTCCAAGCGCCTCCTGCTCCACAAAAAGTTGCCTCTAAAGAGAAAATGGCCGAAGAAGAAAGTCTTTATTGATCTGTCTTTTTGATTTATTTTCTTTAATATATTTAAATGTCGTTTAGTTGAGCTGTTTAATCCTCCATGTAGGCAGCCAGACGACCACGTGACCACCTGCAGAGTTCCGTCTGCCTCACTTCATTACTTTTCCACGCCGTTTATTGTCCGATCAGCGAGAATAATTATGCCTCAGACTTCCATTAAAGACTTCACACAGACTGTAGAAAGTCACGGTGGAGAATAAATCTCTGTAAACGGGCGCGCAACATTTGCCAGTCGGTAAAAGTAAGCTTTGGTCCTTCATTCTGAGATCCAGCAGACCGGGACAGACTGGAGGTCTAGAAGTGATGCAACACGTATGAAACACACAAGAGGTGGATTTCCTTTATTTCTTCTTACACCATCCTTTTGTTAGTGTCCCAGTTTCCATCCAGACCATCTTTGTCTCCCGCAGCTCCTTGTCCACCTGGTTAATAGTGGTGATGGTGTCTCTCTGCACCTGCAGGACTTCCTCTGAGGACACAGGTGCTGCGTGGAGTCTCTGTCCTCTACACCCACAGCTGCAGCACCGCCCACCCGGCTGCAGCACCCAGCAACTATAAAGAAATCTTATCTAACAGGAAATAAACGGCTACCAGTCTCAGACGTATCTGTACATGTCTATTTTCTACATTAAAAGCAAAGATGACGTTACCGTTTCTCCAGAACGTTTCCTGCGGGCTGCAGCGTCTTGCCTAAGGCCCCGACTGGAAGGTGTTACTGTTCCCCCCTGTGGGAATCGAACTTCCGTCTCCTGCATGACAGACGGATGTTCCACCGACTGAGTATCCAGCTGCACGTTCCGATGCCTCTGGCGTGTCTTCCCTTCTGACACTGCGATGACAGCATCTCCACCTGCTGCCACTCTTCTGCTTCCTGACACCAGTACCGCCCACGCCGCGCCCACCAGTTACACATTTTCACCTTTTGTATTTAGTTAATCTTATGTTAAATGTTTCTTCCTTCACCACGAGGCTCGTGCATGTCGCTAAGCTAGCCCACCTGTTATATAATTAGCAACCGTTAGCCTTCACGAGTTGGTAAAGGCTGAACAAGTTAGTGATATTACATATTTGGAATGTGGTTTTTGCTAGAATGAACGTTCTTTGATTCTAGTTTTGCCTCTTTGTTCATAGACCACACCCACGCAGATTCAGTCACCTGTGCACTGCTGTGCTGTTGTGCTTGAGTGACAATAAAGAAGTTAAACTTATGAAGGAGCCCTTTGTGTTCCTACCGACACCCCAAGGTGAACATCAAACCTTCTTATCAGCACCTAAACTGTCCTCCGCAAATATCACCTCAATATCCGCCATGCTGAAGATGTCGAAAAGACAAAAGGGACACATTTTTTTATTCAAGCTGAGATGTAACATAAAATAAATCACGCCTACGTGCACGAAGACATTCTGGTATTGGAGAGAAAATTAGCTGTTATTTTGATTTCTCCAATAACCGCCACCAAGCCCGTTTACATGTACACCAAAGATCGGATTATTATCGGAGTTATCAGATAATTCAAGTGGTCATGTAGACAGCTTAATCCGACTATGATTTATCAGATAACTGCCATTAACTGATTATGAGAAATCAGATTACCACACCTGGATTTCTCTACGATACTCTGACTTCGTATACGTATATCAGATTTATTCGCTTCCGTCTTCTCGACTTTCGGTGAAAAAGACGTTAGCGACGCCGTCACAACGTAGCAGAATGGAAAAGAAAAACACGATGGCGAGCAGCAGCGGGAACACGGGAGCATAAACAAAGCGAAGCGTTCATATTTAGTTTATTTAGCAGGTAATTAGCTCCACTAGTGATGGGAAGCTGGACTCTGCTCAAAGACTCGGCTCCCGTAGAAGAGTCGGCTCTTTCTGCTTCTGCCTGAAACACAGGACTAAACCAACAATTAACAAGCCAGGATGGGTTAGGGACAAGACAAGAGACAAAACAGACGAGAATCTGAAAAAGAAATAAAAGAAACATTAATTCAAAATATTTAATCGTGTTTTATTTTTTTCCAGTTTGTTTTTTTCATTCTTCTGCATTTTTGTTCCCTTTCTGATCTTCTTCTTCTCTGGTTTGTTTCTTTCTCTGGACACATGTCAGCTATTCTGCTCAGCACTGCTCCACGATACCCGGTGGTATCCTCCGTCCTCTGCACCAAGCGGCGGTTAGCTAAGCTGCCTGAAAACGGACCAAGTTACGTGGGTAACCGCTGCAGAAGACGGACCAAACTTTCCGCGTATTTGTCTTCTGCATCAAGCATTGATGGCCCTGAAGGCTCCACTAGCACCAGGATAGTCCACTTGACTGTATGATCGGGGACTTGGTTCAGGTGGAGACTGAGTTTCCTCGATGCTGCACCACTCAAATGAATATGACCTTTTAAATAACATATTCCTCTCCCCGCCAGAGGAGGCGCTGGGTCAAGAATTACTGAAAGAGAAGACAAGACAACCAAAGAAGAAGAAAACTGTTCATCTATTGGTTGATGCAGAACAACTCTGTGTTTCTACCAGAGTAAAACATGGAGCCTAACGGTCTTGGGTTGATCGCGTTCCAACAGAACTTGACCGAGTTCGTTTACGTCGGACTGCGAGACATTTCTCCTGGCTATCGTCCTACATGCACGTATGTTTTGGTTGTGTTTACTCACAATCCACTTTCCTTTGTAGTCTGCTTCCTGTATTTGGTCCAGCAGACCCAGATTCACGATTGTAGGTGGACCAAGTTCACTTCTTTGATCCAAATCAGAGTTTGTTTGCAAACAAAGGAGACTTTCCCAGAAACCGACTAGGATTCAAATAAAAATGGCTGGCGTGAACGTGCCCTGAATGGGGAGTGTCTCACCCAGGAGGACGAAGATCTTTCATGGTTTATTCAGCACCAGCAAGAACCAGATTTTTCAAACCGGCGAAGAACAAAACCAGAGCTAAAATAAGAGCTGTCATGATGAACAATGTCACTGAAACAGAATCTGCTCTGTTTTAGTTCAATTTTTATTTCCACCCAACACCAAGGGAAAGGATGATGGAAACGGTCTAAATAATACTGGATCCACTGGTGGACTTGATGAAGAGGACGACCCAGTACTAGAAGGTCCTGATGAAGAGGACGACCCGGTACTAGAAGCTCCAAATGAAGAGGACGACCCGTTACTAGAAGATGGACCCAATAAAAAGGACGTCCCAGGACTAGAAGGTGGACCCGATGAAGAGGAAGATCCAGTACTAGAAGGTCCTGATGAAGAGGACGACCCGGTACTAGAAAGTGGACCCGATGAAGAGGACGACCCAGTACTAGAAGGTCCTGATGAAGAGGATGACCCGGTACTACAAAGTGGACCCGATGAAGAGGACGACCCAGTACTAGAAGAAGGACCCGATAAAAAGGACGTCCCAGGACTAGAAGGTGGACCCGATGAAGAGGACGACCCAGTACTAGAAGGTCCTGATGAAGAGGACGACCCGGTACTATAAGGCGGTCCAGATGAAGAGGACACCCCAGTACTAGAAGGTGGACCCAATGAAGAGGACGATCCGGTACTAGAAAGTGGACCCGATGAAGAGGACTCGTTGTGATGTTCTCTGCAGACATGCGAGATCCTTCTGAGAAAAAACCAGCAGGTTCATACAAGCGAATCCTCCTCAGGTCTATCTCGGCCCGTCAGCTCCACTAATGATTCATTAATGAACACTGAGGATGAATCGTCTCTCTGTGGAGCTTTTTAGTCTCGTTCCCTGCTCTGGCTGGTCTGAGTATCCTCATCGAACCTGTTTGTCAGCATGAAGCAGATGAAGTGATCTTCATCACGTCTCCTCCTCACCAACACTCGGTGTGCTGCCGCCACCTGGTGGACACCACCACACATGACAGCTGCTCATGGTAGTTCCTCTCCACACACTCAGAGGGCCTCGTTGCGCCAGTTTTGAAGGATTTGAATGTTTTTTGTTACTGAACATGCACATAAAGATGAAGACCTTTCTCCTCCTCATTTCTAAGATTCCCTTCCTCCTGCACCCGATCGTCTTCTTGCTCGTTAAGCTGTTTGTTTTAGTCAGATGAAGGTTGGATTTCTGTCTAGGTTCCGGTCTACAGGGTCCCTGCAGGTAAAAACTGCTCTGTTCTGTGTTTTTTTCCTTTCACCTCAGACCCCAAGTCTGTTATAGGTTTGAACAGAAAACTTCAGGTTTTCTCTTTAGTACAAAGAAGTTCAAGAACATTATCAAGATTCACATTTAACAAAACATCCTTTCAGAAAATATGTAACTCAATTTTTTATTGTATAGTTTTTATATAGATTTTTTAAAAATAAATTTATAAAATAAGTTTGAGATTTCATTTGTAATTTATTTATAAAAATTATTATATTTTTCTATACTTATTTGACACATTTACCTTTTCATTGCAAATTCCAGATCACATGGATCTTTAAACCAGGAAACATTTTATTCCAGGTATCTGGAAAGGAAAAATCCAGTATTCCACATGATGATCAGAGGAACTTTTCCAAGCCTAGAAGTTTTTCAAATGTACATACGTGTCCATTTCCACGTGTGTCTCCAGGTACCCCAGGTTGTACATGTACCCTCGTGTGAGAAACCTGGTCAGGGGGTCCTTGGCTATAAAAGATTCCGCAGTGGGAACGTTGCTAAAACAAACAAAAAAAAGTTTAGGAAGCTTAGAGATTCCCCTGCAGCTTGGAGAGATTCTGAGGCCAAAAGCTGCAGAAATCCTCCACGGTTCTCAGATGAAGCAGTTCCTGGTTCCTCCAGCAGAGGGCGCCAACCGCTAACAATGACTCAGCTAAAAAGCCAACTTTGAAAAGCGATGCTGCTGCAGAAATAGAGGAAACTAACGAGCAAAACCATCCCAGCAGGAAAATTACAGCACCAAATAATCTCAGCAACAAATGAAGAAATTCAGGCTGTTTGTTGACTTTTCCAGATGAGTTCAGGTTCAGTAACTGGTCTCCAGTGGGCCGGACCAGTACAATTAAGCATAATAACCTAGAAATAGTTTTTTAGTCCAAAGAAGTACATTTTCCTGAGTGAAGTATCCTTTTAGAAAACATTGTAAACTTTCCTAAATTTCTGTAGAAAAAATGTCCCGTTTCAACAATATTTTATCTCAATCACACATTTTTCATAATTTTGTTATTTATTTACATTTTTATTTTTTTTTTATTATTTGTATTTAAAATTATGGTTATATCATACAGATGTAATGTTTTTAGTGAAAACACGGAATATTTTTTACATGTGAGGTTTAAGAATTTATTCAAATAGTTTTTATTAATTTGGACCTTCAGAGAGCTGCAGGAAGCAGCTGAAGCAACGATGGTCCAGACTTTGGAGAAGCGGAGTTCGGCCATGATGAACTCAGAAGGATGGAGGTGATGATTCACTCTTCAGAGGAGCTCTAATTGGCTGCTTATTATCTGAATATGTCTGCAGTCCACAGCTCGTGTTTCCACGCTGACAACATCCCCCGGGCACACTCACTTCCTTTCATCTCGTTTCCACAGAAATGAGGCGAGATGCGTCTCGAGGGGCATTTCATCCCTGATCTACCACCGTGGAAACGCGCTCCTCCGCCCTTGGGTCGCCCTGCGTGACATCCGCCGCCGCGCTCTGCATCTGGCTCCAAATCTTCCGACCTAGACCTAGTTATTATTATCATCTGTATGTGAAGGAATGACGAAGCTGGGCTTGATTTGTCTCGGTGGGACTAAACCTACACCCAGAGCAGATAATGGCGAGACTTCCACCCATGGTCGTGACCCTCCTGCTGATCTCTGAGATCTGGTTCCTCTCTGCTCGATTATTAAAAAAAAGGCTTCCTTCAAAGAAGTATTCACTTTAATTTTTAAGTTTGCAGAAGAAGCTTAGTCCGCTTCATTTTGTGGTTTTCTTCAGGTTCAGGTGGAAGTTTTCAGACTTGCTGCTAAAACAGAGGATTTGCTTTTGATGAAATCTTTTCAAGTTTTAGTGAGATTTGGATCAAAGTTTGCTGCAGCAACAGTATTTAAAATGAATGCCATGATATTAGTCACCTATATTCCCAGAATGAGGAGCATCCTGTCTCAGAGTGATACAGAAAAACTGGTCCATGGACTTGTCGCTTCCAGACTGGACTACGGTAATCCCTGATCATTGCTCTGTCCCAGAAATGTTCCAGAAAGTCTGCATTTGATCCGAAAGCCTGCAGCAAGTAGTGGGTGTGGAGGCAGGATAAAATAAAGAGATTACTAAAAATAAAACGGTTTAAGGAGAAATAGGAGGAACCAGGAAAAGGACCATGAGGATCTGGCCATGAAGAAAAGAAACTAAGAGGCATTGAAGCAGGTAAAACCAGAGGAGCAGGTGTGACAGTTAACTTGCCAGGTGCAGTAAACAGGAAATGAACACAGAAAGGGACGAGCCTACAAAATAAAACAGGAAGAGGACGGCAACAAAGGAACAGACAAAACAAGACAGTGAAACCAAAACCTCTTCAACCTAGATCAACCTAGTCCAGATTGATCTTCTCCTCATCGGCTCCTTTTAAATCCTGAGTAGAATTTAAATTCTTAAAACTCTTAGTGACCAAGATCCACTGGATCTTAAAGATCTGATTTCCGGATTTGCAGGATTCCTGATGGTTCCTAGAGGATCTAAAAGTAGAACAGGAGGCAGAACCTTCAGTTATCAGACCCCTCTCTGTAGAACCGGCTCCCAGTCTGGCTTCAGGTATCAGACCCCTCTCTACGTCTGGCTTGGTGACCCTTATTCAGTCCTGCTGCTACAGGCCGAGGCTGCTGGGGGAACTGGTTTATATGAACACAGTTAGTGTAAATTGGACTGATGTGGATCATGATTGTTTTAACTGGATTAGAACTGGACCACAGTGAGTCAGAGGGAACTGGACTGTGTCTGTAAACGTGCTTCCAGGTGACTATTTTGTGGATTTGTTCTGTGCAAATAAAGCTGAAGTAAATTGAATCTCAGCTGGACTGAGTGAGCTTGGAAAACTGGATCATTTGGATCCGAAGCAGAATCAGTTCACCATCAGAGGATCGATGGATCCAGTTTTATCCTAAAAACAGAATTCATAAAAGAGACGAGGCTCCAAACAGCTGAGAGGAAGAGGCGTGTCCGAGGATGAGCAGCTTCTCTAAAGCCTGTTACAATAAGCTCAGCTGAGGTTAAACTTGAAGTAACTGAGGCCGAAAGGCAGAGAAAAAACTCTGGAGGTCCCACCTTGATGGTTTCAGGACCCGGACCCCGTTTATTCAGACCAGAATCCTCGGTGCTACTGGGAGACACTTTACACTTCTTTTCCATCAGCTAATGATACGATACAACAGCCCCTAGCAGACGAAGGGGGAACTGCTGGAGCCGGCCCCTAGCGGACGAGAGGGGACTGCTGGAGCCAGCCCCTAGCGGACGAAGGGGGGAATCTGCTGGAGCCAGCCCCTAGCGGACGAAGGGGGGAATCTG
>JBAMHW010000014.1:1778743-1788954 GCA_037177495.1 Rhadinocentrus ornatus | reverse complement strand
TACTTTACTCATTCCTAGGAATACTTTACTCATTTCTAGGAATACTTTACTCATTCCTAGGATTACTTTACTCATTCCTAGGATTACTTTACTCATTCCTATGAATACTTTACTCATTCCTAGGAATACTTTACTCATTCCTAGGACTAATTTACTCATTCCTAGGATTAATTTAGTCTTATACCTTCCATTCTATTTTTTTACTTTATTATTATTCATAAGTACACATGATAAACTAACGTGTAGAATATTTTTATGTATTTTAGTCCTACATGAACGAAAGACATACATTATAGTATCTGTGTGGATGTATTTATTGTATTTTGTCTTGTGATTTCTGACGCAGGTTTTCGTGCTCAGTCTGAGTAAATTATTTTATTTAGCTGAATATTTGTTTAAGGTGCCCTGTTTTTTACATTTGTACACTTGCAATAAAAACTGTAAAATTAAATGTATAAATGGCTCATTCTAAGAGAACAACAACATAACGGTTATAATTAGATAGCAACAGAAACTGTTTTAATCATGAAAAATTTCCGGCCCTGAACTTTAATTTCGTTACACGCTGCATCTTTAAGCCCCTTGGATCACTGAGAATTGGACTGAATTGATTGATTGGATTATAATCATTTAGGTGTGACTGGATTAGAATGATTTGGATTGAAATGGATTTATAATAAACTTGATTATTCTTGGTTTAAACGGCTTGAGATGCCAGAAGTTGTGAATGTATAAATAAAGTGCAGTAAGCAGAACCTCAGCAACCATCTCAAGGAGACGTAGAGACGCTTGGACTGAAGTCCATCCAGCAACTGCTGAAAACCTGGATTATAATTAAAAATTCTGCGGGTTCATCATGCCAGCACATGACGGTGAAAGTGAATTAATTGAGTTTCTGCTTGTTTCCTGACCACCTGTCGTGTTGCTTGTTGTGTTCCTGTGAATCTTTGCAGCTGTAAACTTTATCAACCCCTACCCTGCTGACGGCTGCTGTATGGATCATCTCTGATGTTTTGCTCATGTTGTGGATTTGTGGGCCATATCCTTTCCCCTGGCAGCTCAGCAGCTTTGCTCAATCTGCTCCCGGATCCAGCAGGATTACTTGTGAAAGCTAGCTGAACTCTGTGACCTCGCTGGTTTAGGCCTCCTAAACTTTATCAACAAGACAACGGATAAAACAGCAACCATCCTGGCTGATGCGGAACGTCATCGTTCTCATGGCTGCGAGGTTTGTTTTGCACCACCTTAAAACTGAAACATCTTTTAGATGCGTTTTCCATTGTTTTTTCTAGAGATGTGCGATACCGATTTTTTCCCTACGATACCAAGTCAAACTCAGGCTGGTATCGACGATACGGATATCTTCTACAAAGACTTAATCTCTTTGAAAAATCAGTTTTAAAGCAGTCTACGCTGAGAAAGGGATTAACATTTTTATAACATTTGGTATTTTAGTACAATTGAATTCAGCTTTATTTGTATAGCGCCAATTCACAACAATGTCAGGGCACTTTATAGACAAAATCAATTCAATTCATGCCAATACCTATAATTTACCTATAATTTATAGGTGTATATACACACAAAGAGACTGAGATGCCACAACACAGTGTTTATCGCTCCTGGTCCTCGGGGTTTCCAGGTTTCCATCCTTTAACACACCTAACTCTCACTCATTAGCAGGCTTGCAAAGAACTTGATGAGTGGTTCAGTTCGCCTGAATCAGGTGTGCTGGAGTTGTAAACCTTTAAAGCATGAAGGGCAGGGGTGACCAGGGTGGAGAAACACTGCCATAAGGACTGAGATGGAGGATGTTGCTCACAGCTGGAGTTTTAACCACAGGACATCCCTGGTGGTACTTACTTCTAACATGGTTCTCTGCACAGTACAACATATCTGCTGCGTGGATGAACTGATAGCCTGTTCCTCGTACCCGCAGTTCGGCCTCAGTGTAGCCCAGAACGATCTTCCCTCTAAAAACAGGTTAGATTCATTATTTAAATCAGTTTGGTGAAAAATCTGCAAAATAAAAGTTAATTATCTTCAGTCTGAAGATTATTTTCCTTCAAATGAAGCATTGACTTCTGTAATTACTGCGCCGTTATAATTTGAGCTGATGTGAACAAGAAGAAAGAATGGAAAGTGTCTGTACTTTGCATCACAGGCCATGGGGGTGAAGTCCAGCTTGTGCTTAGTCCTGAAGATCATGTTCTTGGTCCTGATCTCCAGGATGGACGGAGGCTGCAGAGGGGTTGCGATGGCGAAAAGAGCGAGCTGTGGTGGCGCCTTTCCTCCGTTCTCTTGCCGTTGGTTTTGTCCGTGCAGAAACTTGAGTCTGCCGTGGATGTTCAGAGCCTGCAGAGGAAACAAGACATCATGATGCAAATGGTTCATAGTTACCTTTCCTCTTCTAACTTACGCTAGGCCAGTGGTTCCCAAACTTTTTCTGCAGGCCCCTTTTCATTGACAAGAATAATATCAAGCCCCCTGATCCCAGCACCACATGCACCCCAAAGCTTAAAAAGAAACATACGAAGAAACGTGGCATGAAATAGTCTTTACTTTATCGGCTGCTGCTTCGTAACTACAGTGGAAACCATGTCAGTGGCAGAAGGAACCAGCATCATCTGCTGTAGTGCGAGATTTTTTAAACCAGGAAACTCTGCAAACTACTTCAGGGGAGCTTTCAATAAGACAGACGCTGCTTTAGTAAAACATCTCTGCTACATATGAGAGGTGAGTAGTTTATTTTTTAAAGTAATCACCATCTTTTCTTCGTGTTCAGGATGACGAGTCCCAAAGTAGCGTTATTACTTCTTTGGCTTCATACTGTCAGATGCTGATATTTTACGACATCAAACACATTGTGGTCTGTCTTCATTACCCACCACTGACCATTACCTGATCAGGTCTAGGGACGCAGGATGTGTCTCATCATATTTTCTTCTCTTGTTGTTTTGGTACTTGAAATCTCTGTTCTTGATTTGTCATTGTTTGCCAGTTGTTACTTTTCCAAATTGTCCATGTTTTGCTAGCAGTGAAAAACTCTATTTAAGTTAAGCTTTATTTAACCAACCCCCCCCCCCGTTATGGCTCTGGGCCCCCCCTGGCCCGCCCCCCAGTTTGGGAGCCACTGCACTAGGCTGTTATCTTGAGAGAAGAAGGCCAGTTTCTAAAGATGAGAGAGATTTACCCATCATATGAAAAGGAGCTACGTAACCAACATTAAAAAGAAGTAGATGCAGGCACGCCCTCAATTTCTTTCTTTCTTTTTTTTTTCTACCTCTCGACCTTCATCTTAGTTTTTACACCCCGCCCCCCCTCCTTTTTTAAATTTATTTTTTAAATCTTATGGATATTACAAAATACCTGTATCCCACCAACCATTTTTAAGTAAAATCGTAGAAAAAGTTGTTTTATTCAGTTAAATGAGACATTTAAACAAACCACAGCACCGAGATGCCTTTGAAAGAAACTTTCAGTTCTGGTTCTACTGGATCTTTGTTTCACATTCGAAACAGACTCAGAAGTCTGGTGGGCCTCTCAGGTACTGTTTAAAAATGGTTTTACTCCTATCTCACAGAGCGACAGTTTTATGTAAGTATGGATACACGCTCCTCAAGGACCCATAAAATCCAGTGTGGAGTTCCCCAAGGATCAGTTTTAGGCCCACTTCTTTTTAACTTCTTTTGACCTTTTTTTTTTTTTGCCTCTTGGGGATGTCATCAGGAGACACAGCATTGATTTCCACAGCTATGCTGATGATACGCAGCTTTACATCGCCGTGTCTCCTGGTGATCTGGAGCCAGTTAACATCCTTTTAGACTTTAGATATTAAGTCATGGATGGCAGAGAATTTCCTACAGCTTAAGCAGGACTATACTGGTTTTTTAAATATTGGTCCAAAGACAAGAGAGGGATCATTTTACCAAATTACAAAACTTTAAATATGCTTAGTGTGTGAGAAATCTGGGTGTCTTTTTGACTCTGAGTTGGATTTTATTCCACACATTAGAAAAGTCACAAAGAGAATTTTATCATCTTAAAAACATTGCCAGAGTCGCCCTTTCCTCTCTCTGCCAGCACCGAGGTGCTGATGCTTTTATTTCTGTTAGAATAGATTACTGTAATGCCCTGCTCTCTGGTTTAGGCCTCCTAAACTTTATCAACAAGACAACGGATAAAACAGCAACCATCCTGGCTGATGTGGAGCGTCATTGTTCTCGTGGTTTGTTTCACACCAACTTCAAACTAAAACATATTTTAGACAAGTTTTCCATTGTTATATATTCTGTGATGTTTGGTGTCATTTTTGAGACAGATTTGTTATCATTACTGTTCCCCACTGAGGTCAGCCTCCTGACAGGCCTATGCATGAAATGCTTTTAGATAAACCAAAAAAATTGTAAAGAGAAACTTTCTTATACAAACAAACAACAAAAAAATAAATAAAATAAAAAAAAAATCAATAAAAAGTGTGCTTTAGTCACCAACATCCAAACAAACAATTTGCTTAAATGGAACATTTTTTCCAGAATAATACTCTTAAAGTAGAATTCCAGATGTAGGCCAAAACCAGTAGCACCAGTATCACAAAATCCCAGAACTGGGAGACGAGAGGATAAAATCCTAATCAGAGAACAGAGAGAAAAAGAAAGACCCATGCAACATCTGAGCATGTCTGTCAAATTTGAGCTTAAGGTAAAATGAATGAAATCAATTTAGTTTTCTGAGTAGAGAAAGTTCAACTCTTCAAGGACCTAAAACACATTTAACAGACCCACAACATTTTCTTAGGAAATAAAGAGAATCTTTGATTTCTGTTAGAGATGTGACGTTCATGAACGAATCAATTCTTTTGAACGGCTCTTTTAAATGAACGATGGGAACCGAGTCTCAGCTATGAGCCGTTCATTTTATACACAAATTTTCCACACTGCCTTCATCACATTTGTGACATCATAGAAGTCTGATGTCCAACACGCTCCATTCATGTGAAGCATCTATGGCAGGGGTGTCAAACTCCGGTCCTCGAGGGCCGCTTTCGTGCAGGTTTTTATTGTTTCCCTGATCTAACAGGTCTCACTAAAATTAATGGGTTATTGTGAAGAAGTTGACAAGAATCTGTTGGATCCATTTGATTTTATTCAGGTGTGTTGGAGCAAGGAAATAACTAAAACCTGCAGGATAGCGGCCCTTGAGGACCGGAGTTTGACACTCCTGATCTATGGGCTAAAGAGTATTGTTCGGAAACATTTACTAGAATTTGTACTGACTGCTCCGGTTTATCTATATTTTTCCTATAATTCTTTTAATCTTGTATAGTAGATTTTATATAAGTACATACTTTGATTGTTCGTCATTCTTATATATTGTGAAATTATGTAAGACATTGTAAAAAGAAGCCAGTCTTCTGAATGTCTCTTTTATAGGAACAGCTCCTCAAGATCCGGCTCCCTTCAAAGAGCCATAAATCCCATCTATAACTTCATACCCAGGAAGAGTTTCAAGGAACTACATATATACTCAACCGGTGCTGAACAGGGCAGGGGGTGCCACAAAACATGATGGGAAAAAAAACAACCCCCCCGGTACATGGTGCCCTCCTCGTGCTGGGAGCTACGGCACTGATTGGCCAGTACTCGGCTTGCTGCCTGCTTGTGTTCCTTAGTTGCCCAGAGAAGTTCTGATTCCTTGTTTCCGGTCCCACATGCCCACATGGACCTGGTTACCAGGATCCTGCACCTGCTGCAGGGAACTGGTTGCAGAAAAAGTGGAAATTGACTGAGCTGATTTTATTGAGTGCTTTTAAATCGAAAGAGATTGTTCTTTGGGTCGAAACCACCAAACGCACTTGTTTTCAGTGTATTTGCAAGCTTTGGAGAAAATGATGTTTAACCTGGCTGTGAGGTGTGTTTTACAAGGACAGAGTTTCCTCTAATGATTCAAACTTTAAGATGTGTCACACCATTTCCACATATTCCAGAATAATAAACAGGTTCTGTATAATTTTAAGGGATTATTTGAACGGAGAAATGGAGCTTTGTCTGAGAACGTTTAGAGGAAGCCGAGTCTTATTGTGATGTTTTGAATCTGCACCTCCTTCCCATCCTCATGTCTGAGACGCCGTCGTCTTCGCCTGTCTGCCATCGGAAACCTACCAGGAAGCCGGAGGAGTTGTCCAGGAGGCATCGGAAGCGGCACACAAAGCTCCTTTCCAGGAAGGAGGAATTCTCCGGAGGAAGCTGTTCAGGGTTGTAGGTGACCAAAGAAGAGCTGCTTTCTGGCTCCGTCTCTGCAGCAACAACACCTTCAGTTAAAGATAACTTTATTTAAAATCTTGTTAATCAAGTACATGTCAGTGTTTTGCAACAACAGAGCAGCCAGAGCTCATTTCTGATGTCGGAGAGAGTTCCTTAGATTATTCGTAGATCTAAACACACACATAAGCATCTTAAACCCACATGCAGATCTAGGACCACTTCAGCTTATAAGCCACACTGAAGATTACGAGGTCATGTGATCTGACCTGAGGCTGGTCTTACAGCTTAAAGCTGTACTTAACCGTCTCGTGTTGATGTCTGAATGTGTGCTCACTGAGGCTGGGAGGAGGCACTTTCCACTCCACTTTGACTCGTATAAAAGCTCCAACACTGATCTCAGTCAAGCTCAGAGCTTCTTATAAACGTGGCCTCAGCTGGAGGGTTTGTCTCATATTCAGTCCACATTAAGTCTGTTCATCGTTAACTGGTGCAGGACAGGGTGCTGGGTACCTTGAGGGGAGTCCTGAGTCACTCCAGATGCTGCAGATGGAGGATTCAGAGCCCAGTGGAGGTTTCTCCTGAGCTCCTGCTGGTCTTCTGTATGAACCAGTTCATAAACAGTCTGATGCATGACGTCAGTCTGAGGAGGAAAACAAGAGGGAGAATTAATGATGCTGAAATCAACTTTCTGTCATGTCTTGCCCCACAGCTTCACTAATGTTCAGGTTCCAGATCGGTGTATCCATGAACACCGTCCCAAACGAATCAGACTTTCTGAGCAGAACAACGTGGATTAGATTTAGAAGTGTTGGTGTGAAAGCACCCTAAAGCCCCATTTCCACCAACGGGTCTGGTTCAAACTGGGAAAGGTACCAGAATCTCCGACCCAAACCTTCCAGTTTCTTTGTGACTCTTCCTTTGGGGTTCCAGTTAAACTGATCTGACCCAAAAGGGTGGAGCTTGACACGCTGCAATCCACTGATTGGTGGAAAGAATCATCACTTCCTGTGTGACTCAGCAATAAGATCAAAACGCTGTGTGGGAGGGCAGGTAGCGATGTTAGCTCGAGCCCGTCGACCATATGACACAGATATGTTCCGATACGCTGATTTAACATGACAAATGTCACGTGACCAACCGAGGCCTCGTTGCATCGTCGATGCGCGTCGAGCTGCTCCCAGAGATTTCCAAGGTTGTTAATCAGTCAATGCTTTCGCGATGCTAGCGATCATCATCATCAAGGAAAGCCTCACATTAACACGACATTAGCTTTTTGGAATGCCGTTGCCAGGGTAACTGCTGAATGAGCTCGTGGTGGGTTGGTATGAGAATATCACAGGGAGGCTATGTTTATTTTCTTTATATTGTTGTGTTTTAAATAGGTTTGCAAAAAGCAGAGTTTAAATTTTATTTAAGCTTCAGGAAGCATCAGAGGAAACTTGTGAGGATACGGCGAGCTGTGGGACCTTCCACGGCCGAGCTGGTTTTCAACCATCAGCAGAGATTTTTTTATGATATTAAAGTTGCTTAATTGTAATTTAATTCTTGTGTTTCCTTGGGGTGCATCATCATGCTGGAGCGGTAGCGTTCCAGAAGAGGAGCAGACTGAAGCCAAACAACATGTTTTAAAAATAAAAATAAAAAAGTTGCAGAAGCGTTTGTCTCAAATTCTATTTTATTACAACTATAAACACAACAACACAATCCCTTTCCCGGCTGCATAAACAGCCTTTTTCTCCTACTCTTCCCTTTTAAACACTTTAACTTCGACAGCACAGACGGTAAAACAGTAACCTGGGGTGAGAACATCAGCAGACGAAGACGTAATCAATGCGAACGTGACGTCTTGGCAACGTTTCAGCTGCGTCACACAATGGCAGCCAGCAGATGGCGCTCTTTCTGAATGGATCAACGTGTCCACGCAGCGAGCACTCGTGTCCAAGTTACACTGTGTTTCATCAGGCTTCGCTCCCACCATCCATGAGACAGATGCAAAGGCTTCATATTGTCCCCATATGGATCAGGAAGCACGCATAAATGATTCCTCATGATGAACTGATGTTCGGTAACTTCAGGTCTTTTCAGCACTAATCTGGCTGCATGTCCAGCATTGTGAGCGTTACGCAACACAAGCTGCGCCTCACAGCTCCGGTGAGCAGCGGCGTCTTGCAGAGCCGGTCACCCGGGCTCCACCTGAGGAGAGAGCGTGAAGCTCGGCTTTCTGAGCCCATGCTGCATGGTGTTGCTCTCCGCAGGACGCCGCTGCTTTCTGCTAAAGGCCAAGCTATTAATAGCAGAGGTCTTGCTGCTGTTGACTGAGACAAATACGTTGCAGGAAACAACGAAGACCCCTGAACTGATCCCGCCACATGTTGCACGCAAGCTATCCATCTCCATCCAAGCAGCAGCCTCCAGTCGTTGATGATGAGGCCTTTCCCGTCTTTCTTTGGGTTTAATCATCACAAGGTTTGAATCTGAATGAATAAATCTTGGTGGTAATTTATATATTTTTCCTTAAAGATGCAGCGTGTAACTGAATCAAAGGCCAATCTATCTATCTATCATTTAAAACTGTGTTTCTTTGGAATCTCATGACTTTACTAAAGTAACCATAATGTTTTTATTCTCTTAGAATGAAGCATACATGCAGCTGCCTCCATTTTACTACGGTGTCTCTGAATGGACAAACAACTCTGTGTGTGAAGCTTTAAAACTGCAGTTGCAGCTTTGTTTCATTTCAGTACTACAGGTTTTACCACAATATCATTTATTATAGTACTACTGGGATGGTTTTCACTGGTGCTTTTCTTGAAAACCTTTTTAATAACAATCAGAGAAAAGCATTTGTTGAAGTGGGATACGAGCCTGAATACTTCGGGTTACACTGACTCAAGATTTTTCCCAATTATTTGATCTTAATTATGGACCCTTGAATTTGGAAATAAAGCCCGAATCATCAGGATGCAGCTTCATTCTCTATCTGGACCTAAGTTTAAGAGTATGGTTTTAAATAAATTTTTCTTCCTCTATTCCTCTATTTCTTTCAGGCTCTCCCTGTGGAAATAGGGGGCCATTTTAGAAAGGGATAAATAAACATCTAGATTTGTGTGGCAAGGTTAAAAATGACGGATTGGATTTAAAACGCTGCAGATAAAGAAGGAGTTGGCCTGCGTGGCTACGTCTATGCTGCCCAGTTCAGGCTGCTGATGCGTTGGTGTTCTCCAGCCTATTCTTCAAGGTGGTGGAAGGACATTTAAAACTCAACGAGAGATGGGATAATCAGGTCCCAGACTAGTAAAGAACATGCTGGGTAAAACAATCCCTTGGTTAATTGGGCTCTGAAGATTTGTCAGGAAACTTTGGGATAGTGTTGGTGGCGTAGCATGCACATGATGCAGACTTCCTGCTAGACAGAACAGACCCTAAATTCTGGTCAAGCAAAGGCCTATCCAACTATGGCACATTTGTCCATAAGAGGGTATTCGAGAGCTTTAAACCCTACAGGGAAAACACGCAAAATGATTTTTACAGTTATGTATGTCACCAAGGGATTCAACATCTTCAACCATGTGGCGAGAATTCGCTGGATTTTCTTACTCTATCCCAGAAGAAACACCAAGGGTCCGCCACGAGAGGTTGGAGACTGTGGAGTAACGAGGACAACCACTACCTTGTATTTTGGGAGTGGTCTAGGATTTTTCTTACTGCTGTTCTCCCTGCTGTGCATTGCTGACCTACACCAGTGCCTTTAGGTAATTGTGCACACCTCTGTGGGCAAAAAAGTCTGGGCCATCAGCTGGGGACCACCAAGCACAATCCCAGAACATCTCCTAGTGAAGTGATTTCACCCTCTGCTAAAGCCTTAAGGCGCATTTATGCTTGCGCGGCGTCTGCGTGCAGCCGGCTACGGCGTAGCTGACGCTGGTGAGTTTGCTTTCGCACTCGAGC
>JBAMHW010000014.1:1706017-1717589 GCA_037177495.1 Rhadinocentrus ornatus | reverse complement strand
CACGCTGGATGGACTACATCTCTCGGCTGGCCTGGGAACGCCTCGGGATCCCTCCGGATGAGCTGGTGAATGTGACCTAGGAGAGGGAAGTCTGGGTTTCCCTGCTTAGGCAGCTGCCCCCGCGACCCGACTCCGGATCAGCGGCAGAAAATGGATGGAAGATACTACCAAGATTCTTATACTAATTTCAGACTCTACCAATAGAAATTAATCAGAGTCAAATTAAGGAATGGGAAAAAGTCATTTCCAGATACATATGGCTAGAAAAAACTAAGGGTTAGGTTTAAAACTTTACAGTTAAGTAAAGACAAAGGAGGGTGGAGCTTACCCTGTCATAGGGACTACTTTTTTTCAGAACAGATGAGAGCAATCATATGCTGGTGTAATAATGTTCAGTGGAAATCCAATGAAGAGAAGACGTGTGACAGCCCAATGCAGGCAATTTTAGCTGATACTAAGATACAAAGTTACATAAATAGTATGAATAATCCTTGGGTGAAATGGACACTTAAAATGTGGAAAATTATCATAAAAGAATTCAAATTAGAAGATATTATATCTCTGAACTCGCATTCGACTCAGATTTTACTGGGTGCAAGACTTAAAGACTGGAAATCTAAAGGAATAATATGTCAGGTAATGAAAGGAGCAACCATGTTAAGTTTTGATTCACTCAAAGAGAAATATCTTCTTGCAGTTCAGCATTATATTCATAAAATAATAAGAGATAACCGAGCCAGGAAGAACTTGTTACAATTATTTACAAAAGCATACAACTCAGAGGCAATGGTTAGAATAACTTCAGGTATGTACCCGGGATCGTCTAACCTTAAAACAGATTCATCTACATATATTAAGAGAAAGTGGGAGCAGGAAGGAGGGATAAATATAACTGAGGAGGAATGGACAATGATGTGGTCATACCTTTGGAAAAGCACTAGTTCACAGAAATGGAGGGAATATACCTGGAAATGATTTATAAGATTCTTTATCGGAGCATCTCAGAAATGCCCCTTTCCTCTACAACTGGGAGTTGGAGGAAATAATAAGAATTCAAACCATTATCATGTCTTCTGGGACTGCTCGGCCATTAAAGACTACTGGGACGGGATTTATAAAACACTGCAAGCCATTTTTGAGGACCTGAGAGTTTTCAAGAGCACGTATTTTGGAATTTTATCAATGGAATGGCCAAAAAAGGACAAATATCTAATGAACACTCTAGCAACCAGTAGCAAATGGCTCTAACTAGGAAGTCCGACCCTGAATGGATGGATGGACGTAAAAGATAACAACCGTCGTCAACTTCAAGGTGGAGACATTCTCCTCTCACTGGTCAAAATGGATGAATGAGATTATGCCGCTAAGGCCAGATTTTATCTTCACCAACGATTAGATCTATTCTGAAGAAATTTTACTCCCTATATGCATAGTTTTTCCTTTTTTTAACATTATTTAGTTTTTATGTTTTGTTTTTCATGTTGTTGGTTTTGGTCCGTAACGTGTTTTTGCCTGATTGTATTTATTTATCTTCATTTAAGCAATTATATTAAAATGAAAAAAGAGCCTGCAGACTGAGAAGAACCCGTCGCTGTGGGGAAGATGTGATGGACATGATGTCTTTCAGGCTGGAAGCGGAAATTAATTCTTTCACAGCTCTGATATTTGATATTTCGGTCACCAAACACACAACTTCCAGATAAACATTGGAGGAAAAACAGAAATAAAGGAAGAAATAGATTTTTTTTTATTAATATTCTTAACAGATTTTTATATTACGTTCATGAAACGAAAAATTCTGACATAAGTTACATTTATGTTTAATAGTTTTTAAGTTTATTCTCATTTACTGTTTTCATTTATTCTTTTAATGTTTGGCCTACTTTCATCTTGTTTTACGTTTCCATGGAAACAGGAACCAGCTTCTGTGATTCAGTGAAACTTGTTCAGTCAGAACCAGAGCCGGTCCAGTTCTAAGAAACTTGTTTTATATTTCATTCCAGTCTGAACCCTCTTAGAGAAGCTTTTAGCAGTCTCCAGGATTTCCAGGATCCTTGAAGGATTCCAAAACTTTTCTTTGGATGTTTCTGCCTTTGGTTCCGTCCTCTGTCCAGATGATCCCACACTGCTTCAGTAATGTTCAGGATCCGTCCCTCCGTCGGACCTGTTTCCAGTTTAAACCGGTTCTTGGCTACGTTGTCTGTTTTGTGTCGACACAGCTCTGGTTCATCCCGCGAGTTCGGAGCCTTGGAGAAAGAAGTGGTGGATAGCAGCAGGCAGCGCTGGTGTCTCAGCAGAGATGACGTATCGACCGGTGATGGACAGGTTTCCTGTATCGGAGCGTCTCAGTCTGGTGGAGGAGGAGCTCCTCTGTCTGACCAGGGTGTGCTGGAGAGGATGGTCGGGTTCTCCATGAAACCAGGTTGTTCAGCACCTCCTCCCCCACGGTTCCAGCCTTCTTTCTAAGTGTGTTCAGGCTGCTGGTCCGATGCTGCTTCCCCAGCACACCTGCAAAGAAAAGCCCCCTGGAGACGAGAGGCTGGTAAAACATCTCCAACACTGAAGGATCTGAGCGTCTCCAGAAGCAGAGTCTGCTCACCCGATCTGGTACACAGCATCTGTGTTGGATCTCCAGTCCATTCTGTGGTCCATGGTCCCTCCCAGGTAGGTCTCAGCAACCTCCACCTCCTGCTACATGATCTTCAGTGGAGGTGGAGGAGTCCTCCGGAAGTCTATCAGTATCTCTCTGGTCTTGGTGAAATTCAGATGCAGATGGTTCCTGCCAGTCCACTCTACAAACCCGTCCACCAGCGCTCTGTCCTCCTCCCGTCCCTCTCCTAGAGCCCCAGCAACAGCTGAGTCATCAGAGACTTTCTGAAGGTGCGGGACTCGGTGTTGGACTGAGAATCACTGGTGTATTAGGTGAAGAGGAAAGGAGACAGCAGTTCCCCGAGGACCACCACATCAGACGGTTAAACTGCTGCCTGCCTGTCAGGAAGCCAGTCATCCCGGAGACCATGGAGTCGTGGACACCCATCCCCCACAGTTTCTCACCCAGCAACAGTGGCTGGATGCTGTTAAAAGCCTCAGAGAAACCAGAGAAAGTGGCTCTCATTGCTGCCACCACCGGCACCGTGGCTCAAACTAATATTTGACTCATATTGGCCTTAATGTGATATTATTAGTCTAAACAAGATTATATTAGCTGCTATATTAGCATTAACAAGATAGTTTTAGCATCTATTTTAGCCTAAATATGCTAGCCCTGTATAAAGATAACATTAGCTGCAGTGTTAGCCTAAACAAGATCAATCTGTCTTGAATAAGTCCTGGTTCACCTCAAACTTCCTGAATTAAACAGCAGCAAAACTGAAATGTTATTAATAGGCAGCAAATCCACCTTCCACCCGTCCCATTAAAGACTCTTCCATTTGCCCCTTCCCTCAGGTAAAGAGTGTGGGTGTCATCCTCAACCGCACTTTTACATCAGGGGTCCCCAACCCCCACAATCCTGCAGGTCTTAGATGTCTCCCTGCTGCAACACACCTGATTTAAATGAATAGCTCATCAGCAGACCTGTGCAGAGCTTGTTAGAGAGCAGTTTCATTTGAATCAGGTGTGTTGCAGCACAGAGACATCTAACACCTGCAGGATCGGGGGCCTTGAGGACCAGGGTTGAGGACCTCTGTTTTACATACATATCAACAATATAACCCGTTCAGCTTATTTTCACCTCCGCTCCTCCCTCACACCGCCGCCATACTTGTCCACAGTCTTGTCACCTCCCGTCTCGATTACTGCAGCTCCCTTCTGTTTGGTCTTCCCCAAAAACCACTATTAAACTTCAACTGGTTCAGAACGCAGCAGTCTGGGTCATCACAAGAACCCCATCCACCCATCCCCTCACCCCTGTCCTGCAGCAGCTCCACTGGCTCCCCGTCACCTTCCGCATCTACTACAAAATCCTGCTGTTCACCTACAAGGCCATCCATAACCTCGCCCCTTCCTACCTTTCTGACCTCCTCCATGTCTCCATACCAGCTCAGATCCTCCATCCACCTCACCGTCCCCCCGCCTGCCTTGTTACCATGGAGACCAGAGCTTTCAGCTGCTCTGCTCCTCGTCTCTGGAACCCACTCCTCCCTGACCTCCGTGACTCTGATTCAACACATCTGTTCAAACTGGAATTCTCACTAACATTTCACACTGGTCATTGTTTTATCATCCTTTTCTCTATGAGTGTATTTACTGATTTGTTCTAGTCTTTTATCTTGTAGGGTGACCTTGAGTGTGAAGGAAGGCGCCCGCAAACAAAATGTTTTATTATTGTTTTTATTTTAGCATAAAAGATTATTTTCATATTTCGACCAAAATAGAAATTGTAAAGTCTAAACATATGTTTATAAACATATGACCGTAGCGGCTATGTTAGCCAAAATATAATATCAGCATAATTAAGATGTTAGCTGCTTTGTTTGCTTCTAGACAGTTTTAAGAGTTAAATGAGTCTAAGAAGAGAACGTTACTTTAAACAAGGTGACATTTGCTGCTACGTTGACATAAACATGGAAAAGTTAGCTACTACATTAGCATTCACGTAACCAGCTGCTGGGTTAGCTTTACCAGTTTTTATTCATTTGCAATATTAGCATAAACAAGATGGCATGAGCTATGAGCTGTTAGCATTAGCTGCTAAGTTAAAGCAGAATAAAGTTAGCAACAAATTAGTCTTCACAAAGTGATGTTAGCCACTTTGTTTTTCCATAAAAGGTTAATTTAAGTGTCAACAAGATAACAGTAGCTACTATGTTAGCTTTGTAGCCTTTTCTCAAATGTTTTAATGGAGAAAGTGCACACCATGCTGAGATACGCTACGTTTTTTAACAGCTAGAATCCAAACAAACTGAAATGTGTTGCTGCCGTCAGGTTACAAATGAGCTCATATTTTCCATGAAATGGTCTGACATGTTGTTTATGTTCACTGTATTCTGTTTTATTAATATTTCACAGATTTTAGATTCCCAACAATTTCTGACAGCTCTTAATTTCCCAGTTACATTGAATGCAGCATGAAAACTGGGCCTGAATAGCCGCTTAATGGAGGTGGGGGGCACGAAGTAATCTACTGTAAGGTGTAGTTACCTCAGATACTTTAAAAACATTACATAATTTAAAAAAAAGGTCAAACTGAACAGTGGAATGAAAAGCTAATGAGGAAAGCAAGCAGTGATTTCGTGCCTTTGATTTCTCCTTTTAGGAGACTAGATTAGAACATTGAGCTCTGATGTCTGCCGGTTCCTCAGAGAGCCTCCACCATCACTCACCAACAATAAATCATTCATCCCCACAAATGCAGAAACCAGATTCCAGCCACAAGCGTGTACACTCGGTGTGTGCAAACAATCATAGTTTGAACACAGCTGTGTTTAGACAGCAGACAAAGGCAGATATGTCCTCATGTGCAGCCATGGAAATGCATACATTGAGTCACATGACCAAACCAGGCCCCGTAGGGTGCTAAAGACCCCCCACTCTTTTCTCATGTTGACAGAAAACTAGGCCAAACAAGCCGGGAGGTTGTTTTCATTTATTTCACGACTCTTTAGGCTTCCCAGAGGACGAAGCTGTTCTTACTGAGCGAGATTTCATTCCTCATCTCATCCCTCAAACAAAATGTCACATTTTCACGTTTCTTTAATCTGGAACAGAACACGATGCCACGGAGGAAAGACATCAGCAAGGATCTTAGAGAAGAAGCTGTCAGTATGGGAAGGGTTGTAAGTTCATTTATTATTCATAAATGGAAAGCATCAAGACATTGGCCGATCTTCCCAGGAGTGAACGTCCAAGGTCAGACCATGCAATGCTCAGAGAAACTGCAAAGTACCCAGATCTCCTTCTCAGACTCTCCAGGCCTCAGTCAGCAGGTTAGATGTTAGAGTTCACAACAGTCCAGTTAGAAAAAGACTGAACCAGTACGGCTTGTTGGGAAGGTTGCAGGAGAAAGAAAGGACACGGCAGCATGGCTTAGGCTGGCAAAGCTGCACCAGAACAACCCAGCAGACGTCTGGAACAAGGTCAGTTCAGCTGCTTCCAGAGTCTCCACTTCCAAGTTCCAGCTGCTGGTTCATTTCCTTTGCTTACCTGCTGAACTTTGACCTGCGGCGTCCAAATCTGTGTTTTTACAATGTCAGCTCTGCAGCTGACTCAAACCAAAGCAAACTCAGCAGCAGGTCTACAACAGAACGGCCGGAACGGAAAGTTAATCTTTCATGAATGGAGATGCTGCAGCAGCAAAACTGGTTCTGGTGAAGAAAAATCTAAGATGCTCACCTTTTCACTTTCCAGAACCAGACCCATCCTCTCCGACCGGACTCCTGAATATTTTACTCACCTTGGAAATAAATCCAGCATATCCGGTTTCTGTCTGAGATCTGATCAGGCTGATGTTCACGGCTGAGACTCAGCAGCCAATCAGACACAAGCAGGTGTAACTGATGAGGAGGAGGAAGAGGGAGGATGAGTCAGGTGTCAGGAGAGTTATTCTAAAGGATTTTCTTCACGGTGTTCAGTTTGATTTATTTTTGAGGCAGAAAAACCCAGAAGAGACAGGAGGAAGCAGAATGAACGGTAAGAATGAAAATTCAACCAACCCAACAGGATGATGCAGAGACTTCGTGTTAACCAATCAGATCCCACTTCTCATACAGAACCGCAGGTCTCAGGGTTGGATTTAAAGTTAGGCTAAATAAACCAGCAACACTAAAAGTTCCACCCAGTCCCAGCTGTAATTATCTAAAGTGTTGTGTTGCCAGCGACATTCAGAGTCGTGAAGGTTGTGAAGGTAAAGAGAACTGAGGAAGAACAACAGAAATCAGGATTAAATCAGAGGAAAGAACGAAGCCAAAATAATGGATGTGAGTGAAACGAGACCAATAAGGAAAAGTTCAAAATGAATCAACACGGAGCGTGAAGACTCCAGAGAGGAAATGTGTCTAGTTCTGGTCCTCAAGGACTGCAGTCCAGCAGGTTTTAGATGTTTCCTGTTTCAACACGTCTGACTCAGATTAAGGGCTCATCAACAGTCAGAACTTGACAAGGAGCTGTTGAGGAAATCCATTTAATTTCATCAGGTGTTGGAGCAGGTAACATCCAAAACCTGCAGGGCGGCAGTCCCTGAGGACCAGAGCTGGACACCAGGTTTTAGATGTTTCCTGCAGGGCGGCAGTCCCTGGGGACTAGCACTGGACATTGCTGCCATAGAGCAGGGGTGCCCATTGTCGGTCCTCGAGAGCCACAATCCTGCAGGTTTTCTCTGCTCCAACACATCTGACTTAAACTAATGAGTCATTGTCCAGATCCTTATAAGCTGTTGGATCCATTTCATTTGAGTCAGGTTTGCTGGAGCAGGGAAACTTGGAAAACCTGCAGGATTGTGGCTCTCAAGGACCGACGTTGTCCACCCCTGCTATAGAAGATTAAAATTAAATGAAAACTGGTAAAATATATATATGACAATGAAACTTTAATAAAAAATAGAAATGACAAAAAAATGAATTCAAAATAAGAATAAAATTAAAATGTAAGAATGTTTAAATATAATATTATATAAAAATAGAAATAGAAATATAAGTTAAGTAATAAAAATAATATCAAATAAGATGAGAATGAAGAGTTTTAGGCATCGCTGTCATTCAGCAGAATTTAATTAATCTTACATCAAAGTTTTTTTCATGTTTGAACTCAAATCTTAATTTTTCTTGTTTTGATTCGTACTTCATCAGGAAGCTGCTGCAGACACACGTCACCATGAAAAACTCGACTTTAAAAGGGAGCCAATAAACAGAATAATGGTGAACATGAAGTCTGCAGCTTCTGATGTGACCTCATGTATGAAAGAAGAAGCAGGAAGCTGCGTGCTGGGGCCGAGTCCTCCTTCCTTCCTGGAGACCAGGGCGGACGCGTCCCAGCCAGGAGAGAGTTTCTGTGTTTGTCTGAACGCCGGCAGTCTCGGGGGGTCTGCAAATGAGTTTTTCATGCTCAGA
Organism: Rhadinocentrus ornatus; assembly: GCA_037177495.1. NCBI lineage: Eukaryota > Metazoa > Chordata > Actinopteri > Atheriniformes > Melanotaeniidae > Rhadinocentrus > Rhadinocentrus ornatus. The sequence goes on along the minus strand of JBAMHW010000014.1, from coordinate 1,709,544 downwards.
GCTCTGCAGAACGACGGGGGGTTGAAGAGTAGCTGCTGTACTTGGTCCACTCACAGGTCAAGGTCACCTGCTGCAAACTGGAAAACACATGATGGCTGATCAGAGTCAGGAGGATGGCTCGGAGGAGGGTGGAGGCTCATCCTGGTGGTGCCTCCTCTCTCTCATCATGTCCTCCACCCTCCTGCCTGGAAACAAAACCCCATCATGAAGACGTCTAAGACACCAGGAACCGGTTCCAGATTAAAATGCATGTTTTAGCTGATTTAACTTGAACTTTTAGTTGAGTCTGGACTAAACTAAACCAGTTGTTATGATTGGAGCTAATCTCAGACTTAACTGGTTCCTAAACTAAGGGTTTACTTCTGTTTCTGTTTGCTAGGGACTATCTGGGTTATCAAATCCAGACCAATGTGCAGCGCAGAGACCTGAGAAGACTGCTACAGACAGGAAGAATCCAGATCCTCCCCAGAACCCGACCTCCACGGGTCTGATGGGAAAATGGATCCTCCCCGAATCCTCCCCAGAACCTGAACCTCAGTATTATAGAAGCATCATCTGGACTGAGAAAAGAACAAAAGGCAGAAACATCCAAAGAAGAGTTTTGGAAAGTTCTTCAGGGATCCAGAACTGTTCCTGAAGACGACTTAAAGAAAAGACAGAAAGCTTCTCTAAGAGGGTTCAGACTGTGTTGAATAATTAAACAAGCTCCTTAGACCTGGACCTACTCTGGTTCTGACTCAGATCCTGGGTTTATATTTATGAATTAACATATTTCACTGAATCACAGCAGCTGTTTCCTGTTTCCAAGGAAACGAGGCAGGGTCAGTCTGATCTGTTAACATAAAAGTTTTGAAAAGATTTAATCATATTTAAATCTTTCTTTTCTATTACTGAGTTCATGAAGACTATGAAAATAAGAGCTGTAATTTAAAATAATGATGAAGCTGTAATTCAGAAGAAGGTGGTCGTGGATGCAGTTCTTCCAGTGAAAGGCAGATGGCGCCATCTGGTGGACACATGCTGTCATTGCAGCTGTGATGTGCCAGTTCATCTTCACATCCTCGTCCTCTTCTCTGACTTAAGTTTTCACACAATTTTTAAAAATAAATGATGTCTCGGTGCAAGATGTTTTATGTTGTGGTTCATCTAGATTATCAGGCATGTTCAGACCAGGAGCCTGAGCGTAGAAAGCAAACTACAGGCGGTGTCTGTGGCGCAAAATGCTGCGCACTTCTACTTACAGATTTTTCAAAGCGTGCGCAGTCCTACACCCGTTTCCGTTCATAAATCAGAATCAACTCTAAAGCGGGCGCACGTGAGGGAACGCCTTCCGACGGCCACATGGTGGCTATAAACGGTCAGGTGGACGCCTGGAATACATATTCATCATTTCCACGATGGCTCGGGAGGGAAAAAGAGGGAAGAAGTGGAATATTTGGGGGTGTGAGACAGAGATCCTGATGGACCAGGTTGGAAAAGGTAAAAATGTGTAACTGGTGGGCGCGGCGTGGGCGTTCCTGGTGTCAGGAAGCAGAGAAGTGGCAGCAGGTGGAGATGCTGTCATCGCAGTGTCAGAAGGGAAGACACGCCAGAAGCATCGGAACGTGCAGCTGGAAATCTCAGTCGGTAGAACATCCGTCTGTCATGCAGGAGGTGGTAGTTCCATTCCCACAGGGGGGAACAGTAACACCTTCCAGTTGGGGCCTTAGGCAAGACGCTGCTGCCCGCAGTAAATGTTGTGGAGAAAAGCTGCTAGATGACAGTAATGATGCCGGTTAACGTCGTTTTTGCTTTTAATGTAGAAAATAAACAGATACGTCTGAGACTGGTAGCCGTTTATTTAGTGGTAAATAATATTGCTTTATAGTTCCTGGGGGCTCTGGTGGGCGGGGCTCTAGCTAGGAGGGTGGGGCTCCAGCTAGATGTGCGGGTCTCCAGTTGGGTGGGCGGTGCCGAGGGACACAATCACCGCCGCTATTAACCAGGTGGACAAGGAGTTGCGGGAAATACAGACCGTCTAGACAGAAATTGGGACAACAATAAGAAAACATTGTGTCAGAATAAATAAATAAAAGGAAATCCACCCTGTTAAATGACTGATTTGCCTGAGGAGGAAAACAAAGGCCAACGGACTGGTTTCAACTTGAAAAGGCCGCTCATGAGGAATTCGTGAATAAAGTGTGCATTGACAACGGGGTGTTGGATGGAAATGAAAACGTATGTAATGTGGATGGCTGAGTTGAAGCGAGGAACATTGTTGTTGACTGTGTCAATCCTGAGGGCAGTGTTTCAAACATTTCTAGTAAGCGTTCAACCAAACGCAGTTACACGTCCTCGGCTCGTGAACTAGGTATGGCTGATCAGGCAGCCATGATGGCGAAAGCTGCGGCTCTGGAAATGAAACATGAGTTGGAGGAACAAGAGCAGAGACACAAACTAAAGCTGCTGCTGCAGCCCGCCTGTCTGTGTTGGAAAGCAGCAGTGTAGGAAGATCACGCTTCAACGGGATGAAGTCCCACGTCAGTAAAGGGCTAAAAGAACAAAGGTTCAACCCACAGGTGAAAGAATTTGTGTCTAAAAGCGCCACATCTGCTGCTCTGCGGAGCTCAACATCCGCATCCAGACGTGAGACCTAAAGTTTTCAGCAATGTAAAATCGGGTGCAAAGGGTCCGCTGTTACACCATAACCAACCACTGGGTGTCACTGTCAAACCCAGCTTACAATTAAAGGATGGTTTGGCTACCTTAAAGGACAAGTACGGAAATAATTTGCCAACACCTAATGCCGTCTCTGTCCAGCCTGCACAACAACCACCACTTTCCCCACCACTAGCTTCAACTGTAGCTGACAATGCCTTCTGCACCATCATGCAAAAGCAGAACAAACTAACATCAATGCTTGTGCAGCAGCAGTTGTTCAGCGCCATATCCCAGAGTTGGATGGGGTTGCAGTGCATTTCTTTCATGAAGGCATTTCAGCACTGTGTGGAGGAAAAGACCAACAGCTATCTGGATTGTTTATATTTTTTGGAAGAACACACCAGAGGGCAGCCAAGGGAACTGGTTAGGAGCTGTGGACTGGTGCGGGCGGAACAGCTGAAGATGAAAACAGGACAGCTGGAAAGACACATTTCCAAGATCTTCCATCCTGCTACCGTAGACCGCCATCCATTCATCCTGCTACCGTAGACCGCTATCCAACCATCCTGCTACCGTAGACCGCCATCCATTCATCCTGCTACCGTAGACCGCCATCCATCCATCCTGTTACCGTAAACCGCCATCCATCCATCCTGCTGCCGTAGACCGCCATCCATCCATCCTGCTGCCGTAGACCGCCATCCATCCATCCTGCTGCCGTACACCGCCATCCATCCATCCTGCTGCCGTAGACCGCCATCCATCCATCCTGCTGCCGTAGACCGCCATCCATCCATCCTGCTGCCGTACACCGCCATCCATCCATCCTGCTGCCGTAGACCGCCATCCATCCATCCTGCTGCCGTAGACCGCCATCCATCCATCCT
>JBAMHW010000014.1:1691063-1701256 GCA_037177495.1 Rhadinocentrus ornatus | reverse complement strand
ATCCCAGTATAAACTAGTCTGTAACAGCTTTAATCCCAGTATAAACTAGTCTAACAGCTTTTAATCCCAGTATAAACCAGTCTGGAAACAAGGCTACAGAAACCAGGAAGAGGTCAGAACACAAAGAATCAAACACTTTACTGATTGCACACGTTTATGAAAAAGCATTTAAAGTACACAAAGGCTGGTTATTGGTTTAACATATTTTGTAGTACATAGTTTAAGTACTTGGCTAAATAAAAGTGAAACTACATGTTTTTCCTTTTCTTGTTTTTTAACAAAGAAGAGAAATATGGCAGCTGTCAGGCTCATCGATGCGCCTGTCAATCAAACATTTGGCTCCAGGTTGTATAATAATAGTGGCTACACTCATCACGTCTGCTTCACGGTCCATCGTCCCGACATGCCGACCGCTTCACGCCGCAGGGCGACGCCTCCGACAGCCGAGCGTTTACACCAGGAGGGTGAAGCTGTGAGGAAAGTTCAAATACTGAGAGATGTCCTGCAGAGCGGCAGGAATCCAGCAAAGCTGCCATGTTACAGCCGGTCCTGCTCGGCCTCATCAAACCGTCCACGTCGCTTCTGTAGTGTGGAGACCTGACTAAAAGAAAAACACGGGAAGGAGAACTCCCTCGTTTCCATCCTGAACTCCAGACTTTCCCTTGTATGGAGCAGGGACGGGGAACCCTGGTCCTTGATGGCCGCCGTCCTGCAGGATTTACACGGTTTTAGATCCATTTGATCTGGATCAAGCATTCTGGAGCAGGGACGGGGAACCCTGGTCCTTGATGGCCGCCGTCCTGCAGGATTTAGATGGTTTTGGATCCATTTGATCTGGATCAGGTGTGCTGGAGCAGGGATGGGGAACCCTGAAGCAGCGCCTGAAGCAGGCAGCAGTTTTTGTAACCGCTGGTTGCTATGGCGACATACTGATGGAGGGGAAGTTAAATGTGGACAGAAGTCATCATGATGTCAACTTTTCATTTTTTGAAGTGGATTTTTTTAATCTGAAACAAACAAACTTCAGACTAAATGATATAAAGTTACTTTGAGGTCTTCATCAGAGAGCATGAGGTCTTTGATCTTTGCAGCCATGCTAACATGCTACATAGCGTTAGCATCCACACCAAACGACATTAAAACCCCAAGCACTTCTTTTCTGGTGAGTTTGGGTGAAATTAGCTTGTGTTATTTAGAGTATTGTTGCATGATGTCACCGCAGTGCGTGCCGCCATTTTGTGGGTCAAGCAGTCAAAGGGAACGGTAGCCTAGCATCGCCCGCACATTGTTGTTTTCGGTTTATGATTGACAACTGTTGTTCCACTGTCCACGCGCACGCTGGAGCGAAGCAAGCGAACACAAGAGCTAACACACAGACGAATGTCAGCTGATTATACCGATTTCATTGAACATGACTTGGTGGGTAACTACATCCAACTCTCATCATCACGTTTCGGTCTAGAATCATTCGTATCTCAGCACCTGAGTTACCTTAAACACAGCATCATCGTTTAAAGATGAACATCCATCCATCCATCCATTATCTGCCGCTTATCCGGAGTCGGGTCGCGGGGGTAGCCGCCTAAGCAGGGAAACCCAGACTTCCCTCTCCCCGGCCACATTCACCAGCTCATCCGGAGAGATCCCGAGCCGTCGTGAACAGACATCTCAAATATTTCAAAATAAGTAGAAGTCTATGCCACTTTCATCCAGCTATGATGAGACAGCTTAGATCTAGTGTAAGATGAGGACATAATGGTCACAGCTTCATTACCAGCTTTGGGGGTTAGGGTTAGCTTTGTAGGCTTTAGCTCCGCTAGCACGTAGGACATTTTGTCTCTTCACCACTCACTCGTTGCAAAGTCCAGGTTTTGTGTCATATCTTTCCTCAGATGCCACATCCAAACTGTCCCTGTACTACGTTTCACGTTCCCTTGCAAACGCCCGATGAATAACTCCACCGTGATGACAACTTTCTCTTTGTGTGACCCACAAAATGCCAGCCACAAGCTTCTCTATTAGCTCCTCCTTTAAATCCTATTTTCAAAGCTCATCTCAAAAACCGGTTGTTTAAATCTTTCATCTGTTTATACCTCACTTTTTATTATCTCTCATCACAGCCTGACTTATAGGACATCTAATCCCAAAATATGGTAAAAATTAAGGTTTTTCTGACCCTAATATGGCAACAAAATGCAGAAAGAAGATGCCAATTAGCACATCATTACTACATAACACCACATATGCATATTTAAACATAAGATTTCATTTAACTTGCAATAGAAAAGCTAATAGGAGTGATGTGAGGAATGAACCAGGAGCCTTCCATGGTGACAGGTAGGTTCACCTGAAGTCGCGCCTTAAATCGTCGTTTACTGGTGTGTTGCTGGAATACTTTCAGCTTCGATAACCTGAGGGGTTAAAACCTGCAGCTGCAAGGAATTCTGGGACGCTCCAGTAAGAGTAAAGAGACTTTTAGCTGGACAGCCGTCTCTAGAGTCTGATATCTATTTACTGTTCCGATAATTTCCAGAGGGACCAGCATCAGGAGGGAATCCACCTGTTGACACTATGATGACGTCTGAGGCACCACCTAGTGGCTGTTGGAGGTACTGCAGCTAAAGGCACTTCCTGTCTGACAGCAGACCACTGCATACTTTATATTAATTTTTCTAAACGGAGGAGGTTTTCAGGGACACCGGTGCAGGTTTGCTTTGGAGCGGACCTGAGTGTGGGTCCGGCTGAGTCTGAGAGGCTGATTCGCCTCCTCACACGTTTCCTTTCTGATCACTTTACCTCATGTGAGGGTTTCCTGGCTTTTTCCTGCAGGTCTGCACGCAGCTTTGGTCATTCAGGGTCCAGTTTCTCCACACACAGATTCACCGTGGGGGAAAAAACAAAAAGCTGGGGATAATCTCCTTTCGGGTCCATGTTTACTGCACACAGATGACGGCGTGCACCGTGCACGTGTCGAGGTTTCAAGAGCCGAAGCAGCACAGCACATTACAAAAGATAAATATACACTTACATCGAGCAGTTTTAAAAAACATCTGGTATAATGTTCATCTGAAGGCACAGTGGAGAGTTTTTGAAGCGACAGCGTTAAAAAGGTTTGGAAAGAACTCTGGTTTCCCTTATAAAACATCTTTGGTTGTTTGGATTCACCTGAACCTCCGTCCTGCCGGCTCCAGCTGCATCCTGGTAAACACAGGGGTGAATTCATACTTCATTGTTATTAATGTGTAAAGAGGCAGAGCGGACAGCGCATATATGGTAGAGAGGGATATATGTTAGAATAAGACATGAGGAAGCGGCGTGGATAAGCACTGATACAGGCCAACTATAGTGGGTCAGTGTCGTCCTGCGGTCCAGTGACGAGGTGGCGAGGCTTCGCTCTACTCCATCAGGTACATGGACATGTCCAGAGCAGGACCATTGCTCTGTGGGACAGAAACAAGACAATTAAAACACAAACAAATGAAGGATTCAGCTCCTGTTTAGAAGAAGAAGAAATGTGATTCCTGACATGAAATCTGACCTCCTAACTTTCTCCCGGTCAGTTTTCCACCAAACCTCCACCCTAGGGACCTCAGACATGTGTTTATACTAGGGGTGGGACTTTAACGCTTTAATTGCGATTAATTAATTTTTAAATTAAAACGTTAAAATGAACACGGAGACACAGAGTTTTCAGGCCCATCTAGTGACTAGCGACAAATTTAGAGACTTTTCTGGTTATTGGAGACTTTTGGAAACTGAGGTGCTGATTCTCATCCCAGCCGCCAACAGAACCACATCATCTGCAAAGAGCAGAAACCCAAACCCGAGGCCACCAAACCGCATCCCCTCAACACCTCAGCTACGCCAAGAAATTCTGTCCATAAAAGTTTTGAACAGAATCGGAGACAAAGGGCAGCCTTGGTGGAGTCCAACCCGCACTGGAAACGTATCTGATTTACTGCCGGCAATGCGGACCAAGCTCTGGCTCCGGTCGTACATACACATATACACATGTGCTTACCTGTGTGTGTGCGTTGCTGCCTAGGTAGTGCTGAGTATTGTGTGCATGCTCTGCGGAGGCCACGCTGGGCGCCATAGTCGGAGGACTGACGCTGGTGTCCTCCCGGATGATGGTTGACGATCCCACCACGGGCTCACTGTGGCTCCACTGGAAGAATCCAGAGCCCTGCGGGGGGCTCTGCTGCAGGGATGCATTGGCCCCGCAGAGTCCCGAGGGCCCAGGGCGAGGCGGGACGGCGTGCTGTTGGAACATGCAGCTGCTCTGGGTGGCGGGCGGCCCACCTGCCAGCCCCTGCTGCTCTGCGTGGTTCAGCCCGGTGACATTCCTCTGCCAGAACTCACCACACGGAAGGCCTCTGTTCTGGTTCTGGCCTTGGACGTCGGGAACTGCCTCATGTCCGTTCTGCAGGACCCTAGCGTGCAGCCACTGCTGCACCGGCCTGCTGTGTGTCTCGAAATGGAGATTCTCCTGAAATCCGGCAGGAATTGTGTTGGTGCTTGAGAGGGTGAAGTCGCTGGAGGGAATCAGGGGCGGTAAAATGTTCCTAACGGCCGGCGCCGCCGCAGCGTGGGGTGTTTGAGGCGAACTTTTCAGCAGCTGACCGCTGACCGTCGGCTGCTGGACGTAACCGTTCTGCTGACACGACTGGACAGCGGCAAAGGTGTTGGAAATGTTGGGCACGGTGAGCTCTGGCAGCTCGATAGACGGGCTGAAAATGTCCTTCAGCTGCAGCTGCTGCAGTGGTGGCAGGTCGCCGTCAGCCGGACCCCGGTGGAAAAGTTTCTGGTTCCTGTTGGCCATCTGAGCCGGCTCCACGCCTTGAATGGCCTCTCCATTCGGCGGCGCCTGCTGGTTAGCGTGGGGGCCAGGGTTGAGATCCTGGAACAGCTGCGGCTCACACAGGTTGGGGGGAAGGTTGTTGACTCCAAGGCAGCTGGGGGCCACGTTCAGACATTCCTCCCCTTTTTCCTTAAAGACAGAGTCAATGTAGTCGAATATGTCGTTGGGGTCGAAGCTCTCCAGGTCGGCGCTCCTCTGATGATCCTCTCCGCTATTGAATCTCTTGATGGCGTTTTCCCACTCCGTCAGCACCAGGTCATCCACCTCCAGATGCTGCATGACAGCATCGAAGTCTCCGTTTTGGGTCAGCTTCTCCAGGCTGTTGATCACAGCGTTTACCGACTGCTTCGTCTCCGCTTTCATCATCACCGGCTCACCCGCCGTGGCCACCGCTTCTTCTTCCTGCCACGAATCTCCGGCGAAACTGATCAGGGCACGGCTGTCCATGAACACCTGGTCCACGGCTATGGGGGAGTCCACCGTCTGCATGTAGACGGTCTGATCCTGAGCCAGGAAGCAGTCCACCAGCGAGGTGGGGGCCATGTCCTTCTTTGTGTCTTTGTTGTTGAACATTTTGTTGAACTGGAACTGAGTGATGTCCACAGTGGGGCCCGAGTCGTAGAGGATGCCCTCTCCAGAACTGCAGAGGAAGGGCAGCTGCAAACCACGCTGCCGATGATATTCCTCCCCCTCGGCATTCCTGAAACAAGAAGACGGATCAAAACACGGACACAAATGAGAGGACTTTGCTCAGAGTCAAACACTCACGTTAACGCTCTCTGGTACGCGATGATGAACTCCGGCCGGCCTCCTTTGTAGATGAGCTTAGCGTTAGACTTGACCCAGATCCAGCTGCCGGACTTACTGAGGAGTCTGAAAACAGTCAGACCACTTTCCCCTGTTTTAATCACTGACAAACAGAAAACATAAGTCAGGAACTTATTTATTCTTAACTCCAGTTTTTAAACTAAAATACATGTACTGCTTAAATCTGCAGGTCAGAAAGTCACAGCTTTTCTTTGCATGATCAAGCTGTAACCAGCATTTGTGAAAGTCACGGTGTTCTTCCATGACGCCCTCTGCACCTGTGATGTTTCTCATCTGAATGTTCCCGAATTCGGACTAAACCGCCCCGACTGCTTGGAACTAGGGATGTAGCGATTCATTGATCTGAATTGGTGGTTCGAGACAGACGTGAGCAATGCGTCTGCACCAGTAGCCTCAGCGTGCATCGGAAACAGCTGCCAGTTTCTTAGCATGTACGCATCAGTAAGACCCAACGTTACATCAATTATTACATCTATTATATTCTCTGGACCCGTGTTTTTGAGGGACCATCATCGCTATCTTTTGGCCCTTTTTTTTGTTTGTTTGTTTATTTATCGGGGACAATGCAAAGACAGACTACATGTGGAACCACTGTATATAGCATTAAGCTTATTGACAACTCTTGTCCCTGGTTGGGCTTTTCAAGTAAAAAGGAGAGAAAAAAGAAACAAACAATATAAAGAACACCAATATAATACAAAGTATACAACATATTACACATAACAGCTGATGTTATTAAAAGGCGCAGCTGCAGTTAGAAAACATTTCTCATAACTATTTACAAAGCAATCCGTTTTCACCAGAAGATGCCACACAAATGATTTGTTGTAGTCCAGAAACCAGTTCATGTCCACTAACGCAGAGGTCCCCAACCCTGGTCCTCAAGGCCCACTATCTGGCAGATCTTAGGTGTCTCCCTGCTGCAACACACCTGATTTAAGTTAAGTTGCTCTCTGACAAGCTCTGCACAAGCCTGCTCATGAGCCATTAATGTGAAGCAGGTGTGTTGCAGCAGGGAGACATCTAAGACATGCAGGATAGTGGGCCTTGAGGACCAGGGTTGGGGACCTCTGATCTACATTCCGAGAAATTTTTAAAAACCTCGTAGCCCCTCCCTCCAGATGCAGGTAGGCGGGGCCTCGCCTTGCAGGCATAGAAAATCACGCCCACCAACGCATATGCAGGGGTGTGAACTTATCTGGTGTAGATCTGTTGGTTTCAGACTTCTATTCTTTTACAGAGTTTCTGATGAAATCTTCCTGCAGCGGGATGGATTTGTGCTTCTGAGGGTGTAACAGTAACACCGGACTTTATTCTTTACCAGCTGATCCTCATCTGGCGACAGACAGCAGCTCAGATCGTAGCAGCAGCAACTTCCTGCAGCTGCCACAACCTGCCGCGAGTCTCCAGCTTCCCAGAGCTGCTAACAGGCCAGCTAACAGCTAACGGCTCAGACTGATCCGCTTCAGGACCACCTGGTTCAGGTGAAGCTGAGGAGATTCAGGAGGGAAAGTCTTCCACCTCAGAGACGCTCTGTGGTGTAGCTGCCTGGTGAATCTCGCTTTGCGTCTTACCAGTGAGCTGAGCCGCTGTTTGTCAATCATTTCTACCTGCGTATCCTGACCCGCCCACTCTCCGCCCTCTGATCACCCCACACCTCCCACCCCAACACTCGCAGTTCTAGGCATTTTTTAAATTGACAGTGGGTGGAGTAACGCTTTAAAGGTTGTAGGTAAGTTTGGACAGGTGAGTCCTGAGATGAGATTACCTACTGCTCAAACCGAAGGGAAACTGAGACATCTGAGTCAGGAACTTCATCCAGAAGTGCAGCTGCAGAACCAGAAACAAAGATGTCTTTGTCCTGCATGTTCAGTCCGCTCTGCTCAAGTCTCGTCACAGCTGGTTTCTGCTTCGGTTGTTTAGTTGTTGCGTCTTGTTTATCGTAAGTACGAACCAGGAATGCACCAGTACCAATACCAGTCCCATACTTTGTCGCGTACCATCCCAATACAAATGTGAAAAAATTAGGGCTGTCAGAGTTTAAATATTAATACACAGTTTAATCTGTAGAAATAATTTTCAAGACATTAACAACAGTTTTTACTCATCTCATAAAAAATCTGAATCATCTGGCCGAACTGAATCAATCAAAAACCGCCTCATCCTTCTTATTAATGGGGATTCTGGCAGTTTTCCAGCATTACATTTAGAGGATGCTGCAGGATGACCAGGATGTGTGATCTGTCACACCCACTATTACCCACTCAGTCATTTTACTTTCTAGTCCAACTGTAATCTGAATTTTTCTGTAAAAATAATATCAAATGTTCTCGTGTTGCGAGGGATAAAAGGAAGCTTCCCTATAAACAATCTGTCCTCTACCAACAATGTCTTTGTCTACTTTTGTTCTTTTAAAATAAGAGTTACGTGATGGAATAACTTCGGTGCACCGTGTAGCTCTTTCCTACATCCTGGTTCCTTAACCAATCATATGCGACTCCCCAAGTTGCCAAGCAACAGCAGCGTTTGGTATTTTATGTCGGTAAAGAACCTGCAGTAATGATGTTCTGGCCGAGTGAATAGTATGTTTGTCCTTATGAACTTATTAAATTACTATCAAAGTCATTCATTAGGTGAGACTAAGGGGAAACAGCTGCTGCGTGGCGTTTGTTGGTTAATGTAGCTATTGTTTACAGTCTATTTTATGCTAACGTAAATTAGAACGTGAAATTAGCGCTAGCGCTGCAAAGCACAGCAACTTACAGTGTGTGAATCATCTTCGCTCGTCATCATGATGTTTGCTGCTGCTATGTTCGCCGTCCTTTATAGACTGCATATAAAAGAGCCGTCTTCTCACAAACCGGCGAAACCTGCAGAAGAAGAAGGGGGTGTTTTTCTAATTCGAGCAGTTTGCAGTTCTGATTTGAAAACACTAGGCGTCAATGCTACTTATTTTGCCTTTAATCAGGCAACAGACTTTTATCAACATTTAGTTTTCTGACCTTCCAGATGAGACGCTGCAGGTTAAAGTTGGGTTTTTGTAAATGACAGCATGTCATTAATCCAGGGTCTCTCTCCCTGGTGTTGGGCAGGAATTTGGGGTCTCATTACCAGCCTGGACTCAGTGGGATGTTCCTCCTCGTCTCCGTCTCTCTGCTGTTGATGCTGGACGGCCAGGTGTCACCTCTCATTTGTCTCTGGAAACAATGGCGCCGTTATATAATCACATTCCTCACATCCTTTAAGAAAAATGAGGTTTTAACGAGACACATTTTCAGCCTTTTACGCTGGGAGAAGGTTCATTTGCTCTGCAGAGCCACAATGAAAACTGACGGTGCGACTCGGTCCAGCAGTCCTGAGGATGTGAAGCTGCAGCTTTCCAGAGAACACAACCTTCAAACCTTTAGAACAGAAATGGATCCTTTGGAGCTAAATTATAAATCAATTAATGGGGGAATTACAGCCATTAGAGTGTTCGGAAGTCCCCAAATGAGTCCAACTTTAGTTTAAAGTTTACTTTGATTATCTCTTTGATTTTAGGTTTGATCTGAGGTTTTATAAACAATTTAACATGTTAATATGCAAATTAATTGGTTTAAACCTTTATTTAACAGAAATTAATCCAAATAATTTGTTTTTAGCATCTTCACTGGTGTCATGATGGTTTCACCCCGACCATCCAGCTGTGGTTTCTGTTGGGCTTCCACTCTGAGTTTTCTCCAGACTCCCTGAAGCTTTTCCCAGAATTCTGCTCTGTAGATGCTGAAAGCTCAACATTCCTTACAATCTGTTGCTGAGAAATATTTGCTGAACATTCACATTAGCTGATTCTCTGATGGAGTTTGGACCAAAGTGGTGGACCATGACCCATACTTGTTGGATAAACTAAACCCATAACGGATGCTGTTTTAATACCCAACCCTGATACCCAACGGTATGCCCCGTTGAGAAGCACTGTGTTAGATTATACAGACTTCCTACCAAACTGTGCTGTGGTCTTTTTTACTTTACTTTTTAGTATTTTAGATAGTAGGTTAGACTAGCGGCCTTCCTAGCCTCACTAGCCTAGCCTGTTTAAATGAAACTGGATCATGTAGCGCTAGCTCAGCGCTAAATAATTTGAAAATCTTGATTAACTGAGTTGATGTGTTACTTTAGAATAGATTACTTTTAGTGTCAGCAGTACTCCTCTCCAGTAGTAATCAGACTATGCTGCTATGTCTATGAGTCCACATTAACTTACGTAGGGGAATAAAGAGAGGATTATTTTAATACATCTCAGACTTCTTCCATAATTAGATGGGAAGCTTTTAAAGCATTTATTGGGGGCCAAATCAAAAGTTACACTAGCAGAAGGCACAATTTAAGGAGTTGGAACTGCAAAATAAAATACTGACAACAAAATCTTTCAGAAAAGGCAGTGACAATAAAACAGCATCTTTTCACCTCCGCAACATAGCTAGAATTAGAAATATGTTATCAAACAGTGATGCAGAGAAACTAA
>JBAMHW010000014.1:1648187-1660493 GCA_037177495.1 Rhadinocentrus ornatus | reverse complement strand
TCAGACCCCTCCATGTTTCTAAGTGGGAGAACTTGCAAAATAGCAGGGTGTTCAAATACTTACTTTCCTCACTGTATCTGTGTATATATATATATATATATATATATATATATATATATATATATATAAATCAAATGTCTGATTGTGCGAGAGAAAAAACAAATAAAAGATTAAAAAAAGCAAAAAAAACCCACAAAATTAATTAAATAAAGTTTCAGGTAATTATGCAACTGGAAACATGAATGTAAAGAAATAGATAAATAAAAGAAAATGCTGTAAATGGTGGAGAAAAAGCTCCATCTTCGCCTGGTTACCAGACCTGAGAAACACACGGAACCCTTTCATGTGTTTTAGCCACATTTCATCCCATCATGCTGTTTTTAAAGCAGAAACTTCAGCCGCGTCGCATGAAGACAAAGAAGAGTCTAACCTGCTCAGACCTGTTTCAGCATATGCATGCTTTTACCTTCTAGGCCTGGTCAACATGACAGGAGCTTGTTTTCAAACCCTTGCTCTGGATTCACTCGGCTTCGCTTTCTAATCTAAAACCACAAACATAACTTCGCTGAAAATGACCCTCTGGTTGGTAAAAAGAGCTCCGAGCGAAACCTACGAGAACCTAACTGTGTCTGCTCCTTTAAACCACGCTGAATTCATTTTCAACAGGCTAACTCAGAGGAACTCAGAGAAAGCACCCACGAACATTTTCCTTCCCCAAACGTCTCTTTTTACAGAAACTTCCCATAATGACAGGCTATTAAATTTCCTCCCTCGCCACTAAACTCGCCCGCTGCCCTCATACTCGGGCTCTACCTTCTCAGAAAGGACTGATCTCACTGTGAAGAAATGCTGTGCACAGACAAAAGCCAGCATTCAGAGCTTTTTTCCTCCTTGATTTGCAGGATCACGGGGCTGAGCCGCAGACATCAGGGTGTTCCAGCAGAAAGAAACATCCCTGGGTTTTATCAGGACCCCTGATCTCTGCCGGGCGAGGGCCACATTTCGCCAGCCCGAGCCGGAGGGGTGACTCACTGGATGAGACGTACGACGAGCATGACGAAGCTCATCAACAGACTGAACAACAGCTTACAAAAAGCAGCCTCCGGCTCTCAGAACTTTCCAGACAACGTAACAGAGCACAATCACTTCAGACTTCTACGGTTCTGGTTCTGCTCAGACCTGCTCTGGTTTGTGCCCAGATCGCAGTTCTGACCGGGGAACAAGCGAGGACTGATGCAGTCCCACACACAGCAGTGGGTTAATGTGGCTTCAGTAAACAAAAAACAGCTGTTCCAGCGCTCCTCCTCCAGGATTTTACTGCTGGAGCTGCTACGGGTTCAGCTTCTTCCTCCACTTCTACACCACGCTGCATGTGAGGGACTTCTGGGGTTTGTTGTAATGCAGCGTCTCCCTGGGTGTCCTCAGGCGATCACATCTTCCCAGTTACTGCAGGTAGACCCTCACACTGTAACACCGAGCCTCAACGTGGAGAGAAGTTCGATTTTTAGCTTTTCTTCCTCGTTTTACATGCTGGTCATTAGTTTTATGAGTCATGGTCACATGACATGTTGCGAGAAAACATTCATAGCTCATCCAGAGTTTCCACAGAGTAGACAGACTGAACCCAGCTTAGGTGCATCATTAAAACTCAATCTAGGATAAAAATAAATCTCCCACATAACTAAGGAGGTAATCTGATAGATTACTAATCTGTGGACATAGATTATCATATTTTACATCTATCAATCATCGTTTATCAGACGTTTACCTAGAATCAGTGTCTAGGTTGATGGGCAGCAACAGTTGCTTCTCTAAGATCGTTGCTGATGTCTTTCCTCCTTGGCACCGAGTGCTCACATTGTTTCCACGGACAGATTAAAGACCAGAGGCCTGCAGGACGCAGGACTAACGTACCGGAGGTCTCCGTTACCTGGGTGGACTTAGCCAGACATTCAGGAGCCGGAAAAGCTGGTTATCAACTCGGAAATTCAACCCTGGGTTTCCCATCTGGATCAGAGCGTGCTCACGTGAAAGGGGCGGAGTCTGCAGCGTCTGACCAATCGCAGACATGGAGAAGCCCTGCATAGCAGCTACTTCGCGTGGAGGAGCAGACAACCTAAACACATCATCCAGGGCAGTAGCAACCCTGTTGCCATAGCAACAGCCAAGAAAAAAACCTGGCACTGCGTAAATTCGTCCCATGTTACAATAGGCCCGTTGATTCATCGGACAACATTAACGGACATCACTCTGATGACGGCGCAGGCGTTTCACCAGTCGTACGTACGTTTGTCTGAACGTCTGTTTATTAGCAACGTAACTCAAAGTTCGGGACGGATTTTGGTAACTGTCAGAAACGGGATGCAGAAACAAGTGATTAGATTTCCGGGGTGATCCGGGTCACCGCCTGGAAGATTATTTTATAAGAGTCTTATGGGGAGATGTGGGTAATTTTGCTATTAGAGCTTCTAAATCAAACACAACACCTGCAATCGTTGGCTAAATAAACTAAAACGTCCTGGTGGAGGTCTGCCTTCTCAGCACTTCTAGTCTCCATCCAGGTCTTCAGAGGCTCCACCATCAGGGTTTGCATTTCCATGCTCCAGAAGATTTATTCTAATTTTATTTATTTTAAATTCGTTATAGTATCGGGGCCGGCCAGATTGATCCAGATATCGATAGCATCGATACCAAGGCTAGCATCGGTGTCATACGATACCACCGTGATGACATGGATATTTTTCTTGCAGAGGGCAGATTGTGAAAGAGAGCCAAGCGACTGCCGGCCCTGTGGACTTTACTGCTCCCCAACAACTGTGTGGTAAAAGCAAATAACAGATTTCATTATTTTCTTACAGTTTTCATTTGATTTTTTTGTTTACAAGAAAAAAGCTTCAAATTTTAATTCTTATTTCTACCAGTCAGTTTTGTTTTTTTATGTTTAATTTGACAAAAATCTTTAAACGTTTTTTTTATTATTGATCATGATTAGATCAATAATTAAAGGCCATGACGTCATTGTCAGCGTCATGGCCGGCAGTGGACCGCGTCAGCGCTGGCGATGGACCGCGTCATTGCCCATGATAGATCGCATCATGGCCCGCGATGGACCGCGCCATTGCCGCGATGGACCGCGCCATTGCCCGCGTCATTGCCCATGATAGATCGCGTCATGGCCCGCGAAGGACCATTGCCCATGATAGATCGCGTCATGACCCGCGATGTACCGCGCCATTGCCCATGACAGATCGCGTGATGGCCCGCGTCATTGCCCATGATAGATCGCGTCATGGCCCGCGTCATTGCCTATGATAGATCGCGTCATGGCCCGCGATGGACCGCGTCATTGCCCATGACAGATCGCGTGATGGCCCGCGATGGACCGCGTCATTGCCTAGGATAGATCGCGTCATGGCCCGCGATGGACCGCGTCATTGCCTATGATAGATCGCGTCATGGCCCGCGTCATTGCCCGCGATGTACCGCGCCATTGCCCATGACAGATCGCGTGATGGCCCGCGATGGACCGCGCCATTGCCCATGACAGATCGCGTGATGGCCCGCGAAGGACCGCATCATTGCCCGCGATGGACCGCGCCATTGCCCATGATAGGCCGGCCACCTAATTTATTTTATCTATTATAAATACATATTATTTACTACATTTTATATTTATAAATAATTCATATATTTATATAAAAAAATTTACAATTTAATTTATTTTACATTCAACATTTTATTCTAGTTGTTTAACTTTGTTTTTTTCCCTAATTTTTACTGAATTTATTGTCTTTTATATAATTGTGAATAAAATCGCGCGTTACATGGTGGGTTGATTTTCACGTTTTCAGTCTGTTAAATATTAAAAAATGAAACTCGCATCTTTCATCCTCCACATTAAAGCTGCCGCTTCTTTCTGGAATAACCTCACGCTGGCGCTGCGATGTCTAACATGTAATAACTTTTCTCTGCTGCATGTACATCCACACACACACGTTTTCACTGTGTTGTGTGTAAGGTTCAGTCAGCCCGGTACACTATAATTAGCCCAGATTGTTAAATGGAGAAGTTTTCCCAGGAGGCAGCAGGAATGCCGCTGATAACAGCCAACAAAGATAAGAAAGAACAAAAACAGGTTCAGAGTGAATCTAAGCAGCGCTGCACAACAACGGCAGTTCTTAGAAGACCAAGAGACGTGGTTAAACTTCCATATGCAGGAGACCAAACCAACTACAACAGGCCGTCTGCTGGAGAGGGTGGATGCAGGCGTTCTCGGTAATAAAAGAGAGAATGTGGACGGGCAGCGCCGCCGTGGAATGCCCCTGTGTGGTGACCACAGCCTTTTACAGTCAACCTCAATGCTGCCTTTGTGCAGCAGAGCCCAGCTGGCCATCCAGGAAACCTCAGACGTCTGCACACAGGCCACTTCTTTATTTTTGGGATTTACTGGGAGCAGCCAGGTCCGTCTGAGCCTTCATATGTATGTTAGAGAGGAGACGGAAACCGTTGCTCCATTTACGCAAATCATTACTAAACTTTAACAGGGTGAGGGTCCACGTGGTTGAGATACACAGATTCGCTAACCAGAAGAAGTAGACACATCCAGATCATCATACCTCCACCACCATGCTGACAGCTGCTATGAGCTGTTCTGTACATTCTGACCAAACATGTCAGCTCAGATGTAACTCCAGGTCAGGTGAAGGCCGTAAGGTAGATCTGCACTCAATGAGTTTCTCACTCATGAATTACTGGGTAACCAAGCCAAGTTCGCTACACTAAACCACTGCAGCCTTCAGACAGACTCTTCACATCTCTGACAAAAAGACAACTATTTCACCAGTGGATCATATTAATCAAATGTGGTCCCATAACTGGGAAAATGCTGTTCAGTATGCAATTATACGTCTTCTTGTAAAATTACACCAGGCTCAGCTCTCTCTCCTCCTGGATCTTCTGTTAAGATTCAAACAAATATAAACTGGACCACAAGGAGGGTCTAAGAGGCCTACGCTGTTCCACTGGGAAAAGGGGCCTTGGGGCATGAGAGTGGTTTAGTCTGGTTGAAAACAGGGGTTAGCATGTCCAGTGGTTGGTTAGCATGTCTATATTAGCATATCCAATGGCTAGTTAGCATGTCTATATTAGCATGTCCAATGGCTAGTTAGCATGTCTATATTAGTATATCCAATGGCTAGTTAGCATGTCTATATTAGCATGCCCAATGGCTAGTTAGCATGTCCATATTAGCATGCCTATTGGCTAGTTAGCATGTCTATATTAGCATATCCAGTGGCTAGTTAGCATGTCTATATTAGCATGCCCACTGGCTAGTTAGCATGTCTATATTAGCATATCCAATGGCTAGTTAGCATGTCTATATTAGCATGTCCAATGGATAGTTAGCATGTCTATATTAGCATGTCCAATGGCTAGTAAGCATGTCTATATTAGCATGTCCAGTGGCTAGTTAGCATGTCTATATTAGCATGTCCAATGGCTAGTAAGCATGTCTATATTAGCATGTCCAATGGATAGTTAGCATGTGTAACCCAGTGTTTCGGTCACTCTCAAGGCCAATCCTAGGTTGAACTTGCTGGGACGTCCACTCCTGGAAGATTGGCTGCTGAATGTTTGATGGACTCCAGAAAGTTTGGAAATGACCTTTATAACCTTCCCAGATCGATGAGCAGCAACATTTGCTTCTCTAAGGTCTTTCCTCCTTGCGTTAACACACACCTGGATGCAGTTTGACAATTATTCTGACTTTTAGTTTTTGTTCAAAACCATAAAATGCTATGTTTCTCATCTGAGGTTGAATTTACTGAGTTTTAAGGCCGAATAAGAACCAGGTGCTTTATTTTTATTACATTCTAATACAAAAGAAACCTTAGAAGTGAAAGCCCACATAGTTTCTAATTGATATGGCTTTATCTCAACCTGACATCTCTGCTTACAGGGAACATTAGTTCTCCTTTTATAAAGTTTTAAAAGCTACGAAGACAAAACAATGGGGGGAAGGGCAACAGGCACGCAGCCAGCCTGAACTTGAGCACCCCCTAAAAAACCACAAAACCATACCACACATTCATTGACATGGTTTTGAAAATGTGTACTTGACACATATAGATGGGGACGTAGCCTATAAGTAGTAAAAAACAATACTAAGCAGTGAAAGTGCAGGTACTTAAAAGATTACTTTGGAAATTATTTGGAGTAATCAGACTACAGTTATATCCTTAAAAGTGTTAAAAAAAAAACCGTATAAAAAAACGCCACTTAAGTCATTGATTGCTGTGTAAAAAGTGGAGCCAAATAAATAAATACATAAACAAAAAAAGAGCAGATGGGTTTGATTTCCGTTAAAACAATTATTTATTCGAGTAAGTTTAAGTATTAAAGTACTCCCTTTGTTCATGGCGCCGATTTGCTAAGCTTAAAAAAAAGTTGAAAAGTCGATAAACAAGAGGACAAAATAAGAACAATCTGCCTGCGCTGATCCCAGAACGCTGTTGCGCGAGCCTGTATCAGATTACAATAACACGCTCTGAGGCCGCGCGCCCCCGCCTCCAACCCCCGCCCTCCTCAGAGCATCGCGTGAGAGCAGCAGCCGACTCTCCAACTTGATTGTGATTAATGCGCGAGGGCAAGATGTCCATGCCAGATCCAGCTAGACACATTCTTAAGGTGGTCAAAAAAAGCGGAGAACTCGACTCGGAAAAGACAACTCCAAGCGGCGCGCGACTTCATAGCTGCTGCAAAAACTTCACTCGTGTATTTATAAAACATAACCAGCAGTCAGAAAGTTAACATGGCGACGGGAGAAGTCCGCGGCACCTTTCAGTCCACCTTAATTCGCGCTGCCTTCATTTTCTGCACAATTTGATTTCATAACTTGATTATGAGCTAATCGACTTTCCATACTTTTAAGGCAACACGGGCCGAATGTTAGCGGTCACCTTTGTGTAACTTTACGCCGTAAGTTAGTTCCTAGTCACTTTGAACAATTTTAGCCAATAACTTTGACATTTCCCCCCCCCCCCCAATTATTTTACATTATCACAATAAAATATTGAGCCGCGTGAAGAGGATAAAGTCGGCGGTCTTACTGCTTGAGGACGGGCTTCTTCCTCTTCTTCACGGCGTATATTCCCGGGTTGCCCAACATGGTGTCAATCGGTTCAACTAAACTTTTCAGCTACTCCACTTTCTGTTTGGTTCCAGAAGCGTTACTGCATCCACGCGGTGGCTGTCCAAGCTCGTCCAGCGGGGCGTTCAGCTTCACACTCCCATGTTTTAAAATTAAAAGTTCACAAACTGCCCGGGTTCGCGGATATTCGGTGCGGCTTTGACAGCTCCCGGGGGCGGTCACTGCTCCTGACCTTGGTCGGTCGATCCGTCCGCGGTGCGGCGAGGCAGCTGGGAGCTCGGTGAAGGAGAGGAAATGGAAGTAAAGAAAAGTTTGGCTCACAATTCAGACTACGTCCAACCCCTTCTCCTTGGATAAACAACGCCGCCTTATTATTACTATACGGAGTCACTTGAGTTTCTCTCTAACACACACACACGGGCGTTTTCAGGAAACGTGTACAGTCTGTGGAGCTGCGTTTTAAGGTGGACCGACTCTTTTGACTCGCTTTTTTTTTTAAAGAAAAAAAAATGCTTTTATAACATCCAACTTTTTTAGTTATGATTTTTTTTTTCAAAAGTACACATTTTACACTAACACGTCCCATTTAAAAACACAATATTCCCACTGAAATCCCTGTAAACTGGGTGTTTTCGTTCCACTGTAACTCAAGAAGAGTGGGACAAAGTTTGAAAAGTTACAAAAGGCAGAACAATAGTGGGAAAACAGGAACAGCAATAAAAAGAGCAATCATCCTAAAAACATAAGACTTCTGATTACAATAACACATTCAGTAGCAATCCACCGTGTGTGGGATGCGATTTTAGTCTATTATAAATTAAAGTATAGAAAGATGAATGGAAAATCCTGTATTTGTGCTTATCTGTGGTATTTGGCAGGAAAATGGGTATGCCAAATGTACAAGGGATTATAATGTAGAAAAATTCTTTGAAAATGAAGAGACCAAAGAAGAAATCATCTGAAGTTCAATTCAGTTCAGATTTTTTTTGGTACAACTCCCATTATTAAGTAATCTCAAGGCATTTTTACAGACACAGTTCAGTTATAATCCGATTAAAATAGGTCCGTTATACGATCCACATTAATCCAGTTTATAAAACTGTTCATTTGAATAATTCTGAGCTGCACGAGGAGACAGTGGAGAGACAACCTCCTTCAGAACCAGAACCAGGAAGGAAAACCTCCACCAGAGCCAGAACCAGAAAGGAAAACCTCCTTCAGAACAAGGAAGGAAAACCTCCATCAGAACCAGGAGAGACTACTTCCATCAGAACCAGGAAGGAAAACCTCCATCAGAACAGGATTGAAAACCCAATCAGAACCTGATGCAGGAAGGAAAAACCTCCATCAGAACCAGGAAGGAGTCTTCTTAAGCAGTTCTTCAGTCACGGCACCTTGTCACAGGCTAGCATTCACCCAGTGAATGTTGTAGTTATTACACAGTCAGCTGTAACTGAACCTTATACTACACAATGCTCCCAAATAAACAAGGTTATTTGGATTATTGTGACACTGTGGTATTTCTTTACATGTGGATGGAAGCTATATTTAATGTTGGCTTTCAGCTTGTGAACTAGTGTTTATTTAACAGCACATCTCACTGTATGATCAAAAGCACAGTACATGGACACCATATGTGATGTAGCATCTCATTCATCGTGATGGGTATTAATGCTCCACAGTTATCCTCCAGGTTTAGAGCCTGAGGTCAGCCACTTCTTCTGGGTTGCTCCCGCTGAGTTTAGCAGGCCAGATTCATTCCCAAACTGGGAAACCTTGGTTCCTCGTGAACCCCGCTCAGTGCACAGCGGTGTTGTGATGTTAAAAAAAAAAAGAGCCCTCCCCAAACTGCTGCCTCAACACTGGAAGCACGCTGTATTAAGAATTCCATTTAAATTTCTGGGAAGTGGGGAGCTAAATGCAGTCATGAAAATCAAAGATTTCATCGACTACAAAAGCTGTGAAGGTTATGAAATGCAACAAAAATCTAAATTGGTTATTTATTTATTCATTTATTTAAAAGTTAGACACAATAACAACAACATTAGTTTTTATGCAACAACTCACTCAGGATAAGTTGTTCTAGAGTCAAATAAAGACGTTTCTAGAATATCTAGTGCGATGGTTCTGGAAGATTCTATTACCAGCAGATTAACTGGTAACAGGTAAGGGTGTCAGGATTGGGTATATAAGCAGCACCAAAAGTTTAGTCTTTCCAACCAGGATTCCACACTGCAAAACAATGTTTGGCCCAAATATGGCCCACATCTGCAGTTTTGTTTGGACCATACTTGGCCTTGACTTTGGTGCTGACTCTGTGTGAGTGTGGCTCCAAAACTCAGCTACAACACCACCACTTGTGGCCCACAAAAAAACTGTTGCTCTCTATGCTAAGGTCGGCCCTTCATACTTGTACCACTTCTGGCTCACATAATACTTTGCAGCAGCATTTCACTTCACGGCACTTTGTCACAGGCTAGCAACTGAAAGTCAACCCACTGGCTGTTTGGAAGGTGCATCATGGCGGATTCAGCAAAGAAACCCAGGAGGGTTAGAAAAGGTACGACAGGAGTCGGCATCAGACTGACTTTTATTGGCTGGAGAGATCTCAGAGAAGAGACGGGAAGCAGTGTTTTTTTCGTCAACAATGACGAATTTATTTAGTTTTTTTCAAGATGATAACGAGACAGTGACGAGCTAAACGTGGCTCTCTGATGACGAAAACATGACGAGATGTTTGTAAGATTTCGTTCATGAGACGAGACGGGACGAAAATGTCCGACATTAAAAATGACATTTCTGCCTATTGTGAGCGAAACTGTCAGTCAGCAAAGCTGATGCACCTTGGCCACGCCCACAACCTGACAAGCAGTTTATTCATTCATAGATAAATCACGGCGGCAGCGTCGATGAAGGGTTTGGTGGTCGGAAGCGAGGAAACCGAATATATGGACATATTTTAACTATGAAACAACAAGCTCACAATGTTGCTACATGTTGAACTTCTAGATCTGCTATTTTCTGGTGTGACACGTTTGTATGATGAAGTAGGGCAAAGGTGAAATCTAGAACTAAAAGGTTTCTGGCCAACATTAGTGAAGTACAGCATGGCAGCATTGCATCCCTGTTTATGGGAAAGTCTCGGCTAAAGCATCAGTCTGGTGAAGGATCTGGTTGTTAGGCAGAAGCTTTAAGGTTAACTTGTTATAACCTGTCAGCCTTGAGTCCACTTTTTGATACGTATTATTGACCTAAATTCATTTGTTTAAAGACTAATACTTGTTTTTTTACTTAACTAAAACTATAAAACTTAGAAATGAATAAAACGTGACTAAAACTAATAAGTATTTTTGTCCAGAAGACTAAGACTAAAGGCCTTTACACACCTACTCCGAACATTTCGCCTGACTAATTCGCACGGCAATATTTTTTAGCAAATTAATGAGAAGTCAATGGAAGCATGACGAATTTCCATTGAGCAATTTTGCGAGATTTATTTTTTCGGACTGAGACCGATTTTTCTTAATATTCGCATCCGACAGAGACACAATCGACCAATCAGACGGCGTTTTGATTGCGTCACCAGAGCCGGTGTTGCGAGCTATGCTAGCGTCGCTTCTCGCTGATGCTTCTTTCAAACGTTGTATCACCGTGGCCGAGCGTCTTGTTACGTTTGTCTCACAACACTCGTGTGTGTTCGACAAGCGAGACAAGAATTACCGCGACAACGATCACAAAGACAACGTGTGGCAAACAATCGGCAACGAGCTGAATTATGAAGATCCGAAAGTCGGTCCTGAAGCGGTCGTGGTACAGCTTCAGCTCCTGGACTAAACAATTAAACTCCCCAAGCCCCCCTCTCTTCTCAAGGAGAGCACGTACCCGGTGCGCTCAGTTTTTAATTTATTTTTTGGCAGCATCAGCACAGTATCGTCGTCTCCACGTTTGTTTTTCCCACTTTCCGAATATGTTTAAGAATCTTCATAATTTATTCACACTTTCGAATCGCACTTGGTGTGCATAGACAAAAACTTTGAAATTTCTCCTCCGAATTATTCGTGTTGTTTATTCCCAACGGTCCCGGTGTGAAATGGCCTTGAGACTGAGATGCCGCCAAAACAACACTGACGGATGAAGACGATGCTGGATTAGCTGGATTAGGACTATGTTGTCAACAGTGTCTCAGGAACGGTGGGGTGTAACTGTGGGGTAGATCGTGGTGGAAGTTCTGCTTTCTTCTTCTGGTCGGCCTTTATGCTGCTATATCTATTGATACATTCATTTCACATCATTTTAGGGTTAAAAAGTCTCATGAAAAGGAAACGTGACTATCCAGAAAGGCTAACGGTGGACTCACTGGTCTCATGATGTCCACGTTATAAATGAAGAATCTGTTCTCAGCTGGAAAAACTGGAAAACGATGAATAAGCAAAGTGTTACATGGTCTGTGAAGTTCTATGAAATGCAGCTCTAACAAAGCATTTGCATCAATTCACCACACACCAGTGACAGCCGCCAACATGTTCCCATGGCAACCATCCATCAGCACTCCTCTGTAAACAGCAGTGTGTTTCTGGCACGCTTTACTTCCTCATAGCAGCCGTCTGCGTGTTCACATTCCCGGCCTGGACTTCGCTTCATCGATGGCAGAAACCAAACAGTTTTCACCATCACAGGATCCTGACTGCACGATTCTCTCCTCCTCCTGAGTCAGCTCAGACTTTCACATGCACACTCGTTTTTATGAGTAATGGTTTTATTTTTGATGCTAACTAACGGTTAACAGGCTCAGAGTTGCATGCAAACAGAAAACTCTGGCAGCAGGATGACCGGGAGGCAGGTGGAGGTTGGACAGGGAAGCTGTCTCTCAGGAAGCCTCAGGGACCAGCCATGTAAAAATCAGATCTGAGGTTGCATTCCCCTGATTTCAGAGCAGAGATCTGCTGTTACACAGTTGTTTGCAGTCAAACGTAGAAATTTATCTAAAAATTAAAGACTGAACCTCAGTGATTAGCGACAAAGATTATCTCTGAGTTTCCCCTTTAGCTGATCTACGGAGGTTTTCCAGCATTTCTATCCTGTCCAGGAGGTTTACAATCCAGCCACTAAATGTAGTTTTATTCAGAGACTATCTGGTAAATCCACCATGATCCATG
>JBAMHW010000014.1:1553060-1570898 GCA_037177495.1 Rhadinocentrus ornatus | reverse complement strand
GATATTTCTTCCTCTCTCTCGGGTTGCTGAAAGAGCCGTCTGTCCAACCTCCTCCAGCCAATAGAAAAGGAGATAAAGCAGAAAACAGTCCTCACCTTCTTCAGGGTGCGCTTGTTTTACTTGACAAAGAGGCTCCACACTCTCAGCCCAGATTTTGTTTGAACATAAACTTTTTAGTACCGACTAATTATCATTTTATTATTTGTATAAAGTGTATCAACAAATACGTTTTGTAATAGTTTTCTACATTGTGCAGTATAATAATATTAATTAGCCAAGAAAACTCAACATGTTACATTTCCGTCAGAGGGGGCGGGGCTATTTTCAAAACTCAGCATATCTGGACAGCAAAGGCTCATGGGAAATGCAGATTCAGCTGAAATTTAACCGTTTTTTGATTGCTGTGCTACAAACTTGAGTTATGTGCTTTAATTCCTGTGTTATGTTAACAATCAGACAATGTTATAAAGTTCTGCTCTCTTTGAATTTTAAAGTTGGAACCATGAATGAAAAGAAATCCACCACCAGCGGCGAAATGTGTGCCTAGTATTACGAGTAAAACGGCTACTTAAACAACTCAGAGTCAGCTATTCAGAACTGTTGATGCAGGTATGCGAAGTTCAATGAAAGAACTAAACAGTAAATCTCATGTTAGGAAGTTAGTTCAAACTACTAGAAGCATTAAAGAAGTTTAGGTAAGTTAACTAATGGGTTTAAGGAAAGTCCAGTGGTCGTCCATGTTGACACAACTTCGCATGTTTAGTTTCAGCATTTGTAAAAACTAGAATGGTTTAAGGGTTTCCACGAAAATGTTTTAGTAAACTCAACTAATCTGGTGGGCTCGATATTATTGGCAGGCCGCCAGTCGCCAACCGACCAGATCTCAGATCTACCAGAGGCCCAATGAGTTACAGAATCACCGAAGGATAAATGTCTACTTTAAGAGTAAAGTGGAAAAGCATGAAATGATTAGAATAAGCAGGTCTTGGTGGCAAAAGAAAAAAAAAAAACTAGTCTGGAGCCACTGTGTGAAGTAAAACAAGCGCACCCTGAAGAAGGCCCTGACATTTGCTCGGTCATCATTTATCTCCTTTTCTATTGGCTGGAGGAGGTTGGACAGACGGCTCTTTCAGCAACCCGAGAGAGAGGAAGAAATATCCCAGAGCAGAAGTTCAGAGAGCAGAGAACGTGTCTGAGAGGGAACGAGACCAGTCTGAGCGCAGAGTTTAGAAAGGAAGAAGAAGAAATCTGAAAGCAAGAGGGAACTTTCTGAGTGTGAGAGCAGAGTTAGAGAGAGCAAGATGATATTTGAGCAGGAAAACCAGAAATCTTGCTCTCAAGGATTAAAGACAGGAAAATCCCCCCATATTTCTGAACCTTTACAATGCTGCATGTCTTTGTGATGAGAAACAAACACAACAGATTCCTAATATATTAACTTTTATTATTAAATTATACATCTATACAATAGATCCTTAATAAAACTGCAGCTATCATTAAAAATCATTAAAAGTGAGCACATGTATGACCCATCGCAACAGAACCTAAACACTCAGAATGTTTTCATTCACTGGGACAGGAAATCTATCACATCTTGAGCCAAACTTGCAGGACATGCAGAGGGAGGGTCCTCAGCTCCCTTCATCACTCCTCCTCATGCTCCTCTCCTGCTTCCAGTCCCCTGGTCTTCATCCACGGGGGCGGAGCTTCTGTCGGGGACCAGGGTGATGAAACAACCAGAATCTGCTTGGGCTGTTCTTTGGGCTTCAACTTATTTATCCCGTTAAACCGAAAGTGGAACTGATGTTAATTTACTCTTTTATTTGGGTAACATCCGTTCCCTCTGAACCTTCTTCTGCAGACCAGAAGCAAAGATCTATAAAAAGCAAAGTATTTCTCACCCAAGCTCTGATGCGTTTTTCCTCGTCTCCCCCAGAGTGAACTTTATAAAAAAGATTCTGCCTGAAATACACAGAAAACTGCTTTTCTCCCTGCAGCGCGGACCAAGCGTAGAGGACCTCTGACAGGTAGCAGGAAGCTCCGAGTGCTGCTGCTTTGTGCTCTCAAATAACACAAATTAAACTTCTGTACAGCTGGACTCTCAGAGAAAGGCCGACTTTCTGCTGCAGTGGTTTACGCTCCCTTAAAAGCATCAACCCCTCCACCCCGATGGTGCACCCAGACCTTCCTGAACAAACGTGGAGCTTCTGTTCGCTGTTTCCATCAGTGTTCTCCCGCTTACACGCATTAACCCTTAAAACGCAGTTCATTACTGGTGACAGGAAAAGCTGCTTTCATGCCCCCACAGTACAGCAATACCCCTTAAATCCCACTCTAGCTACGCTTGTCAGCTTTCATCTGTAACATAAACATGAAAAACGCCAGATTTTAGCCAAATGCTAACTTCCATCCATCGTCCCGATAGATTAAATGTCTGTCCTCGACCCCCTCTCTGAAAGCTGAACAGTGAACTGCTGCGACCCCGCTGTGGGGATCGTTACATGTGCTGAAACCGGCTGGTTGCGACGGTGGAACGTGGACTCGATGCCATCATCATCTGGTCTGCGTGGATCAGGCTAGTCCCAGACTGACACCGCCTTCGTGATCCTGGTCCGTTGGCTTTGAATGGGGAATGTGAAAACAAACTCCAATTTGGATCAAAGTGGACTCGGTCTGCTTACCGATGCAAATCTCGGCCGCCGCAAGTGGACCAAATACAGGAAGCAGGCTACAAAGCAAAGTGCATTTTGGGTAAACAGCCAAAACGTGTATGGAGGACGATATTCGGGAGAAATGTCTCCCGGTTAGATGTGGAAACACAAGTCTTGCAACTTCTAACCCTAACCTCCTTCAGTAATTCTTGGTGCAGCGCCTCCTCTGGCGAGGAGTGGAACTGCTTATCTGTTTGAGTCGTTTCCAACGGTTTCCAGCTGGATTTAAAGAGAGAGTGTTCCTAAACTTTTGACCGGTAATGTACAACGTGAAAGCAAACTGCACCTCCAGCTGAACCGAGTCCCCGGTCAGACTGAGTCTAGTGGACTATCCTGGTGGGAATGCACTCTAACGACACACAGACCCACTGCTTGCTTCCAAGAAGCTAATCCTGGAGATTCCCCACCTTTAATCTTTTACATAAATAATTTTATTAAATATTATTAACTGCCTCTGGACTCGTATTATTAATGAGTAATAATGAAGCTAGCTCCTACCAGCCCCCAACAAACTGAATCTATCTCATTTCTGCGTGCTGCTGTTCACATGCAGAGTTTAGGATTTATCGGTGTGAATGTGGGGCATCGACGACTCTGATTGGTTACTCGCACCTTATCAATGTGGATCAATGATGACACCTCAGCTGCTTTTCTGACCGGGGCCACATGGGTGTCGTAGGTCCGGGGTCGGTGGTGTCGTGTCTACGCAGTGCGTGACGATGCTCCGCTCTGGAGTCGGTCGACGCTTCAGAGTCAGTTTCAACTGTGACCCGAGAGGCTGTGTGATGTCTGCATGTTTGCAAACCAAATACCTTCTTCAGCTTTTGCAAGAAGAACATCGGCATGAAATACAAATCAGAGATTTCTGAATCAACAAAAGTAATAAACGGATTTGTCCGGTGAAGCCAACATTAAATCTGTGGCTGGCCGGGCTGTGAGATATGGAGAAAACAGGTCCAGGGTCCAGCTTTGTGGTCCCGGTTAGCTGCTCTTCAATGCTCATATTCTCTAAGAATCTGGCATTTAAAGAAGCTTAGTTTTATTACGCAGTTTAAAACTATTAAAGCTTATTGAAGCTTGTGTAAAAATAAGGAGCAGAGTTTCGCTGTTTACACTGGGAACAGGTAAAAGCTGTTATTTAGACCCAAACGTCAGCATATTTCACACACTGACTCCAACGGCTCCGCTTTCTACTGGAAGCTCCTAAACGCACCGCGGGCTCACATTTCCAGGAGAGCCGTATTTTCTTTCATTGAACGTCATTTATTTTTACTTGCTTCTTTGATAAAAGGATCAAAATAATTGTTTTGTTGTTTAATTTTATATAATCCTCCAGACCAGCTCCTTTCTCCTGGAAATAAAACCAGTTGTTTTACTGGTGCGAGCGACTAGCAGGACTCTGCAGCTGCTCCGTCACAATCGTTTATCAACTTCATTTCATCCGAATCCGTCAGAGAACATCCGGAAACTTTCATCTCCAACAGATGTGGCAGCTGAACAATTTATTCTCTTTATTTATCGTCTTTCTTTTATTCTAATATAATAATTTTGCTTATTAATTATTGAAATTTCATTTAAACATTAAACTAATAAATTTGTCTGTTCGAAATCTTATTTATTTTTATTGTATTATTATTTTTTAAATCTTAATTTCAACTTTTTTCACACATTTGTAAAACACTGAAACTTTGATTTGTTGAGCAATGTTTAAAATAAACAAAATGATTAAATAAATTTTAGTGATTACATGAAAATGTGCTTTATGGAAAGTAATTTTGATCAATAATAAATAAATAAATAGTTATAAATAATGCAATGCCAGAAAAAAAATCCTGAAATAAGTAAATGAATAAATACTGAGAATTTCTATTTTTCTGTTATTAAATGAACTTTTTTAATCACATTTTAAAAATACAATTTTCAGGGATTTTCGTTTTTTTTTTGTAAGTTTTTGGTAATTATTTAATTTCTTTTTGTCTCTGTTTACAAACAAGTGTGTTTGGAAAATAAAATTCCCCTGAAACAAAAAAAAAAAAAAAATTGGTTCCATTTCTTAAAATAAAACCTTTCTTTTGCTATAAGATGCAGATTTATTTCAGGATTTATCTCAGTGGCATTTCACCGAAACATTATATAAAACACCACCCTGTCTGAAAGTCAGTCCGATCTGGTCTGATTCATTCTGATCTGGTCTAATGTGATCTGATCTGGTCTACTTCATTGTGATCTGGTCTGATCCAGTCTGTCCTGATTCATTCTGATCTGGTCTGGTCTGATCCAGTCTAATCCAATCTGATGGGGTCTAATTCATTGTGATGTGGTCTGATCTGATCTGGTCTGATTGATTCTTATCTGGTCCGGTCTGATCTGGTCTAATCCAATCTGACCTGGTCTGACTCATTCTGATCCGGTCTAATCCGTTCTGATCTGGTCTGACTCATTCTGATCCGGTCTAATCCGTTCTGATCTGGTCTGACTCATTCTGATCCGGTCTGACTCATTCTGATCCGGTCAAATGCGTTCTGATCTGAGTCTGACTCATTCTGATCTGGTATAATCCGATCTGATCTGGTCTGACTCATTCTGATCCGGTCTAATCCGTTCTGATCTGGTCTGACTCATTCTGATCCGGTCAAATGCGTTCTGATCTGGGTCTGACTCATTCTGATCTGGTATAATCCGATCTGATCTGGTCTGACTCATTCTGATCCGGTGTAATCCGTTCTGATCTGGTCTGACTCATTCTGATCTGGTCTAATCCGTTCTGATCTGGTCTGACTCATTCTGATCCGGTCTAATCCGTTCTGATCTGGTCTGACTCATTCTAATCCGGTGTAATCCGATCTGATTTTGTCTGACTCATTCTGATCCTGTCTAATCCGTTCTGATCTGGTCTGACTCATTCTGATCCGGTCTAATCCGATCTGATCTGGTCTGACTCATTCTGATCCGGTCTAATCCGTTCTGATCTGGTCTGACTCATTCTGATCCGGTGTATTCCGATCTGATCTGGTCTGACTCATTCTGATCCTGTCTAATCCGTTCTGATCCGGTCTGACTCATTCTGATCTGGTCGAATCTGTTCTGATCTGGTCTGACTCATTCTGATCCGGTCTAATCCGTTCTGATCTGATCTGACTCATTCTGATCCGGTCTAATCCGTTCTGATCTGGTCTGACTCATTCTGATCCGGTCTAATCCGTTCTGATCTGGTCTGACTCATTCTGATCCGGTATAATCCGATCTGATCTGGTCTGACTCATTCTGATCCGGTTAAATGCGCTCTGATCTGGTCTGACTCATTCTGATCCGGCCTAATCTGCTCTGATCTGCAGAGTTCTGTTAAACAACAGAACCAGCAGTGATTCGTGCTGCATTCACTGAACCTCAGACAAGGAAGTTTGAACTCTTTTCCCTTTTTGTTTTTATATTTACAGCATCTTTAATTTTTTTTATGTTTTAGCTTTTTTCCTGGAGGAAGTTAAAAGTTTCCATTTGTCATTGAATGCAGCGTTAATGGCCTGCATGTGGCGCGTTGCTGCCGTCAGATTCACCATCAGCTCATATTTTCCAACACATGATAAAATGTCTCCGTTTCATCATCTGAGATGTTTTTATCTTCTACTAGGAATAAAATAGGAGTTCATGAGATTTAAAAAGTCCAACTTTTTGGGAATTAGGGTTGTAAATTCTTTTATATAAACTAAATAATTCCTTCATAATGTACTTCTCTTTGTTTCTGTGGTTCAGATTTCCGGCATGTGTGTGTGCAGGAGGAACTTCTTCAGCTTCAGACTTTCAGCAGCGCCGGTCCCAGAATCCAACCACAATAAGCTCCTCTCTCTGGAAATGTGACTGGGTGCACATCACACAAATCACTTCTAAAACCTTCAAATAAAAACAGAAGAAAACGAAAGCGCGAATGCATATTAGGCACTCATACAGAATCGGCAGTATCGTCCCCGTTTCTTCTACAACATTCACCACCACTGGCAAACAAATACAGCAGCGCATATCTTACAGGCCTGACCCACTTTTCCTGAGTCCCAGCAGCATGTGGAGAATCTTCAGCAAACAGCTCCCGGCTCCCGCGGCGTCCCCTCCGTCCACCCTGCAGGACATTCCTCGTATGCTTTACACATTTTTGCAATGACAGAAACCACAGCGGCTTGATTCCGACGACTTCACCAACATCAAATACACTATCAGCTGCAAAGATTCAGCCACTAGCTTGTACAGGAGCGTAGAAAGAGCGGATGGCAGCTGCAGGTGTTTGCCGTGTCCACCCAGGAGTGTTGCATGGAACCCTGCAGCGGCGCGTCCACCGCGAGTCCTGGCAGAGGCGAGTCCAGGCTGAAGCTGCAGCTCAGATGTAGTACTCCTTCACGCTGTCCCTGACGGAGTTGTGGAGGTGCAGCTCAGTCCTGTAGTCCGTGTACATGCTGTTTCTGTGCTCCTCCTTCATGCTGCTGCTCCTCTGGGCCCGCCGCTGCTGATACAGGAGGCGGCTGATCACAGCCAGAGCGCAGACGGCGATGAAGACCACCGCGGTGACCACACCTGAGAACACAGCAGCGTTACAGGGTCAGCTAGACCAGACTCCTACTGTGGTTTAGGCACAAAAAACCCTAAAACAAGCAGCTTCACCTTCCTGCTCATGAATATGTAAATGTCTCTGTTCTAGAAACATGTTCACCTTTCTCCCATGTTTGATCTGGATTTACCAGGAGATGAGAAGAAACTGCTGATCGCTCATCTGGTAGAAACAAAACAATCTGGTGTTTTATTGATCTGAGGAAATTACAACAGTCATGATGAAAACTAAGTTCTTCTTTTACTTCCAAGCTTTTCTTTTTATGAAAAATAACATCATTACGTCAGCTGCTCCTCACGAGGTGGTGAAATTCAGTAACTCCCCCTCAGACTATCATCTTGACGTCACGTCGATCTTGCCGAACAGAGACCAAAAGTCAGAATCAGCGTGTAGAACTGCTTCATCTCCGGGGCCAGCAGCAGGACGCTGACATCATGGTTTCCTGGATGATGTCATCAGTCTCAGGAATTCTGCTCCACTCTTCTTCCATCGGTGCTTCAGGTCACTGGTTCCTGCAGCTTCCTGAAGGTCCCAGCACAGCATCAGGATGAGGTCTGGACTCCGACTGGACCACACTGAGACCTCCTCCCCCTCCAGCCTGTCTGGTTCCTGCAGTCAGGATGAGGTCTGGACTCCGACTGGACCACTCTGAAACCTCCTCCCCCTCCAGCCTGTCTGGTTCCTGCAGTCAGGATGAGGTCTGGACTCCGACTGGACCACCCTCTAGCCAGTCTGGTTCCTGCAGTCAGGATGAGGTCTGGACTCCGACTGGACCACTCTGAGACCTCCTCCCCCTCCAGCCAGTCTGGCTCCTGCAGTCAGGATGAGGTCTGGACTCCGACTGGACCACTCTGAGACCTCCTCCCCCTCCAGCCTGTCTGGTTCCTGCAGTCAGGATGAGGTCTGGACTCCGACTGGACCACTCTGAGACCTCCTCCCCCTCCAGCCTTTCTGGTTCCTGCAGTCAGGATGAGGTCTGGACTCCGACTGGACCAGGTCAACACCTGGCTCACGTCTGACTGTAGAAGACTTTGGTATCCAGAGGAGTTCACGGTCCATAAATGACTGCAGGTGTCCAGACCATCATCCCTCCACCACCGTGCTGACAGCTGCTATGAGGTGTTTAAGGACCAAACAAGTCCGCTCTGGTCCGGTCTGGAGGACCAGCTCCACTCTGAGCTGATTTTATTCATTAATATTCATCTAATCTTGTAGTCGTGAGATTATAGGGAAACAACTTTTGCTCTCTTGCTTTGAGTGCGCTGAGACTGAAGATAACCCTGGTGGAGGATCGGTAGCTCTGACTGCTGGTTGCCTGGCAACAGAACAAAACTGAGTTGCTCTGTAAAACGGGAAGTTATTATTCTTTATCCCGTATTGTTTGCAGATGCATCCGCGCATCATTTCTATGTGCAGTTGACGAATCTAAAGCAAATGAACAGGCTTATTTATTTGTTTATTTCTTTTCACTTCATTCAGGTTGAGGTGCGTTCAAGTGCAGCTGAACTCTACGGTCAACAGAAGAGACGGAGGGTTAACGAAGGAAAAACAAAACCATCTTTGATTCTTTTCAGCAGAAAAACGTCCACTGAGGCCACCAGGAGGTGAAAGCCGGTAAAAAAGATGAAAGAAGTCATTTCTGTTTTACAGCAACCTGAAGGATGAATAAATGGGTTTTTCTAACTCCCGTCCTGCGTTTCTCTGAAGCTGCTGGTGCTTGACTAATTATCTTCTTCTAAACTGAGTCTAAAAACAAAACAACGTTCTCCACCTTCCACCTCAGAGCCGCGAACAGAAACTCGTTATCTGAAAAGGAGTCTGTGAGGTGGAACTAGAAAGATTTAGTTGAGATGACAGGTTCAGGGCTGAGGTCAGAGTCCGGCGTTTTCAGCGTCTGTGGGACCAGACAGACACGTTTCATTCGTTTAAAACTTCCACTAACGAGGAAACTAATTATTTTAGAGTTTCAGAGGAAACGTCAGTCTTTCCCAAAAGCAGCTGAACCGTGGACTCACATGTCCACAGGACACATGTCCACTGTCTTCCTGTCCATCTGAGAGTTCATAAATGTCCTCTTCCATGTGCTCCAGCTTCTGGTTCTGGTCTCAGTGGTGGACTGTGCTGCGTGACAATAATCCTCCAGAGTCCACGTATGGTGTCATTGTGGTTTCTCCTGCAGCTCTTCCTGAGGACTGTTTGGTCCACAGTCCGACTCCGAGATTTCTCCAGACTCCCTGAGTCTTTCCCAACATTCTGCTCTGCAGATGCTGAAGGACCAAAGTTCTTGACAAGCTGCCATTTGTTGATTCTCTGGTGGAGTAAAAGTTGTGAACCACAACCTGTCTTCGCTGGAAAGACTAAACCTTTGGTGGATGCTACTTTTATACCCAATCCTGACACCCTCACCAGTCAATCTGCTGGTTGGAGAATCTTCCAGGACATTGTAACTGGATATTCTAGAAGTTTCTCTCGGCCTTTTTCATCTCTTTGATGCAGCAGATTCTAGATTAGTTTTATTCATATTCTAATCATTCAGAATCTTCCGGAGTCTCGAATAAAGCTTTAACCTGGAATTTTTCATTCACTTATTGGATGGAGCAGTGTAATTACCTCATTAAACATCAGCTGTTCTGCAGATAACATTTTTAATTACAGGGAGATTCTTCCAGATTCATTAATGACCAAAATCCAAGCCAAGACGTGAGACAACATCTACGAGGACATGAAGAAAAGCTGCTTTCTGCTTGTGTTTGACTCTTTTTTCCAAGTTCTCCATTTAAAATCTTTGTTCCTAATGTTGAAATGTTTGATGCGCTAAACAGCGAGATGTAAAAATCCTGCAGGGCTGGTTTTGATCTTCACCGGCTTCTTATTTACCTCTCAGATATAAAAGTGGATTCAATCTTCCAGATAATTCCCTGGCAGATGACAAATTTAGCTTTCATCTATCAGAGGCTGCTTCCTCTCGGGGTGTCAGACGCACGCAGGAAGTTCAAGCTGCGTTGTGATTTTTGGGTGACAGCGTGCGCAGATGAGCCTTTCCTGGCCTCGCCGTGCTCGCTTCAGCTCGGAAGTTTGTTTCTGATCAGTTTCAGCGGCCCAGGTGAGCGGAGAGCTGAAACGATGCCCCGCTCGAAAACAACATCATGAAACAGAACAGTCAGCAGCAGTAATGAAACGGAGACGAGACAGAAACATTAAGACGCAGGGAAAGTGACAAACAAACAGCTGGGGCTCATTTTCAATTAAAGAGGAGAAGAAAAGCAGCTGAGAGGAGGGAAACAGACCTGCTATTACAGCCAGATCCTTCTGGGAGCTGCCGCCGCTCGGCCCCTTATCTGCGTTCGCAGCTTGATCTGGAGAAGAGAAACCAGGAACACCTTCGTTAATTACTGTCACAACAATGTGAAGAAGACCTCTAGAGTCTGAGCCAGCACTCACTTCTTCTCTGTCTTTTCTTCTTTAAACAGATCTGTTCCCTGAACAAAGCCGGATCTCTGCAGCTCAGCAAACGCAACGCCGTCCCAGCGGGAGCAGAAATTAGAGCATCTCAAACTAATCCATCTTTCATTGTTTTCCTCTTTCCTTTCAGGAAAACTGCAGTAATGTGATTTTCTTTGGTAAATTATTTTATAATCTACAAACTATTCCCCTCCCAAGGCGCTCTGCCTCCTGCGTTATAAACCTGGAATCTAAATGAATATGACGTGGGTTTTTTATTATAGACCTAAACAAAATAATCCACGTCTGGTCACCAGTGCACACATTGACTTAAAGGGAACTGCCTGGAGTCATTACCGAATAAAACTCATTTTCTTGAGCCTCACTTTTTACTAGTTAGAGGTTCTGATTCCTGATTGCCACTGAATGCACCACCAGCGCAGCAACAGTAAAAACCAAACCTGGTGAAACATTTTCCGGATTATCAACAGCTCTTCACGGTAGCTGCTAAAATCTTCTTGGTTCTGTGTGTTTACCAGCACGCGGTGAGCCTCACGGTGAGGCTGAGGGTAAAACGGGTCAGCTGACCTCGCCCCAGCTGCAGCCTGGTGGTTGATCTGAGCTCTCAGGCTGTTTACTGTAGGAGCTCCGAAGGTTTCTGACCACCGATCTGAAAGTGCTGAAATCTGTCTCAGGTAAAGGTCTAAGTCAAGACCTGGTTCTGTCTGTTACCTTCAGAAGTCCAGCTAAGTTCACCTGTGTGTAATCTAAGAGTCACATGACCTCCGATATTTGTGCACCTGATCAAGGCTCAAAGACTGACATCATACCTGAAAAGAGGTCTGTGTGTGTGTGTGTGGTACTTGGATGGCGTTTTTAATCGCCTAAATCAGTGATGCTCATTTTACCCCCGACATTGAAACACCCTACAATCCTCCCTGGAACCTTCCAGACTTCTATAGAAAAGACTGAACCACAAAGTCAGACCAACAGTTCAGAACGAGTCTGGACACTGGAAAGTGTCCCTCTTTTAACCTGTGAATCACCATGGCAACCGATGACGATCACATTGGCACGGTAACTGATGTGTAACATATCGCCATAGTAACTGATGCTGAAAACATCATCACGGTAACAATTTTGATCACATTGTGTGATGATGAACACATCACCATGGTAGCTGATGATGAACACATTGCCATGGCAACTGATGATGAACACATTGCCATGGCAACTGATGATAAACACATTGGCTGTGTCCGACTGTCCCCCCTACTCCCTACATAGTGCCCTATATAGGGGTCACCCCATTTTGTAGGGGAGTCCGAATGTCCAGAGAGAAAAAAGTAGGGCACTCAGAATTACCCACAATGCATCTTGAAAAGTAGTGAGTACAGATGGTCACTAGACGGGTCAATATAGACCACAATGCATTGCGGGCAGAAGCTCAACATGGCGCAAGGAGGCGGAAAAACATTTTTTATTGAACAGATATGCAACAAAGAATAAAATACAGCATAAGGAATAAAAATACAAATATTTAAAAGCAACTTTGGATTGGATTTGGAATGACATCAACGCGCGTTGTGGTTGCCGTGGTGACGGCTGGTAGTCATGCGGTCTGCGGCGAGGGAAAAATATTTAGCTTCGTGTCCAACTCGCCAAGAGAATGAGTCACTATGTAGAGAACGAGGGGTTAGGGAGTAGTGTGGACATTCGGACACAGCCATTGTCCCTGTAAGTGATAGTAAAGAAATCGCCATGGTAACTAAGAAGAGCAACATGCGTAAACAACTGATCTGTTCCTGGTTAATGAATCTCTGCTGATCAACGAACACCTTAAATAGTTTGATAGATGTCAGATTCTCAATAACTGACATTAAACTAGCTGGGTACCAGAACTAAAACCAGGCCTTAGGACCCGAACTCAGAGTTGACACTGACACTGTTTTTGACTTCCTGTTTGTTCCACACCTGGTTTCTGGTTCTGAGTGCTCACCTGTGTCATGCAGGTCTCAGCTCTGGACGCTTTCTGTGTCTCTGCACCTCACCTGGTCTGAGTTTACTGGTCTGCCTCCTGGTTTAGACTTTGACTTCTCTAACTACAAACCAAGACATCTCAACTTCGAGATGGTGTTTTCAGCGTGTGCGTGTTCTACCTTGCATTGTGTGTGACGTGGACTCAGCCAGAGCTCCACAATTCGACTGGACCAGCGGACCACGGATGGTGACCAGCGAGCTTCCCCGGTTGGTCAGCGCTGCCTTCAGCGGAGCCACGTGGTTGAACTGGACCGAGGAGAGGCAGCCAATGAAACCTTTAGAAGCTGCTTTCATGACCTCCTCATCCAAGTTGTCCATCCCTGCAGAGACGCAGCCGAGAGGAGGAAACTCACCACGATGACAGGATGATGGCTAACAGGAGGAAAAGCAGCACAAACGGCAGTTCTCAGACGGTCGGAGGACTTACGGAGGACTTTGCCCAGCGTCAGGGATCTGATTAGGATCAGCTCTGCATCGGATGACAGTGTGTACTTTCTGTGGATGTCCTGGTCGATCTGGTTGAGTGGAGAGAAATCAAATAACAAGCCAATTACATGCAGCTTCACGTGAAGCCGTCTGGCCACAGTGAGAACCTGGAGGGGTTCTGATGTCCGTTCCTGGCCCGACTCAGCTACCGAAACACTGCAGGATTTATGTCCACATCAGGAGTCCAGGTTTCACTACGGAGGAAATGTAGAACTGATCTCTGTAATATGTGGCAGTGCTCTGTCTCTTCTTCTGTGGTGGCTGTTGTGTCACGTAGATTACTGCAGCATAAGTCTAATGTGTCTGTGCTCAGAGGCGGCGCCGGTTAACAGGCTAATCGGATTAACTGAAGGTTATCACCCCTCTGGAGATATTTCAGCCTCGTGGAAATCTTCATTAGCATCAGAAGGAGTGCAAGAAGGAGATAAAACCCAGACCAGCGTAAACAGATCTGGATACAAGAAGCAGGATGTGATTCACAGATGCTCCTTGTTACCAGCAGCTGGTAGCTGGTGACCCGAAGGCAGAAACTGGACACGTGGAGGACAAAAGAAGAAGAGTCAGGACTAGAAACTGTCTACAGCAGATGAACAGGATCTGACCAGAACCCGGACCCCAAAGGTCCTATGGAGGGATGCATCCTGCACAGAACCCGGTGCCCACGGGTCCAATGGAGGGACGAATCAGTCCGATGGAGGGACAGATCCTCCCCAAAACCCAGACCCCACAGGGACGACGGAGGGACGGATCCTCCCCAGAACCCGGACCCCACAGGTACGATGGAGGGACGGATCCTCCCCAGAACCCGGACCCCACAGGTACGATGGAGGGACGGATCCTCCCCGGAACGCGGATCCCACAGATCCAATGGAGGGACAGATCCTCCCGAAAACCCGGACCCCACAGGTACGATGGAGGGACGGATCCTCCTCAGAACCCGGACCCCACAGGTACGATGGAGGGACAGATCCTCCCCAGAACCCAGACCCCATGGGTCCAATGGAGGGACGGATCCTCCCCAAAACCCAGACCCCACAGGTACGATGGAGGGACGGATCCTCCCCAGAACGCGGATCCCACAGATCCAATGGAGGGACAGATCCTCCCGAAAACCCGGACCCCACAGGTACGATGGAGGGACAGATCCTCCCCAGAACCCAGACCCCATGGGTCCAATGGAGGGACGGATCCTCCCCAAAACCCAGACCCCACAGGTACGATGGAGGGACGGATCCTCCCCAGAACCCGGACCTCCACAATACTGAAACAGTGTGGTATCATCTGGACAGAGAACGGAACAAAAGAATAAGAGTTTCAGGAAGACCCAGTGATGAGTTATGGAAAGTCCTTCAAGGATCCTGGAGAACTGTTTCTGAATACTTTGTAGACGATTGAAGGGAACTAGTTTAGATGTTAGCAATTAATCAAGAGCCCAAGGCTAGTTACTAGTAATTATTAATATCATTAGTAAAAAAAACATTACATACAGGGAACCACTGGAGAGAAACTGGAAACTAATGAGTAACCATCAGCCTGTCAGGGTGCATCCGCAGCATCAAGGAGGGGAGGAGAAACCCCATCCTGAAGACTAAAGAAATGGCATAAAACCTCTCTAAGAGGTTCAGACTGGGTTAAAGAAAAAAAAGTAATCACTTTAAGCTCCTTAGAACTGGACCTGGATTTATATCCATGATGGGGCACGTTTTAGTGAATATCTGCAGCCGTGTCTTATTTTCCTGGAAACACATAAAGCTCGATCAGGGCTTTTCACAGCACTGTTGTACTAACATTTTACACTGCAGGAAAACCGAATTTAATCTACGTCCTGCCATCAAAATGTTCAGAGTACAGCCCGTTTCATGTGATCCAGAGATCTGCGAGCAAACAGGCTGAAAACACTAAAATAAACTCTGGAACCTGCCAGCTGCGGTCTGATGACGACTTCATGAGCTTGTAGCTGCATTCGGACAATGACTGCAGCTTCATGAGCTGGATTTCTGCTAATAAAGACTTATCGTAACTCGGGATGTTTGAGCATCTGGAAGCTGAGATCTGGACCGCCCTAAGGTGAAACTTAAATGTTTACATCTTGAGCTAAGGTGTTCATGTGATGTATCGAGGACACCTGGCAGGTGATTGGATGAAGCACCTGTCCATTAAAGAAAGGCTTCAACCATCGGCGCAGCAGTGGGTGGTCCAATAATCGGAGGGTTGGAGGTTTATCTGTCATTGTGTCCTTGGGCAAGGCACTTCACCCTCCTTGCCTCATTCCTGGGATTACTTTACTCATTCCTAGAATTCCTTTATTCATTCCTGGGATTACTTTACTCATTCCTAGGATTACTTCACCTATTCCAAGGATTACTTTACTTATTCCTAAGATTTCTTTACTCATTCCTGGGAAACTTTTCTCATTCCTAGGATTACTTCACCTATTCCAAGGATTACTTTACTCATTCCTAGGATAACTTTTCTCATTTCTAGGATTAATTTACTCATTCATAGGATTACTTTTCTCATTTCTAGGATTACTTTACTCATTCCTAGGATTAATTCACTCATTACAAGGCTTACTATACTCATTCCTGGGATTACTTTTCTCATTCCAAGGATTACTTTACCTATTCCAAGGATTACTTTACTCATTCTAGGATTACTTCACCTA
This sequence comes from Rhadinocentrus ornatus, assembly GCA_037177495.1. NCBI lineage: Eukaryota > Metazoa > Chordata > Actinopteri > Atheriniformes > Melanotaeniidae > Rhadinocentrus > Rhadinocentrus ornatus. The sequence goes on along the minus strand of JBAMHW010000014.1, from coordinate 1,554,961 downwards.
TTCCAAGGATTACTTTACCCATTCCTAGGATAACTTTTTTCTTTCCCTAGGATAACTTTTCTCATTTCTAGGATTACTTTACTCATTCCTATGTTTACTTCACTCATTCCTAGGATTCCTTTACTTATTCCTAGGATTACTTTACTCATTCCTGGATTACTTTTCTCATTCCTAGAATAACTTCATTCATTCCTGGGATTACTTTACTCATTCCTAGGGCTAGGTTTTTATCTCCCTAGGATTTTTTTTCACTAGATCCTTGGACTTCTTTACTAATTCCTAGATGACTTGGGCTGATATCTTTCAGGTTTTCAATGACAGTTATGTGGTTTTTAATGTGGTTTGGTGAAAAAGTACTTCATGTATTTTGAGGATGTAACTTCCAACGGGAGGCAGAAAAACAACCTCAAGCAGATAAACACTGCTGACCCTTAAATGTTCCACAAACATAGAAAAAGCTGTAAACTGCTGCCAGTTAAAGACATCCTGAGGTCTCTGACATGGAAATCAGCTCATCAGTGACGACAGATTCCCTGCGGATCGGCTGATTCTCCAATCTGAACTAGAATGAAACAGCACAGTGTTGGTTTTCTCATCAACACAGCTAAAAGCATCTGTGAAATGCCATCCAATGTTTCTACATTTGCTATTCTTACAAGATCTGGGTGTCAGCCCACTTAAACCACTTAGTAAAGGTCACAGGAAAATGTGGTTACGAAGCAACCCGACACTGCAGGGAAACCTTTAGCTGACCTTCAGAGGCTTATCTTGTCATCCTGCTGGAGCGTATTCCTCACAGCGCTCAGTGGTAAAACAACCTCAGTAACTCCCGTAAAGACGATTCCCCCAACAATCAATTATAAACTGATAATGAATAATTTAGGATGACTGTATCAGCTCTGTCTGCGTTCGCCATCATCTGAAGCATGCTGGGCTGAAACACGAGGCCACACACACACTGAAAATGAGAGGTCAGAGATCATTCGTGGTTTGGAAGTAAGTCGGATTTCTGATGCTGGAAAAACAGAGAAAATTCCATGACAATGAGGAGGAAGCATAGACCTCCTTTTATTCTCGGGTTCCTTTTATAGTGCACATTTACCTGGTTATGAGATTGTGGTCCACAGCAACACTCACCTGCACATAGAGGTTTTTTCCCACTCGGTGGATCCGGACTCGGTGAAGACGCCCGTCCGCCAAGTTACTGAGAGCAGGACCGAACACATCCGGACTCCTGTCGGTCTGAAGGTGGTACCAGATCTGCAGACTCCCTGAACACAAACCACGAGGAGATGAGTAGGATGCAGCTTTCTGCACACCTCCATCACCAGGCTTCACAAGAACTGATTCATCCCGACGCCCACAGAAGAGTTAAGATCCGCAGATATAAATCCAGCCCACGAACACATCTGAGTGTAAAAGGGATTTTATATGAAACGTAACAGGATTGCTAACATGTACGCACCGTGCTCTGTAGGAGACCCTCCACTGAAACTAAATCTGTGCATAAAAACGATCTGGTACTCAGGCCTCAGATGAACACCGTGTTGTTTACTGTGCGTCTACTCCGTGATCCAGCAGCTGAAAGCAGCTCATCCAGTTCCACTTCAGTTCACTGGTTCCTGCAGCTCTCTGAAGGCCTACCATAGCATCTCAGTCACGTTGAGGCCTGGTCTCTGGTTTCAACCATGTCACCACCCTGGTTCTGGTGTAGATCTGCTGCCTGCCTGGTTCCTGCAGTCAGGATGTGGTCTGGACTCTGACTGGACCACACCGAGACCTCCTCCCCCTCCAGCCAGTCTGGCTCCTGCAGTCAGGATGAGGTCTGGACTCTGACTGGACCACACCGAGACCTCCTCCCCCTCCACCCTGTCTGGCTCCTGCAGTCAGGATGAGATCTG
>JBAMHW010000014.1:1436579-1448282 GCA_037177495.1 Rhadinocentrus ornatus | reverse complement strand
GTTTGGTGGCCTCAGGATTGGGTCTCTGCTCTTTGCGGATGATGTGGTTCTGTTGGCTTCATCGGGCCGTGATCTTCCCTCGGGATGAGCTGGTGAATGTGGCCGGGGAGAGGGAAGTCTGGGTTTCCCTGCTTAGACGGCTGCCCCCGCGACCCAACTCCGGATAAGCGGCAGAAAATGGATGGATGGATGGATGGACATGAGAGCCACTTTAATGAACAAAGATCCAGGTGTTTTTACTGGATTCCTGCAGGTTTACATCATTAAAATGTTTTTAATGTTGTGGGGTTTGATTTAGTTTCTGCTTTGAAGTCTGGAAATCTGTTCCTTATATAAAAATGCATTCTGGACATTTGAAAAGATAATAATCATAATTCCTCTTTTTCAAACTACAGGCTTGTTAGCAGCTGTGTGGCGCAGTGTATAGATACTGTAATCATTTCTTTGTGGAGCTAATTTGACTGGGCTTCAGCAGCGAGAGCTCCGGTCATGTCTGCCGCCGCTGCTCTCATTAGTTCCCCTCAGCCCCGTTTCTGACAGCTGGCCATCACCTTTGAGCTTCCAGACGCATGTGAGGTGGGATCTGCCAAAAGGTCCGGGTGAAAGCTGAAGTCAGCTCCGTTTGCGTTTTTAGAGAGTGCAGATAAACCGGCTGCTAATCGTCGCCGTTCATCCTCCGTCTGGGGGGTGGGGGGGTTTCATGCGTTAAATATGAAGGCCATTCACGTCTGATTTGAATGATGGGTGAGCTGTGGGCGCTCTGAAAGGCTGCAGGATGAAAGCAGGCTGAATCAGAGCGTTTTGAAAGGAAGTCAGCATCTCTCATGAGTCTGTTACAAAGGGTGATAGCTGCAGGTCACGCTACTCATGTTTACTTAGATCTGCTCCTCTCGTCTCTGCAGCTTCACTTATTCTGTCAGACAACGTGATACAGACCGCTTGAAGAGTCAAGTATATTTATATGTATATATACAGTTATATACAAACGTGTATATATATATGATAGTGGAATAAACTACCAGTATTTATTAGGGAAATCAGTAATTATCCATTATTTTTGGCCCAAATGTGGCCTTAACTTACAGCGATGACTACATTTGAGCATAGCTGCTCAAACTCTGTCTCAAGGAAACTGCCATACGAAAGGCTTTCCCGTGTTAGGACCACTTCTGGCCCATAAAATACTTGCAGTTATCCGCATCCAGGCCAATAACTGACATCTGTAGCACATGTGGCCCACATGAGACTAGCCAGTGCCGTAAATGAGCCAAAGGTGGCCCAGATTCGCCCCAAACATGGTTGCTAATTTTTAATTAGCAACAATTTAATGTGAATTTATGCTGTTGTACATGTCTTATCTTATGTTTCTGTTTTTATTATATTATTATATGTTGTCCATGTGTCGTATTTTACTGGTTTTGAGTCCATCTACCAGCCTAGGACCAAAGACGGAAATGAGCTAATATCTTTCATGTTTACTCAAAAGTGTACATTCATATTTCTGCCTTCTCTTCAAAAAATAATTAAAAAAAGTCTTGATAGTGACGGCTGGTTAAACTTCTCTGACATACAGAAACAGAAATATTTGAGTAAGAGCAGTTTTACTGAGAATTTTTCTAAATTAATACAGAGTGAAAATGTAAATTAATACCAGGAGGTTTCTGAGCTCTATTCAATCTGAAATAGTTGGTTTGTGAGCAGTTTGATGGCGTCCATCCCCTTCCTTCTTCTTCTTTGATGTGTCCCCTGCAGATGTTTGTCTGGCTGTTTCTGAGCTACCCAGATGTTAATGCATATCCCCGCACGCTGGCCAAGCTGGCCTGTAGCAGTAAAACGACTTCAGCCTGACTCTGTGTGAGAACCTACTTCAGCCTCCTGCTGTCTGATTCCTACATTCAAATGCATTTCAGATAATCTATTTTTAAATAGGTGAGGCAAGATAAATAATTCACACCAGCACAGAACTCTGCATATTGTTCACCCTCACATCTCTGCAGCCTTAATTCTAACACAATAAAAAAAAGATCGCTCTGCAGCAATGGCGTGCCAGTGGGCAATTACACACTGTGCTAATTGGACTGCCAAGTAGAAAAACACTCTGAAATACAATTCAACATCTTGTTGGCAGCCTTTGACATAACTGGGGCAAACACAATAAAGAATTAATGACATGTGCCAGCATGGGGCTACTTTCTTAGCCACCGTGAACCGGCTGTTGTGAGTTTACATGGAGGACAAAAAGAAGCAGCATAATAATTGTGTTGACACCAGACTCTTCCCACACCTTGAAATGTGTTGGAGAAAGTGAGAATATGTTATTTGACACTGACCTACCACGTCATCAGTACTGCAGAGGGCCCACAGAGAATAAAGGAGAGATGCTAGGGCCGAATATAACACCATCACTGAAACCTGCCAGGAATGTGCACACCAATACAAAGATGCCACCCCACTATTATTTCCACCAGTCTTAGATAACAGAAAATGCTAAATTAAATACCAATATTGGCTAGAGAATCAGATTGGGAAGGGTTAAAAAGTCCTTTCCAAGCTAGCTTAAGTCCATCATTCTACAGAGATATTATTCACAACATGCCTTTGGAGTGGTAGGAGCTAGTTTAGTCACTAACAAATGAACAAATTATTAGTGAAAAACATTAGTAATGGGGCACAACCCAGAACATGTCTTGGAGACTAATTCTCAAGGGACTGTAGGTCTGTCAAAGTCTATCTGAGAGGGTAATCAGGTCATTTCCAGACCGTCTGGAGTCCATCATCCTACAGAGAGGAAGATTGTTCACAGGTAGAAAACATACAAACAGCTGCGGATCTTCCAGGAGTGGACGTCCCTGCAAGTTCAGCCCAAGGTCAAAAACCCTCGGATCTCCATCTCAGACTCTCCAGGCCTCAGTCAGCAGGTTAGATGTTAAAGTTCATGACAGTCCAGTTAGAAAAAGACTGAACCAGTACGACTTGTTGGGAAGGTTGCAGGAGAAAGAAAGAACACGGCAGCATGGCTTAGGCTGGCAAAGCTGCACCAGAACAACCCAGCAGACGTCTGGAACAAGGTCAGTTCAGCTGCTTCCAGAGTCTCCACTTCCAAGTTCCAGCTGCTGGTTCATTTCCTTTGTGTCCCTGCTGAACTTTGACCTGCGGCGTCCTCTCTACATTTATACTGGAAACTTGTGTTTTCATGGTGTCCCTAGTCAGAATCTCATCGTTTTTAATATTAGAAAAAAAACTCATACTCAGCCACTAGCATACATGTATTAGCATTTTTGGAAGTTAGCTCTGTTGAAGCTAGTTAGCTCTGTTGAAGCTAGTTAGCTCTGTAGAAGCTAGTTAGCATTGTTGAAGCTAGTTAGCTCTGTTGAAGCTAGTTAGCTCTGTTGAAGCTAGTTAGCGCTGTAGAAGCTAGTTAGCTCTGTCTGATGTTGTGACTCACTTCTAATTTTTTGTAGATGAACAGTTCTGATGGAAGTTTATTTCAGTTGAACTCTGTCAAATGACAATAATAGCAATAAAGTTCATGAACCTGCGATGGACTGGTGACCTGTACACTGCCTGTCACCTGCTAAATGCTGGGTTAGGCTCCTGCTTTCCTGCTACCCCAAACGGACAAAGCGGTGCAGATAATGGATGGAAATTCATGAAGAGGAACTACCTTCATCCTTCATCACTGGTAGAGTTAGCTATCTGGCTAGCTGCAGTGGGTAAACAATGTCCTCTGGACAGACCAGAGGTCCTTAAACACCTTACAGCAGATGTCAGCACGGTGGTGGAGGGATGAGGGTCTGGACACCTGCAGTCATTGATGGACCATGAACTCATCTGGATACCAAAGTCATCTGGAGTCAGATGTGAGCCTAAATCAAGGTGTTGACCTGGTCCAGTATGAGTCCAGACCTAAACCTGACTGAGATGCTGTGGTGGGACCTTCAGGAAGCTGCAGGAACCAATGAACTGAAGTAACGTTGGGAAGAAGAGCGGAGCAGAACTCCCCCACCACCATGAGGGAGAAAGAGAAGATGATCCAGGAAACCATGACCAGCTCAGCTGTTACTGACTTGAGGCTGGATTTACTGAGTTTTTACACCTGATGGTTTTTCTGTTTGTAAAACCTGAAACGTGGAAAAGGCTGTGTTTTGGTCTTATTTTCTCGGACCACTGTGCTCAGGTTACCCCTCTGAAAGCAGCTGCTGTGCTCAGACATGCGTAGCGCTGCACATGCCCCCTGCAGAACCACAGCTTGACATTTCCAAATTTTTGTTCTTATACAGATTACACAAACAGTTAGTGACCTTTTAAACTCACCCCCTTCGCTTCCTGCTCCCAGAGCTCATGCTAATTTATTCTAATCAACTCCACAGCACCACACTTACTGAGCACAGACAAAGTGGTATCGACCTTCTTTCTAACCCACAATGAAAAAGCACAGAAGCGTTTTTACCCAAATACAAACCTCTTTCTTCCACCACAAAGCCAAAAACCGGCAGCAGACCCCTGAACTCTCCCACATCCCAAACGATCATATTGCTTTCATAAAGAAACAAAGCATCCATTTGGTGGCGTTTGGCTGTGAACGCCTCAGAGACGAAGAGGAACGCTCAGCGTGGGCTCACCTCCATGCCGTCCTCCTGCCTGTACTGCTTCCAGACTCGCCCGGTGTCGCTGTACAGCAGCAGGTAGCTGCTGACCCAGTCCCAGCTGTCGTAACGCCCCTGTGTGGCCACGCCAGTCACCTCCATCTGCTCCCGGAGGTCCACCTGGAGCCAGGGGTCTTGGTCCGTTACCATCGGAGACCAGCCTCCTGCTCCTGGAGGAGGAGAGGAAACATGGAAAGTGAACTGATGTTGGGGATGTTTGGAAAGGCTGGAGGTGGCTGTGCTGTATGTCTAAACCTCCAGGGAGCTGCTGAATGTCATTTCATCAGCAGCAGCTTTTCTCCACCTCAGGTTAAAGTCATGTGCTCTGGTTTTCCTCTTTTCCCAGAAAACATCACCTGAACTTCATCAGGATGCGAATCCAGCTGTGTTCTCGTTTGATTTTGCCTCCATGCTTCTGCTTACTGCTCCTAAACTGCTGCAACTAAGCAGGTTCCCCACTGAGGGACTAAGAAAGGTTTCTTATTCGGATTAATCCTCTGCTGCTTAATCCAGCCTGAAGTATTGCTCCACAATAACCAGCTTTATATTGGAGTTTTTGGTTTTTAGGGACATCTATAGACCTCAGGATGGATTCAAAGTTTCAGGAATATTGTCTGTTACTTTTCCTGAGTAAATGACAATAAAACTGGGGATGAACGTTCTTTTATTCCCTCTGACAGATAACACCACGCTAACAACGGGCCTGATTCACCTTCGTACGAAGATTGGAGCATTTACCAAAGTCTTGGTATCCTGGAATTCTACCAACACTCAGGACTCTTACGAACATTTGGGTGTTCGAAGAAAATCTGTTTTCTGCTCTTTATTCTTTTAAAATAAGTTTTGGTCCTTTACGAAGCATTTCCTTATTTTAAGATGTGAAAGATACTCCGGATCCTAACGTTATCATTTATTTTACTCTTTCAACAACAAGCTGATTGTTTCTGCTCCTAAAACCATGGCTGCAACAGACCAGATCCACAACAATATACCTCCATCAATGTCCAGCTCACCTGAGACTCCCAGATCATTAAAACGTACAACTTTTATTCTAATTAGTTTCATTAGGAGCTACGTATGTTCCGCATGTAGCTGTGTGCTGTACACTACCTTGCTTCTGTGATGAATTCGTAGGTGTACTATGCTTTATACATAAATGTATACATATATATACGTACAGAGGTGGGTTGGGTCTGGAGTGTCTGGTTCATGTGTTTGATTTTTATCTTCTTGGTTTCTTGTTTAGTTCTGTTTTTTCTGGTTTCTGCTCTTTAGCTCACCTCACCTGTGCCTTGTTAGTTCCCTCTACGTGTTTAAGTCCTTTGGCTTCAGGTCCTGCCTTCCGTCTGGTTGCTTTCTGTTAGTTGTCAGTTAGGGTAGTAACTCCATGTCTTTTTGCTATGTTGGTTGAGTTTTGCTTTATTAAAACCTTTTGCCTGCAGCGGTCTTCCTCCTGCCTCTTTAAGCCTGCACTGGTCCTCGTGTCCACGGCTCCTCACACCCAGGGTGCCATTGAACCACTGTGGGCCCTTACGAAAGACCCTTAACCCCCTTAACTGCTCAGGGGCGCTGAAACCTTCTGCTCTCTAGTTCATCTAGAGGTGGGCCAAATGCAAAGCTCAGTTTCTAAACGGGATTAAAAAAGTCAAATTTATTATTATTTATTGCTGTGTGAGTAAATTCAGTGCTGCTGTTTTTATCTTTTATTTCTAAGATTACACTCCAACCTCGACACGCATTCCACCCCCACACGCCACCACATTTATCAGATGGGTCATCCTGCTGCATCCTCTACATGTAAGCCTGGAAAACTGTCACAATCTGTATAAGCCAGGAGGATAAAGTGGGTTTGTTGTTAACCGCTGTGACAACGCACCTACATGCCCAAAATCAGCTTCTCTCGGGGAGATAAGTCAAATTTAGATTTTTAATCTGACGTCAGTAATAACTTTGTTGTTTATGCATTAACGAGTTAAAAGAAATTCTAAGATTAATCCTCTCATTAGTGGTTTCATTTTGACAGTCCTGCTAAAAATCCCAAATTCATTTGATAAAGCTAGGATATATATACATCGAATCAAATCAAATTTTATTTATACAGCACCTTCAGGCAACACAAAGTGCTGTACACAATAAAAACAAATCATGCATATTTACTGCCTTCACATCAAAAATTATAACAAAAAATAAAAAGGCACACCCCAAAATTGTTCACACACACAAAGTCACACACGTACAAACCAGGCTTCATGCACACTCGCCCCGCCCACCCATCCCCCATTCTGTACAAACATGCACTCTCAACACTAATAATGTCTCTGGGTCCAGCAAGATTACATTGGTTCCATGATTCAAAGTAAATAAATAACAGTAAACAAATAAATAAAGATTCAGACTATCAAGAGGAATCTTATACTTATAAGCCTCCCCTTGGCAAAGCAAATGTGTTCGGCACAATACAGCAACCAGACTACCATTCTGCTGCTACGATGCTGGACAGGACAGGTTAAAAAAAACAAAAAAACAACAACTAATAACTGTCTCTGAACTAAAAGTATAAAAGTAGTAATAAAATGCAAACATCTGGCTCGCTGCTGCTGAGGGGAAACGACATCTTGGGGATCCAGTCACACTGGAAGCCAGCCCACCCATTGGCACATAGAGTGCCACCACAGGAACCACCAAGGCCGGGACAGGCCGGGGTCCGCACCACAGCTACAGGGCTGCAGTGCTGGACCCCCAGCCACCCAGACAAGGACAGTCACCATGGCAACAACCCACAGACAGCAGAAGGACCCACCGGTGTGAAGGATCCCCAGGAGGAAAACACTGGAGTAAAACAATAAAAACAAGAATAGATAAATAATAAAAACTGATAAGAGTGACAAGAATAAAAATACAGATAAAAGGAGTTCTGAAAAAAATTAATAAATAAATGAATGAACACCACCTGAAAAACTACTTAGGTTAAAAATGAATAAATAAAACAATAAACAGTAAAACAATAATATATATATAATATATATATATATATATATATCCTATAAAATTATCTTGTAACCCCCATGTGGGTCCCAGCCCCCAGTTTGAGAACCACTGTATCATACAACATTAACTGGGACTAGTTTGAAAAGAATGACAAAATGTTTTTTAAAAGCTGAAATAATTTGCGCATATTTGCAGTTTGTTTACGATGTGAAACGTCAGAACTGTTGCAGTGCGAAATGTGTCCACCAGGGGGCAGAATACATGTATCAGATCACATACAAGAAGGTTTTGAGCAAAGTCTTTACCATTAAATGATGAAATAGGTCCCAGAAATGGTATCAAATATGATTCATTAGGCAAACCGTAGGAGGTAAAGCATGTAAAGAGAAATGGACACTTATTCCAGGGTGTACCACGTCCCCCTGAACACCACGAGACCTCTTGAGACCAGACAGCAGTCTGATGGTAAGTTACTGTCCATTTGCAAATAAAGCTGCTTAAATAAGATCCAAATCTCACTGTGTGATTAATTATAACCAAGTTATTAGTTTAAAGATGAGGACAAACATCTATACAACTATTAGTATTTGTTTTATTCTTTAGGCATTATGTTTATTCGTCCTCATCTGCACACAGTCCTTCATTTTTGGGGGTTTACCTACAAATTAGAGCCACCTGTTCCGTCCTTGAAAACCACTTCTCTGGTCTGTGGACATGGTGGTGAACATGGTGAACTTAAAAACAAACAACAATAAGATGATGTTGGTGAATGACGTCATTGGTCACCTTCAGATATTAAATCAGGGGAGTCCAAACTTTTTGCATCCAAGGTCCAAAGTGAAAATGTGCCAGTGAGCCGCGGGCCAAACACAGCGATTTTAGGGGTGAAACACAAATAAATGTAAATCGTGGTTCTTTTAATTATTGTTAATGCATGCAAATGCATTCTTGTCCTTCACTGCAAATAACACGCTACAAACACCAATATGGAAAAACAACAATAAAGGTATGGTTAGACGGACGAACAAAAATTGCAGACACTAAATTGAAACTAAATATTGTGCAAAACGTGCATGTTCAACAAGTCAAATTGCTAACACTAGAGCTGGGGTGTCAAACTCAAACACACAGCGGGCCAAGATGAAATAATTGGTTCAATGTTTATTCAAAAAAAACTTTTTCAAAATGACCTTTTTGCCCACATTGTACCTGGAAGTATTAGTTATTGCCTGTAAAACAACATTATTCTTTAAATAAATTAAAAAATAAATAAACTGTCCTGCTGCATTTATTTCTTATGGCTCTACATGCATTTTTCTTTTGCAGAGTAATTTCAAGGGAAAGCATTTCCTACAGGAAAACTAATATACTCATTTGAAAAATATATATCTAAATGAGGGATTTGTGTGTGTGTGTAAAACTGACCTTCAGAGCAGTGTAATTGTTCATTGTGATTGTTATAGAATCTAATAATACGGCCGCCAACCTGTGAAGCCACAATATTAAATTAGATGAGAACTGCCATCATAAACTCTGGTTCATATTCAACATTTTTCTCTTACAGTTTGTCTTAAAAAGGTTTTAAAACTCTGGTGCTTAAAGAGTTAATAACTTTTCCACTGAATGGAGACTTCATGTCCACATGCTTGTATCTGTGGTTCGTTTCAGAGGGTCTTCTTACGTTTTATTCTTTCATGACAGCCTCGGTGTCGCCACACTTTAGACGCAGCTTCGTCCTTCACATCCGCAAACACATTCTCTGTTTTCAAACTCCACTTTTCATGTAGCCGGTGTCTGGCGAGAGGAGTCGCTGACAAAGGCGAGCAGCTAGAGGCTGCTAGAGAACGAGCAATGATTGACGCGCCCGCGCGCTGGCGGTGCAATGTGGGACTCTATCAGTGGGTCTAATAGTTATTAAACATGATCATGCGGGCCAAAAATAATTTATTCACGGGCCGGATGTGGCCCGCGGCCTTGAGTTTGACACATATGCACTAGAGGGAGACATGAAGCTTATCTGTCAACATGCAGGTTGTAACTGGCTCACTGATACGGTGAGTATGTCGTTGAGGTGTGAGTCGGTCTTTCAAGTCTGACATACGCAAAACAGTTTTGGTATCGAGGTGGCGGGCCAGATGGAATAAGCTGGCGGGCCAAATTTTGGCACCCCTGTATTAAATCATTCCTAAACATTGTTGTTTGGCCTAAAAGAAATTTTCAGTCCGGTTTTGTGGACATCAGGGTCTAAAATCTGTGCTACAGCTGAAAAAAACACCCTTACCATGACCAGTCAGGCTCTGAGTGGAAGGATGCTCCAGTATTTTTCTTTCTAAAGGAGATGGAACAGAAAGCGGTGGAGCTCATCTCCTCATAATTTAGCAAAGTCCACCAGCTCTCATCACGGCTGTGGGTCATTTCCCTCATTTAAGTAAAACTGCACCCAGAAGGACCCGAAATGAAGCAAAGACCGTCCCTGAATGGCAGCAGTTTATGTCCCTGCCAGTTTCCATGTTTGTACAGCTCCAGTCAAACAGCAGATTTTACCACTGAAGCCATCTGATTTGTTAATGATCACTGAGGCTGTTTCTGAGGGTCCCACGGGGGCCGTGTCTCCATGACAACAGCCTCCTGTGAACCTCCTGTGTATGCTTGGATGTAGAGAATGAAACAGACGAAGTCAGTGTTGCTGATGTGTTTCAACACTGATCCATTCACATCTCTTATGTTTCAAACAATACAAGAAAAAACTGTACTGAAACCCAAATGTTACAAATTAAAACAAAAACAAAGAAATGAAAGACTTTTCTGTTGACTTGTCATCTTGTAAAGTAAAGCAACTTTATTGTCCCAACAGGCAAATTACTTTGCAGCCAGAATCACAGACTATTAAAACCATGCAGCTTAATGAAATATGCATAATAAAACAGACAGAAAAGAAATTAAATCATACGTTTAGAGAGAAAAGGCAAATAAACAGAACAATCAATGGGCTGCAACGTCATATTTAATGAAGTACCTGCCGTTCAACATTTTAATGGCAGAGGAGAGGAAGGAAAAGTGGAATCTATTATTCCGACGACCAGAAGGTAGTCATACAAACTCTGGCTGCAGGGGATGATGATGATGACTCTTTCCTGAGAACCTGTCTGCAGTAGAAGTCAGCGTTCTGCTCTGAATCCTCCCACAAATCTTACTTTGAACAGACTACTACCAGTTTCTGTCTGCTGCTGTCAGGTTTCCGTAGCAACAATACAAACATAAAAACACATTCAGTAAAACTTATATAAAAAAACCTGTTTTTGTAGAAACATTAAAAGTTCTCGTACTCATTGAGGACCAAAGTCTGTTGGACTTTTTTAGAGGTAAAACTGACAAAGCAAAGCTTACTGTCCCCAGAGGGTCCACCAAGTCTAAAACTGCTCAAAACAGGACATGGAGGGGACTTCTGAAACTAATTATCTTGTCCTTGGTCTTACATACGATCAACAGAAGACAAGGCTCAACTTGAATTTTATGTTCGAGACATGTTTCAGTTATTTTGGAACATACATGTACATACGTGTCCATTTCCACATGTGTAGTAATCCTGACCACCTGAACTGACTCACCTCATCATACAAACTGCCGTCACATCTATTAGGTCAGAAAGATAGAACAAGTTAAAGCAGGCAATCACCAGGAGCACCTATAGTCTTCATAACTTCTCTATTTTATTGTACCATAGGGCGTGAAGTCGTGGGGGTGTGAGGAAGTGTGGGTGTGAGGGCGAGAGGGAATGGGGGTAGAGGGCGTGGGTGTGTGAGGGGATGAGGGTGTGAGGGTGAGAGGAAATGGGGGTGTGGCGGTAGAGGGTGTGGGAGGGCTCGAAGGCGTGGGGGTGTGAGGGCGAGAGGGAATGGGGGTGCTGGGGTAGAGGGCGTCGGTGTGTGAGGGCATGAAGGCGTGAGGAAGTGTGGGTGTGAGGGCGAGACGGAATGAGGTGTGGGGTAGAGGGAGTGGGGGTGTGAGGGCATGTGGGTGTAAAGGTGTGGGGGCATGAGGGCGTGAGGGAATGAGGGCATAAAGACGT
>JBAMHW010000014.1:1424205-1436479 GCA_037177495.1 Rhadinocentrus ornatus | reverse complement strand
GGAGGTGTGAGGGGGGGGGGGGGTGGGGGGGTGGGGAATGAAGGTGTGGGGGTGTGGAGGGGTGGGGGTGTGAATGCGTGTGGGGGTGAGGGTGTGGGGGTGTGAGGGAGTGGGGGTGAGAGTGAATGGGGCGTGAAGACATGGGGGCATGAGGGTGTCAAGGCGTGGAGGTGTAGTGGAATGGGGGCAAGCAGAAACAGCGTTTAAAGATGTGCTATTTTCTCAGTGACGCCCCCTATTGATGACTAAACCAGCATCCATCCCACCTGTACTGTGAGACCTCTCCACCAGTCTTATTTTTACTCGTCTTGTCTCTTGTTCTGTCTTTTCCATAATGTCTTCTTGTGTTTCTTTCTGAATCAGTCACGGTGCGCGAAGCTCGGCTGTATAATAGATGTCTCAAACTTCCAACCACCGAGTTTAAGGGTGGAAAGTTATGTAATACGTAACTTTTCTTGCGTATAAAACCTACAACAGCGGAAGAAATCAGCTGTGGAGCAGCTGGGCCCTGAAAACCTTTTGACCTTAAACTCCTCTCGCTTGTTAAAAGAAGAGCCGATGCAACCCTCCTCCATCCGGCCCTTTTACAACATGTTCCTGAAATCAAATTGAAGATGAGCAGATATTTTTCAGAGAAAGGCGGGCAGCTGTGTACTCACCATCTCTTCTGTTGAGCTTGGCGTGGAACGCGGCGTAACCGGCCGAGGACTGCGACGAGCTCTGAAAGGAGGAGTGTGGTAACGCCGACACCAGAGGACCATTGCAATTATCTGCAAAGACACAAAAACACATTTCAGCCGCTGTCATCCTCATGTGTGCTGCTTAACTCCTGCTTGCATAGTAAGTCAGATTCATTCAGAAAGCAGTAATTACAGAAAAAGCGATTTATTTACACATTTCAGTGCAAAGTGCACTTCTACCTTTCAGCGGTGCAGCTTTAAAGCAGTAAACAGGAAAATAACAGCTCTCAGACGCCTGCAACAGTCTATTAACCCCTGCAGTGACCCTTAAAAACTGCAGCACAAACACCGCCGCTCCTTTTTTCTCCTTATGAGTGCTTTTTAATCCCACATTGTGAGATTACATCACGTCCAGCAGGCAGACCGCAGATTAAGAGTCCAGCGATCTAAAGCTGTCAGCTTCATCTCGGTCTGATCTCTGGAATCTGGAAGAGTCCTCCAACGACCTGCTCCACTGTTTGGAGCTGGGTCTCAGGCCCTAATGAAAACTGGCACCAGCCTGATTACAATTATCCGCCAGCTCCCTCCTGGAGGGCGGGGTCGGCCTCTGTTTTGGGCTGCTGCTCCATTCGCAGCTCAAATGCATTCTGGTCACATCTGGGGCCGCGATTGGTCGTCCATCTGGCCAGTAGGAGCTCAGCAGAAGTGACAGCATGAGTTGTTTCTTTCTGGGTGTCCTGCAGAATTTCAGCTGCCCTGATTTGACTGCTCTCAGATCTCTTGCCAAGAGATTTTTCTAATCCTGATTTCAAGTGTGACTAAAGTGGATCAAGCTGTTTTGTCCAAGACAGAAAGTGTGGCGGCTGCAGATGCCGATCGGGGAAATGAGAGCTCTGGCACAGCATCTTAATGCTCCACAACAAGGGGCTGGGTTATTATGCAAGAACTGTTCTCTTAATCTATCAAAAGTCTCCTTGATCCTGTGTTTGCTTCCCACAGAATGGTATTTTATCTAACCTTCCACTCACTCCGAGCACTCCTTCTCTTTCATGTGAGCCGGCACCTCCGAGCTCAGCCAATCGGTTTGTGCCTTATTCAGTCTACTTTATGCAATCAGACCTCGACAGCTTTGAAGATAAGAAAGCAGGCAACAATATTCTGACGTCCTGCGTAAGTTAGCAGGTGCTGCGAGTTCAGAGAAGCTTGTCCATGTGCATATGCGGCTGTTTACAGATGTGCTCTGGAGCCAGATGCCCAGCTGTCAGTCAGCGCGACTTACGGACGGGGGATGATTTTGTCTGTAAAGCTGCTCCCAGGCCTCTGGGATAACTGGAAATCCTCTGAAGCCGCCTTCAGATCTATGTGCAAGCCTCGGGGGCCTGGATTTTGTAGCCAAATGAAGGCAGACCTGCATCTGAATGCAGGGACACAAGCGCTTGCACAAGAGTGCCGGCAGAGAGGGAACACTTAATCTCTCTTCAAGTCCAAAGCGCATCAGCAGCTGGAAGCTGAGGAGCTCCCAGCTGCTTTCTGCTGCGGCTGCATCAGACGAGACGCAGGTAACACAGAGAAACCTGCATCCTGACTGCTGGAGCCAAAAAGATGAGGAAGTCTGCTTTCTCATCGTTCTTCATCAGGGTGTGAATACAAAAACCATCGTCTTCATCGTTAAAAACAACGTCTTTCCTCTGGTTCGGAGGATTTTTAGTCTTTTTATCTAAAACAATCATTCTGGAGCTTGTTCAGTATCTTGCTCAAACACAGCTGGGAATTGATCCAGCAACCTTCAGCAGCTACACGGAGTACTCAGAAAGTTCTGGATTGATTTCCATGAAAGCTTCTTTTCTGAGGTTTGGTGCAGCCAAGTTTTTATTTATATCTTTATTTAATTATTTGACAGGGACATTGTCACAACGCTTTGTAGCGGACGCCATGGAAACAGCGTTTGTAGCCAGAGCTCTACACTTAAAATACAGTAATACATTACAAACCTGTATAAAACTTACCAATACACACAATACAAAATCTATAAATCCCTCACACACACACACACAGTGCTATTTACAAGCGGGTACAGTTTTGCTTCCTTTTCTAGAGGTGAAGGTTGTAAACTCAGATATGGTCGGTAAGAAAACCAGACGCCGGGTGGAAGCTTCCAGTTCGGCTGGATGGAGCCTCTGGTGACTCGGTTCTGTCTCTGAACAACTGAACTAAGCAGCTCTGCTGCTAAATTATTGATACGTTTGAATATTAACTTGAGAAAGCAGAAGTCACTAAAACCTGCAAAGTTCTGGTGAGCTGACATCATCCAGCACTGAAGCAGATCTGAACCCACCTTCCGAGTAACAGATACACCGCATTGCCCAACGTAGTCAGACCTATGACTGGGCGGGGTCGGCAGCTTTCTGCAGCGTGGGTTGCTGCAGACCTCCAGCTTCATGGACTGGCTTTCCCCAGCAGAGCAGCTGCATCCAGGCCATCATCACCAGAAGCAACGCAAAGCTTCATCTACGAAGGATTACCGGACCTCCAGGATTACTATGCAGAGAAAAACTAGACCTTAACAAGGACAGTTCAACAGTAGGACCCTTAGACCACAACATGGTCTGACAGGTAGAAAACTTTGGGGCGGCAGTGGCTCAGGGTCGTCCATCGGAAGGTTGTCGGTTCGATTCCCACTTCCCCAGTCATCTGTGATGTAGTCTTTGGGCAAGACACTTCACCCTCCTTGCTTCCTTGAATTGATCCAGTGGTCAGAGAGGCTACACATGTAGCTTGGCATCACCAGTCTTGGGAAGAAATCATGGAAGACGTGGATGGGGTTAAAACGCCGCTCTCAGCTTTCGTCACTGATCACATGACTTGCACGGCGGTGACGTCGAGATCTAAAAGCAGCAAACGGTAAACGGCCTGCTCCTCTGGCTGCAGCGGCAGTTGCCGTTTCCTCAACGGTCTGTTGCTCTAAAGCGGCAAAGCCACGTCCCACCGGCAATCGGCGATCCCTCGGCGGTTTGCCGCCGTGGGCTGGTCCAGACCTTTTACAGCTGTGCCACCTCCTAATGCCGGGGCAGATCTAGTACCAACCACCCATGTTCACAGGAAGAAGGTCTGCACCGGTAACCGTTTGAACAACGCAGGCTGCACGCCGGTTCGCGATGTGCTCTGGAAACGTGATCGATTTTAAGAATTAATTAAAGAAGATTAATTAAATTTAAATTGATTAAATCGATTAATCATATTTTAAACACAGCTCTAATAATAAACAGGTGAGTCGTATTATTTTAATTCTCTAACATCTAATTATCCGATTCCACTATTTCAGAGATCTATTTCATCACTTTATGGTAAAACTTAAAGCCATCTGATGCTGTCTTCTGCCCCCCGGTGGACACCTTTTGCACTACAATAATCTGAATAATTCTAATTCAATAATAATCGCAGGTTACCAACATACACGCAAAATGTTTCTTGTAATTTATTGAGTTTTTCTTTTTTAAAGGGCCAAAGAAAGACTTAAAAGGTAAAAAAGGACTTTTCTGCCCATGATATCTTGGTGGTTTCGACTCCTCTGATGAGCAGTTTTCTCTTTTGCTTCTCCATGGAGCAGAAATCTGGAGTCTGATGTTTCATAGGTTTTCTGTCTGGAAGCTGAATAAATGTATAACAGGTGAAGTGGATGAGGAGACCAGACATCACCTTCTCCTGCAATCCAAGACGTCAGAGCGTGTTCTGATATTTTCATTCTGCTGAGAATTAACTTTAAACCACCTTTCAGTTCTGTTAGTGCTGAAACTTCATCTGTGCTGATAAATCACGCGCACACACACACACACATTACAGAGCGGAGGGAAAGTTGTTGCTGCCATCAGCTCGGTTTTTCCATCAGATGGTAAAAAGTCTCCGTTTCATCATCTGACAAGTTTTTATCTTCTTCTGGGGATAAAAGTTGACCTGAAGAGGTTTGGAAAAAACTGCTAAACGATTCAAATAAATTCTTAAAAAAGCCTCCTAACGGGATTAAAGTTAAAAACAACGAACAAAGTTAGTTTTCAGCAGATTGATGGCAGATCTGCATGAAAACTGAATCAAATACTGAACTGTGTATTTTTATATGTGGAGTAATAAGTCAAAGATTTATTGTTTAATGTTGAATAATTTGCAATTTATAAAATATAAAAAATTCACTTCATCTTTCATTTGAAAAAAAGGAGAAATTTGTTTATATTTTAAACGCAGCAATAAAAAATGTTACCTGTTTATTTTACAAATAAAATAATATAATGGCTTATTTATACAATTTAAGATCAAGTCTTATTTATTCAGTAAATTAAGCTAATTTAATGTTCATCAATATATTTATTTATGTATTAATAATTAACTACATAAATTATATAAATAACAATAATATTTATTTAGTAATTACTTATTAAATAAACATAAAATGTTTTTTATTTAGTAAAAATAAAAATAAATTAAATTATAATAATTTTTTTATTTAAGAATAATAAAAATTGTTGTTTTTTATTTCCTAAATCAAGATAAAATAAATTTGGGTTATTAGTCCAAACAGCTGCAGAATGTTGGCTTTTGATGAAAATCAGATTCCTGAATCCAGAAGGTTTGTCCTTGTGAAGGACCGAGGCCAAAGATGGAAGAGAGCACGGGAGCTGATCAGACCATTTTGAGACAAGGGGGAAAAAGACAACATAACTATCTTCAACTAACTTAATAAACTTAACCAATTCACAACAAAACTTAAACAATTTAGACTTTTAACTCATTAGGGAGACAGAAATCTAAATAATCATAATTTTAGAAGAACAAATAAAGTTTTACAAAACAATAGAAAATCTAAACCCCTCTCCCACGTCAGTGGATGAGTCCAATTAGGCTGAAGCCTCCTCAGAGGAGATCCACCTCGGCTGGGACTCTTTCCTAGCAGGGCCCCCCACACACAGCAACTTCCCCAGGAACTGGTGACTCAAAGAAGACACATATTAACTAAAAGTAAACTAAATTAACCAGGTGACAAGAATGAGTTAACTAAAAGTGTGCACCCTATCAGTTAACCACCCTGCCAAATAAATAAAAGTGTGAGATATTAAACAAATGAAAAATAATTCAAATAAAGTGTCTTGAATTACCTGAAATAAAGAAAAAAGAGTTGCCAGACTGGGCTCAGCATGTGGCTGCCTAGGCGGCCATCACAGTCCTCGTTAGTCCACAGACGGTTCAATAAAGTTGATTTAAAACAGGAAACAGCCATGTTGCTTCATTACAGTGATTATGGTGGAGTGTTTTCTTCTTCATGTGTCGTTCTGTCAGGATTAAATTCAAGGAGACGCTTTCAGTGTTTCATTTACGGAAAATAAATGACAGAAATGTGGTTTCATGCTGTGTATTTGTTTGCTGATCCGTCCCACCTCGGATATTTCTAGAGGTGTGTGTGTGTGTGTGTCCTTCGTTATCTATCATGATGATAACGCCAGCGCTCCGTGCCACAGAGGAATAAGCTCGGGAACATCAGGCTTGATTATAGGATCAATTCTTTCTCAGCTGTGGATTTTTTTTCCGCAGCAATAAAAACATGAAATACTTCAAGGCTTATCTGAAATGCCTTTCAATAACCTTCCAGCATTATTTACTCCTTTCATTTAGGAAATAAAACCTGTTCCTCTTCTTTGTCTCCCAATCAATGGCTGCAATCATGTTTGGATTCTGAGAGAGAATTCAGTCTCCTCTTTGTCCTGCTCTCCATCGTTTAATCAATAAGAGTCACGTGGAATGAAAATCTGTAATTAACTTTGTAGAAATGATCTTCTGGGTTCAAGGACGTGCGGCAACACTGCAGGTTTCACTTCACGTCTGCTGCGTATGGCCGGCTCCGCCGAACCAACACACCACGCCGCCGCGCTGCGCCGGCAAATCAAACAAACCCAACAACAAAGTGGCTGGTGCTGCACACAGGCTGCGTATTTCCTGCACCTGAAACCCACAAAGCCTGAGCTTCCACTCAGATACCGAGTCTCTGCTTGAAATGAGAAAACTAGGAAAGAGATTTGCTAAAAATAGAACGTGTAATAGTTCTAGGCAGAAGGGCGGCGATGTGGATGTTCTCTGGGTGAAAGCCATGTGATTCCCAGCTGCAGTCGTGGCTGTGAGGAAGGTGGAGTCCAGCAGCAGGTCTCACATGCAGAACTTTCCTGCTCTGGATTCTGGTTAAAGGCCAGAACCTCCAGCTCCGAGCAGCTCAGCTGTTTCATTTCATCTCTTCAACCTCCTCAAGCTTCAATTCTTCATCTTCAGATGAGATCACTATCAGTCTTCTAACCCTATAAAGTAAAAATAAGCTGTTTGTTTTCATTTTTTACAGTAAAACGGCTCCTTTAAACACTGAAAAAACGGAATTTTTAACGTTGGTGTTCAAACCTGAATTAATGTCTATATTGTACATGCTGATAACTGCTGCAGATTATTCTTTGCTCCAGGCAACATTGTCAGCTTGCATTAGTAGAACAACTGGTTCTCACTCCCACAGCAGCCATCACTGTGTTTACTCATTAACAAGCGAGGAGGTCCTTGTAAGGAAGCTGGAGGGGGGGTGAAGGAAAGTCACCACAGGATCCATAAACCTGGAACATGAGACCACCGTTGGATAAAAAATCAATACTTACTTGCTTTCATTACTTTGCTCTTCATCTTCACTTCCTGTGGTTTAGGAAAATAGTCATATTTGAATTTGTTGTAATCTTTTACAGTGGTCTTCAGCAATTGTTTTCCAGCTTTCTGATGGCTTTTTCACCCATTTTCTGTCCATGTTCAGAGGATTTTAGCTGTTTTTCCACTTAAACACTGCCTTATGAATCATTGAAGAGTAAAGAACATTTTCCTGGGCCGTTCATGTGACATACCTGAGCACGGAAACTCCACGAGAGGGATGTAGAAAAGTGAAGAATAAGGAGCAAGAACAAAAGAGCGAAGTAAAAAGGTCATATCGGCCTTGAACTCTGCCTCTGACCATGCCCGCCTGCCTACTTCTCAACATTTATGGCCAAACCAACTCAGGTTTCTACACGGTCGTGAGGTGAGATGATGGAAATAGACGTGATGGACGCAACAGGGCATCAAACGTTACCTTAGCGTAATGCAGTGGTTCCCAAACTGGGGGGCCCAGCTAGGCTCGATTAAACATTTTGTACTGCTAGCAAAACATGAACAAAGTACCAATGAGCAAACGATAAATCAACAACTGACATTTCAATAACAACAAAAAGAGATAAAGTCATACTGGTCATACTTTGGTCATGACCATGTAACGGTAACACAAGGTTGTATGTCTCAAAATATCCGCATCTGACACTACGAAACCAAACAAGTTACAACTCCACTTGGGAATTTCTCATCCTGAACACAAAGGAAAGCCTGTTGAGCACCTCAGAAATAAACCACGTAACTGTCATTAGTAGCAGAGTTGCTTTACTAAAGCTGAAGTAGCGAGTAGCAGCTAATAACTTAAAAAACCAGACTATTTCTCTGCTAAACACACATTTCCGTATACGGTCCTTTGTAAGGCTTGGGGTTCACGTGGCAGTGGTGGTGGGAGGAGAAGAGGGGGGGGCTTGACGTTATTGTTGTCGATGAGAAGGGGCCCCTTGAAAAAAGTTTGGGAACCACTAGCGTAATATAAGGTTAGCATCTACAACATACATTTAAAAAAGGAAATCAGATCATTTAACAGGCTGAAAGGAAGATGTTGTCAGAGCGTCCTTTTAAAGTAAAATGGGACAAAACGTTCATGAAAGTGATTCAAAAAGGCAGTTCCTGCTCTTTGACAGGCTCACAATTATCAAACATTCAACAGCTCACAACAAACGGCTACATATCAAAATCACAACTGAGCTGTGGTGGGTCTATAGACAACTTACTGCCCTAGAACATGATGGAATAGAAACAAACAGATACCAGCATTTAATGTGTTCATAAAGCTGCCTTATCATGCTAAAGCTACTAAGCTTTTAAGTTAAACTAATCATAATTTATCTTAATCTTGTATGTCGTCTTCTCCAGCTTTTTGACCTCTAACTATAATCAAGAGTTCTGATTGCTTTCCATCCATTTAGCTAGCCTCATAGCTAGCTGCTAACAATCTTTATGCTAGGTAGTATGTCTACAAATGAAATGGCAAAGCAATTAAATATGGATATCTTATTATCTTTAGTGTTTTGGCCACATATTTTGAGAGTTCTAGTGTCTTTCCATTTTTTTAGCTAGCCTATAGCTACTAACCATCCTTATGCTAGTTGTTAGCTACCATAGACACGTAGATGCTGCTGTCTATTGGAACAATGAGTCAACGCGGCATCTTGGGCTGGGCAAG
The DNA here is from genome assembly GCA_037177495.1 of Rhadinocentrus ornatus. NCBI lineage: Eukaryota > Metazoa > Chordata > Actinopteri > Atheriniformes > Melanotaeniidae > Rhadinocentrus > Rhadinocentrus ornatus. The sequence continues at coordinate 1,427,422 of JBAMHW010000014.1, read as the reverse complement.
CCGCGGGAAAGCTACTCCCTGCATTGGTCAACAGAGGCAGAGGTCTATTAATGATTAAAATCACCATAACTCGCTGAATTTTCATACAATTTTTAATCAGTTTGGTTTATTAAAAATGTCACCCATATTTATAATACAATAGATTATTTATTATTATTTTTTTATTATTTTATATCATACAATCATTAGAGAAATAATAATGGTGATGCCATATGGAGTTATATTATATTTATAATATGAAAAATAGAAAATATAAATAAAAAAATAAAGGAATGAGGTAAAACAACAACAACAAAACAAACAAACAAAAAAACACTCATTAAAAAAAAAGGATTGCCTAAACGAAATACCTCAGTTAAAGTTACATCTGTTCCTCTCGCCATTTAGATATAAAATAAAAACCCAGATTTGCCTCTGATGTGACGAGCCCAGCAAGTTTTTTAACGTTGGAATGACATGACCTACTTGTATAAAGTAGCTGATTACTTAAATCATCTTACAGTAATCATCGTCTTACCAACAAAACATTTATTTTCTTGTCCTGATATAAGCCGGTTTCATTTATGTTAGCTTAAGAAATACATCAAATTAAACAAGTTCACAACAGTTAAATAATACAAAACCAGTTCTTACAATTGTTCCCTTGTTTCTTGGTGGATGCACCGGATGCAGCACAAAAATCTGGTTTCACACACACAGTCTGAATGAGCTGAAACCCCGGCTTGCCTGACCAGCCCGAATGCCGCATCTACGAGTATATATCTATGGGTAGCTACTAACAGTAAGCTAATTAGCAACTACCTGCAGCTACACAATCACATATCTGTCATGTACACGAGATGGAAAAGCTGTTGAATAATTTTATGCTGTCTTCTTCAAACTGAGAGTTTTGGATCTTTTCCATTTATTTAGCTAGCCTATAGCTGCTAACCATCGTTATGGTAGTCAGTAGCTATGAACAATAAGCTAATTAGAAGCTACTGTACATGTGAACAGGGTCTGCAGTGTAAACGGGATAGCAAAGCAGTTGTGAAATATTGATATGTTGTCTTCTTCCACTTTTTGGCCTCAATCTGGTTTCTAGCTATTAATTTAGCTAGCATCATATCTGCTAACCATCCTTATGCTAGGTAGTTGCTGCACTAATACTAACAAGCTAAGCTATTTAGTGACTACAGTGAGTACAAATCCCCAGTATCTGCAGTCTAAATTAGATGGATAGAGCTGTTACATGTGTAAATGCAGTATCACTTTTAATCTGTCAGATGTAAGTTCAGTCACATAAATTTGTGGCCGGTGGTAAAGTCTTCATGTCTTATCAAGTCTGTGCTGTGTACAGTGCTCACTCATAGAGACTACTGCACATATCCTTGAATTTAGCATAATTAAATGCAGTTCTACTGAAAAATTCAAGGGTAATTCATTTTTCCAGTCCAGGTTTTATTAAATTAGTGCATGAAATTACCGTGACAGAATAATATCTTGCTGTATTTAATGAAATTAACTAAATTAAATGAAAAATACATTAATTCTTAATAAGGATATTAGGGTTTATTGGTTTTCTTTCTTTGTTTTTAAATTACAAATCATTAGTTGTCAGTCAAACTAAAATAACATATTAATTTAAAGACATATTAACATTTTAAAAATGTGATAAAAGCCACCTAAACTACTATGCATACAATCTGAAAATAACAATGTTTTCTCAGTTTAAAGGCTGCATTTAGTAAAGTTACTGCATCAATCAGTAAAGTTGACATTTGAAGAAGTTCAAAATGTATTGATCAGTTTGACTGAAGTTGTAGTTAACAGCATTTTTTTATGCCAACTTTTCTCATTTTATTATTTTATTTATTTTTTTGTCATTCAAATTTTCACATGGTAGACAACAGCTCACATGGTTCATCAAACAAAAAAAACAGGAAAAGGTCAGATGTAGTTCTAGTCAAAGAGAGTTAAAAGAAAAACAGAAAAAATGTACAAGGTCAGTAAATGTATGAAAACCAAGAATAAAAGAACGTCCAAATAATGAGAAATACACCAAGATCCTCTAGTTCTTGTCTCACAATCATGCTATTAGATAGAGGTGAGATGAACCATGATATAGTCCCAGATTCATACTTCCACTTCGCACACACACACACACACACACATATATATATATATATATATATATATATAGGCGCTGCTTGCCAACAGGCATACCACCAGGCAAATGCTTGGGGCCCCTGAAGGAGAGCAGTGACAATGTGGAGAGGTTGTAATGACAGTGGTCGGCTGGAGCTCCCCCCCCTCGGTCTGGCTGCAGGTGACGATGCATCTGACGTAAACAAACTGCAGGTCAGAGCACGTTTTAGAAATAAAGAGAAGTTTTGTGCTGTGCAGTGATGAGATAAAGATGAACAAACAGGAGGAGCATGAACATAACCAGGACAGTGGTAAGTAGTGCAGATAATACAGATTCTAATTTAGCATCAAGCAGCTCTGTCTGGCGTCCTGGTGGGTGGCACCAGGCTGAAAATAAAAAAACACAAAACTTGGACAAGATCAAATTAAAGTCTGGTCCAGTTAAGCTAAACTGTCAAGCTTAGAATGTTAATTTACACAATTTATAGGCAAGCATCTGATAAGGTGCATGAATGGAAGTTATTGTGTGTTCTATTCTATTCTATTCTATTCTATTCTATTCTATTCTATTCTATTCTTTTCTATTCTATTCTACAGTCATCTGGCAGACGCTATAATTAAGTCGTAGTCAGACTGCTGTGAGTCCAGTTGGACCCAGGTGCTGTCATGTAGTGCTAGACGCAGTGTTTTTTGTTTTTTTGTTGTTTTTTTTACTACAAGATCGTGATTTCATCACACAACATCATCTTGGGTATAAGTGCATGCAGCATATTCAGTACTGAGTTGAATGAAAGAGCTGGACCGATCTTTCTACCTCATTCTGAGTAGAAGAGTTAAGCTAAGTGCGGAAATGCTCCTTAAACAAGTGAGTCTTTTGTTTGCTCTTAAAAGTGGATAAAGACTCTACTGGTCGGACGGAGTTTGGTAGATGGTTCCACCACCGGGGAACACCAGAGGAAAAGAGTCTAGCTACTGATGTGGTGGGAGCACTAGGCGTCTTTCACTGGAAGAGCGTAACTGTGGAGAGGGAGTGTAGCTCTGGATGAAGGAGTGAAGGTAGACAGGAGCCGTTTGGGTTATTGTTTGTAAG
>JBAMHW010000014.1:1355075-1366012 GCA_037177495.1 Rhadinocentrus ornatus | reverse complement strand
CAACATAGTAGTGATGATGAAATGTGATAAATAATGCTGTTATCATGGATCATGGTGGATTTACCAGATAGTCTCTGGATAAAACTACATTTAGTGGCTGGATTGTAAACCTGCTGGACCGGATAGAAATGTCTTGAAAACTTCCGTAGATCAGCTAAAGGGGAAAATATCCATCAGTTTACCCCACAGAGCTACACACTACCGCTCCTGGTGGTGAAGGACATGGACCTCAGAGGTCTGCTGGAGGTTTAAGGGTTAAAAACATTTGGATCCGTTGTTTGTAACATAGCTGGCTGAAGCTGGACTCTAATTTTTGGATCCAAAGACAATAATTTTAATTCCTTGATCCAGAAGCAGCATCTGGATTCAGCAGGTGGGTGGAGGAGCTGTGGGGAAACCAAGCAGCCATGTGGACCCTATCTGGTTCTGGTCTGCAGGATCCAGACCTGGACGACCTCAGATTGCATCTCATGTGTCTCATTTTTCCTCTGAGACTCTTTGTTTGGTTAGATGAATGAACTGTGTCCTTCATCGCGCTGGAGAGCTGCTGGAAAGATTTAATTTCCTGCTGCATCTGAGTGAAAGTGTTAATTAATTTCACCTCATACTTCACGCCGCCGTGCAGCTGCTGAAATCACTCAGTGAGTTTGAGATGAAACCTTCAGATTTCAGCTTGCCTCCACATCTGAACCGCTGATGGAGTAGAGCGCCACTTTGCCAACTTTTGCTTCATGTCATGGGGAAATAATGACGTTCAGCTCAGCACAAGGGGTCGTTACAGGATTAATGTGTGTTTTGGCTGCCTGAGGACATCTCTAATCTGATGTATCACCTCCTGCAATTTGTTAATGCTGCAGAAAGCAAGATCTCATTCCCACGAGGGATAGTGGAGACTGTAAATGTCTGAAAGTGTGATATTGCCAATAACAGCTCTGTGCAGACAAATGGTTGGAGCCTGGGTGTGATTATCTACTAGCAAATCATCAGTGGCTGCGATGTGTTGCTCTCTGAGAGAACGCCACACAAAGCACAGCCACGTTTCTGGAGATGCCCGAGCGGGTGCTGTCCTCATTACACTTCTGTTTTTAGAGCTTCATTATCTCAGACGGCAGCAACACAAAGAAACATGCAGCGAGTTGGGAACCGGGTCATGTGCAAATCAGCTTTTCCAGAAGATAAAGCTTCATTTCTTTTACTGCCACACGTGTGATCAGAGCAGGGATGCAAATGTTGGTGAAAGCATCAAAGAGCATCAGGAAGCGGAACGTAATTGGATCTAATGTCAGCCTGACTTCATCTGTCCAGGTCCAAATCACTCTGACTGCTCCTGTGATTCCCAGCCATGTTCGCCGTCGCAGGAGACGTGTCAGCTCGGCTTTCAGCGAACACGCTGAGGGGAATGGGAGGCAGGTGGAGCTGTGTGGGCGCCACCGAAGACGTCTGATGTCTCAGAGACGGGAACAACCCCACCAGAGACGCCTTCCGCGGCCCAAAAACCGAAAACACTTCATGTTTAACCGCGTTAACACGTTCAGGAGATGCTTTTATTCATCAGGCCATGAGTGGTGCAGACAGTTCCACAGAGAAGGAACCGATCCGGACCAGGTTCTGGTCTGGGGTTAAATTGAATTTCTGGAGCCCTTTTCTTGCATAAAAGCAGCACAAAGTGCTTTACATGACAAAAACACCGAGAAATTAACATAGCTACATCCCCACGACTACACGGGGCCTCCCCAACAAGACCAGCTCAGGGTGGACTGCGGGTCCACATCGCATCCGCCCTCCCCGTCACCAGGTCCACAACCATGCAGACTCCTAGTTTAGCCTCACCCCTTCCATCAGGAAAGCACTGGAGTTAAACAGTGAAAACAGAAAAATGGAATGAACAAGACCAGTCAAAGTGCTTTACATAAAACATTAAAAGCATTACAGCGGGTGCAGGAAGCAATAAAAAGTAACTTTAAAAAGAAATAAAATAAAGTCCCAGTGTGAGAAATGAACAGTTGTTTTGATAAAAAGAAGCAAATATTAAAGTTTTTAACCTGATTTAAAGCAGTAGAGTTTCAGCAGGAGTTTGTTCCAGAAACTGGATGCTGCCTCTCCATGTTTGGTCCTGGCTCTGGGAGCAGGAAGCAGACCTGACCCTGATGATCCAAGGTACCTGGATGGATCCTGAAAAGATATAGGCCCTAAACCATTCAGTGCTTTGTAAAGAAGCAGCACTCAGAGAGCCAGACCTCCACCAAGACATTGTCATTAAGACAACCATGTTCTTTTAAGTTGGAAGCTCTAATGGTTAAATATTTAGTCCAGTTTAAACAACAGCTCTGTGTTCATTCAATGAGTTCTCTTACCAGGAACAAGATGGCGGATACGTAGATGTATCGCAGCCACGGGCGAAAGCGATCAATGTGGCGTCTATGGCAACCGGCAACCTCCGCCGGTAAAATGTGAAGCCTATGCGGAAGTGCAACAAAATTGCAGTTCCCCCCTCATCCACTAGGGGCTCCAAAACAGAGCAAATCCCCATAGACTCCCATGTTAAAAAGACCAACTGCACAGCAGAAATAAACATGATTAAAGCCTGGTACAAACATCCATTTTAGGATTAACAGGTTATGTTTACCTTTGTAACAACTGTGAGGGGGGTATATTTTTTTTTATAACTTTAGATGATTTCGAGATTTAGATGTTATTTAATCTTGAAATTCGGCATAATTAGGAGTGTGTTCTTTTGATTGACAAGTATCCAATATCCACGGCAAGAAGGGAGAGTGTAACACAACCACGGTTTTTAGCCAGCTAACAGTGCACCTAAGCTTTAGCCCGCCTACCTGCACTAGCTCGGTTAGCTTTTAGCTACAGGCAGCTCAGACTTTGACAGGCGTCAATCATCCACCCCCACCTTCACAGTCCCCCTCTCAGCTGCCTCTTTTTTGGATTTTCCGGGAATGACGACATGTGTGATGCTGCCAAGATGACGACAGTGGGAACGCCCAATGAGCTTCAATTCAGCTCCTCAGAAACCTTCGGGTGACGTCACGGAGGCTCCGTCCATCTTTTATATAGTCTATGGTTGTCACAAAGATGCATCATTTGTTCCCATTTCTTTAGTTTCATGTGTAAAACCAGCAAAAATCCGACAGTCTGACAGACAAAAAATTGGATTTTAGCAGCAACAAGGTGATTCCCAAACAGCTGTAAGCTGGAAACTTGGCTTATCTCAGCATGGAGGCAGAATCTGGACACGTGGAGGACAAAAGAAGAAGAGTCAGGACTAAAAACTATCTACAGGACTTGTTACTGCTTCCTGCACCCCGCTGTAATGCCTTTAATGTTTAATGTAAAGCTCTTTTAATTGTCTTGTACATGAAATGTGGTGTACAGATAAACTTGGCTACGGGTGACATCACGGAGGCTCCGTCCTTCTATGGTCTACGTTTAACGGTGAAACAGATTCCTGTTGCAGGTTTAGTGGTGCAGCATTGAAAAATGCCCCCACTCAAACTGTGATGTCACACTGTTATTTAATTTCACAATAAACCGCAGTATTAAACGCTATTTTTAGTATTAATTCATCGTAAAGATTCCTCCATATCGTCCCTTTACATGTCTGAACCATGACGTGAGGGCGGGTGGTCCTGCAGCATCCTCCACATGCGAGGCTGAAAAACTGTCCGAATCTTTAAAAATAAGGAGGATAAAGTGGTTTTTGGTAGATTTGGCTTAAAGCTGTGACAAGGTACCTCCCAGCCAAAAATCAGCCTGTCTACAGAGATGATGCCACATTTGTATTTTTACATGAGTAATAACTTTTTTTGTTTATGTGTTAAGGCAAAAAATAAAAATAAAAAAAAGCATTAATTCCACAGATGAATCTTTGCATTCATTCGGACAGCCCTCATTAAATCTTAGAGACCTAGACGGACTGATGATGTGGCTGGAAAATTAATCAGCGCAAAATATTTGTGATAATTAGAAAACAATGAATTTTTACTTAGACAGTGTTGCGTAATGGTGACGTTTCTAGCCACTATCAGGATCCATTTAGGTTATTTGGGCAGCGGTAGCTCCAGCTGTTAGCTTCCAGCCGTTAGCTTCCAACCGGAAGGTTGGTGGACTGATTCCAGGCTTACCCTGACTGCATGCCTAAGTGTCCTTGGGCAAGACACTGAACCTACATTGCCCCCCGATGTGTCTATGGTCCAGCTGACAGGACTTAAACAGCACTTTTCAAGTCTGTTTACCATTTTATTTAAACCGGCACATTCAGACCATGTAAATTAAAAACCAGTTTTCAGTATGAACCGTGTACATCCAGCACCACGATGGTCCTCACATGAATACTCATAAGCAGCTCCAGGTATGAAGTTAATTGTATCTTGTCTACATCTGTGGAGGCTGCGAGTGAAAAGATATTTCTAACTGTACCAGACACTCAGCTCACACTTATACCAGCAGTTAATTAATCAGAATGAAGAATTATTTGATGTGTAAACAGATTATTTTGGTTCCTGAAGTATTTAGGATATAATAGAACCAATGTTTTAATTACCTGCTGATTAAGATGGAGTGATGTGTAAATATGAAAATAGAAAAATGGAAATACTGCATGTGTTTTCCACACAGTTAAAATGAAGAGAGGAAGAAGAGGTGTGTTTGTTAGAAGCCATGCAGAGTGCAACCTGTTGCAGAGCAAATCCTCCGTATGCCTCTTTTTGCTTGAAGAGATCTTTGTAAACTTTATAAGTTGAGTTCAGGAACGGTAAGAAAGTGTGTGTGTGTGTGTGTGTGTGTGTGTGTGTGTAAACATGCACATGCAGTTATTATAGGTAAGAGATAAGGACCCAAAAATAACTTAGACCTAATTAATTTGGAGTAATTCTGTATCACATGCAAGTTTCTTGTTTAACATAATAAAAATAGTGTTGGTGCAGCAGCAGGTTGCTGTGTTGTGTTTGTTGATGCATCCAGGAACGAATAAACAAACTGACTAATCAACCATCAAATGAATGAAGGAATAAACGAACAAATCAACCAACCAATTAATCAACAAATGAACGAATGAATGAACGAACCAGCCAACAAACTAATCAACCAACGAACCAACCAACCAACAAATGAACAAATGAATGAACCAACCAACCAACCAACAAATGAACAAATGAATGAACCAACCAACCAACTAACAAATGAACGAAAAAATGAACAAACCAACGAACAAACCAACCAACAAGTGAACGAATGAACCAACCAACCAATCAACCAACCAACTAATCAACCAACCAAGCAACCAACAAGTGAACGAACCAACCAACCAACCAACCAACCAACAAGTGAACGAACCAACGAACCAACCAATCAACTAACCAACTAATCAACCAACCAACCAACAAGTGAACGAACCAACCAACCAACCAACCAACCAACAAGTGAACGAACCAACCAATCAACCAATCAACTAACCAACTAATCAACCAATCAACCAACAAGTGAACGAATGAACCAACCAACCAACTAATCAACCAACCAACCAACAAGTGAACGAACGAACCAACCAACCAACCAACAAGTGAACGAACCAACCAAACAACCAACCAATCAACTAACCAACTAATCAACCAACCAACCAACAAGTAAACGAATGAACCAATCAAACAACCAATCAACCAACCAACCAACCAACCAATCAACCAACCAACCAACCAACCAACAAGTGAACGAACCAAACAACCAACCAACCAATTAACTAACTAATTAACCAACCAACCAATCAACTAACCAACTAATCAACCAACCAACCAACAAGTGAACGAATGAACCAACCAACCAACTAATCAACCAACAAATGAATCAATTAATTAATTAATGATTTATTCTGAACATGTTTAAAAGAAAGTTACAGCAAAATTCGCACCAGTTGCAACAAAAATCGTTTCAGTTCAACTTGCTCATAAAGGAAGAAGTCTAACTTATCTCATCCCACCCTGTGGGAAACACGAAAATATAAATTAGCTTCCACCGTTTTGTTCTATATACACATCCAATTCTATATCCTATGTACCACATACATATACATACATGTACACACACACACACATCCACATTTACATGTGAAAGCAAAAGAAACATAATTTATTTCAGTGATTTAAAGGTAACTAATATATTATATAGACTCATTACATGTGGTGAGACATTTCCTGCATTTATTAGTTATAATTGTGATGATTGTGACGTCCAGATGATGAAAACCTAAAAATCAACATCACAGAAAAAAAGATTATTACATGAAATCAATAAAAAGAAAACTGAATCCAGAACTGTGACCACGCGAAGAGTCTAATCCTGCATATGAACCCAGTTCTTGGTCTGAGCCCTGCTGCATGGACTCCTGCCTCCATGCGGTGTGGATGTTATCAGCCTGTGGTCCTGCTGGAGTGGACTGGAAGACCAGGATGCTTCAACAGTGGCCTTCAGCTCTTCTTCATCGCTCCATCTCATGTGTCTCATTTACCTTTTGGCAATGTTACATAGATCTTCTACGAGGTTCAGGTCTGGAGAGTCCGCTGGCCAGTCCAGTATGTGACACAAAATCAGCTGCTGTCAGTTTCCAAAGCATCCGTCTGAGTGTGCTGGCTCGTCTCTGTCCACGAGCACAAAGTGACACAGCACAAAAGAAATGACATGAAAGCAGCGCAGAACAAGCGAAGGGAACGCAGGCCTGCTTGTTGTGGCCCAAGAGACGGAGCTGGCTTCCTCCAGAATGCACAAAGTGAGAATCACTGGAATGCTTCATCTCTCTTTGATGTCTCTCTGTGATGAGACACGAACCCTGATGGCAACACCACATCTCTTTGAGCAATAAACAATTGAATCTCAGTGAAACAACACCAGAGGCCCGGAGAGGCGGCGCTTTGGTAAACAAGCTGCTCCCTGGAGTCTGGGAGGCTGCTGCTGCAGAGCGGCATCATAGGGAGATACTATCGCTGCCCCATCAGCAAACACTGCAAGAACATTACAAGTGTGAGAAACACGGCTAAAGGCAAACAGTCTGACCAGTGACAGGTGTTAATGATGTGCCAGGAGCAGAGGAGGCTCCCAGAGACTCGCATGTGGGCGATAACCTTACAACACAAAGATGAACACAGAGATGACACAAAACTGGAGAAATGTAATAAGTTTCTAAGATCAGCTGGGATCCATGAGGCGCTCACTCAGGAACAGTTCTGCAGCCTGCAGATACATTTATCTGAGGACGCTCAGTAATCCTGTGGTCTGTTAATGTAGAGGACGACATGAAGCAAGTCAGCAGATTAGGAGGGATGCAGGACTCTTTAATATTTTATAAGTTAACAATAAAACCTTACAAACAGATCTAGCATGGACTGGAAGCGGACTGGTGTAATGTGGCTGTACTTTTGCTGCTGGTCAGTCTTTAGTCTGCAGTTTGTTTAAATGTGAACAGAAAGAACCAGGAAATATTAATCAGCCCTGGAGGGGAGTCATAGAGTTCCAGGGTCAAAGAGGAAAGTCTGAGATGGGAAATATTTACTGATGTGAAACAAAAAAGACAAAATCAAACTTTCTGACTCAGTCAGTCAGACATGTGACACAAGTATCAGCAGACATATGAGATTGGTGGTTTCTCAGCCTGTGGTTGGCTCAGGAAAATGATGGCTCCAACAATCAACATAACGTTTGTCAGTGTACCATCAAAAAGTGTCAGAAGTCAGAAGCTTGGAAATATATGTAGCGTTTGTTTAAAACAACTGAAAGCTGAAGACAGATTCGATAGTTCAACTATCAGTTACAGCAAACTCACACAATAACTGACAAAAACTGACATGGCAGATAAACAGCATTTAGCTAGCTTTTACCTGTTAGCTAACTAATAGTAGCAACGCACTAATCGTATGTTAGTGAGCTAACTGGTGGCTATTTGATACAAGGGGACCAGATGTCCTTTTTAATCTGGACATGTCCTCAGCTAACTGTTAGTTGCTAGTTGGCTAGCTGTTAGCTCTTAGTTAGCTAAATGTTAGCTGTTAGACCAGGGAAAGTCTTCCACCTCAAAGACGCTCTGTGGCGTAGCTGCTTTATGAAACTGGTGGCCACTGAGCTGCTGTCTGTCAATCATTACTACCTGTGTATCTTGAACCGCCCACTCCCCGCCCCCCTGATCACCCCACACCTCCCACCCCAACCCTTGCAGTTTCAGATATTTTTCAAAATTTGGCAGTGGGTGGAGTTATGCAAAAATGTACGTGGTGGAGTTACACTTTAGCTGTTGGCTGTTGGTTAGCTAACTGTTAGCTGTTAGACAGCTAGCTGGTAGCTAAGTGTTAGCTACAGACACTTTATTGTTTGTTACGTTACTAACTTTAGCTGACTTTATTTTAGCTTGCCATCACTGGTTGAGTCCGAATGTCCACCCTACTCCCTAACCCCTCCTTCACTACATAGTGACTCATTCTCTTGGCAATTTGGATACGAGGCTGCCTATTTTTCCATCGCTGCAGACCACGTGACTACCAGCTGTCACCACGGCAACCACAATGCCAAAGTTGTGTGTAAATAATTTTATTTTTATTCCTTATACTGTTTTTTATTCTTTGTTGCATATGTATTAAAAAAATAAAATGTTTTTCGCCTCCTTGAACCATGTTGAGCTTCTGCCCGCAATGCATTTTGGTCTATATTGACCTGTCTAGGCACCATCGATGCTTATTACTTTGAAGATGCATTGTGGGTAATTTTGAGTGCACCACTTTTTTCTCTCTGGACATTCGGACACCCCTACAAAATGGTGTCACCCCTATATAGGGCACCATATAGGGAGTAGGGTGCACCTTCGGACACAGCCACTGTCTTTGATGAGTGCAAAGGATTGTGGGTACTTTGAGAACACAAAAAATATCTGCACCTGAAACTTTCTTAAAATATCGCTGACTGAAGAATTAATTCCTTTTAAAGTTCACCTGCAATTTTCCTAATGACCACCAGAGGTCGTTGCACGTTTCCCCACATTTCCTCCATATATTTTTATATTCTTTAAATATAATTATAGTGTTGGTATGAACGCCCCGTGGTTATTGGTGGAGGACAATGAACCAGAACGTAGTTAGATGTTTCGTGTTTTTTTTCTTTAGATTGTTTTGTTTTTAAACAATATATAGCCTATATATTATGTTTTACCATTTTGAGCATCCACTTTTTTCATAATGGCTGAATTAACAACTACCTTTATAAAAATGATGGATTTGAAATGTGTTTACATCTACTATGAATAACTAATTAAATGAAGGGAGTGACTGGAAAGTGTTGTTGTTCAGAGAAGCTGATCTGAAAGTTAATGCTCGACCTCATGCTGGCGTCTCCTGTTTTTAGCACTAATTAGCACAAGCAATTTGAAAATAAAACTCATCAAAATAAAAATGTTTATACAAAACAAATTAAAAGACATACAGTGATTTGCATTAAGAAGATAAATAAGAGAAAATAAAAACAATCAAATCTGAAAAAACAAGCAAAAGAGCTGATTAAAATGAATGTTTTTTATTGCTTTTTATATCCCTCCATTCATTTTTCTTCCCCTACAGATTAATTCTCATATTCTGAGCGTAACAAGTCAAAAGAATAGAGTGATTATTCTGATTTTTACCAGAACTGTACCGACTCTGCTTGTAGCTGATAATAAAGTTGGTCTGGAGGAGGAAAAAACCTTGCTTTTTTAATCCTAACTGTTAAAAATTCTGATTAATAATCGACTGAGTGGGTGATGTTGATGTTCTTAAAGCTGTAGATCCACCTCTGTAAACATGACCCAGCAGAAATGAGGTGTGATGATGATGCTGCAGCCACCATCATCATCGTGGTTGTTCCTGTGGGCAGTGAGACTTCCTCTCAGGATGATTGGAGTTTATTTTAATAAAACTGAGATAATAAAATTAGAAAGAAGCTCCATCAGTGAGGTTGCTATCAGACTCACAACAGTCTCACGATGACAAGATTTTATAAAGATGTGCAAGTTATTATACCTGTGTATTTGTACATATGACTTTATATGGTTTTGCAATGATATAGCAAAATGATCAAGATGAGAAAGTTAACACCCACAATAAGACAGTTGGTTTCTGAACCCATTCCTCCATATTTACATAATTCAATAGGTTTTATACGTTAAACCGTGCCCATATTTTAATTAAAACCACATAATCTGACATCTTCATCTTCTTAGTGTTTATGTCCTTAGTGTGTAGGGGCATCTAGGGGTCATTTAGAGACATCTAGGGACATTTAAGGGCTATTGAGGGATATTTAGAGGTCATCTAGGGACATCTAGATGTAATTTAGGGACATCTAGGAACATCTAAGTGTTAATGAGGGACATTTATGGGTTATTTAGGTACATCTAGGTGTCATTTAGGGACATTTAATAGTTTTAGGGGCATCTAGTACATTTAAGGGTTAATAAGGGGCATTTAAGGGTTATTTAGGGACATCTAGGTGGATTTTAGGAACATCTTGGGCCATTTATGGGTCATTTAGGTCCTTATAGATCCATAGAAATATGATATATATATATACAGTGAGGAAACTAAGTATTTGAACACGCTGCTATTTTGAAAGTTCTTCCACTTAGAAATCTTCGAGGGGTCTGAAATTTTCATCGAAGGTGCATGTCCACTGTGAGAGACATAATCAAAAAAAAATCCTGAAATCACAATGTATAATTTTGTAACAATTTATTTGTACGATACAGCTGCAAAGCTTCACTTTACATAGTTGAATGTGCTGACAACAAAATCACACGAAAAAGATAAATGGAAATCACATTTATTAACCATGGAGGTCTGGACTTGGAGTCAGACTCCAAATGAAAGTGGAAAAACACACTACAGGCTGATCCAACTTTGATGTAATGTCCTTAAAACAAG
>JBAMHW010000014.1:1232695-1242934 GCA_037177495.1 Rhadinocentrus ornatus | reverse complement strand
GATGGATAGATGATGGATGGATGGATGGATGGATGGATGGATGAAAAGGTGGATGAATGGGTGGGTGGGTGGGTGGATGGATGGATGGATGGATGGATGAATAGGTGGATGAATGGGTGGGTGGATGGATAGGTGGGTGGGTGAGTGAATGGATGGATGGATAGATGATGGATGGATGAATAGGTGGATGAATAGGTGGATGAATAGGTGGATGGATGGATGGATAGATGATGGATTGATGGATGGATAGATGATGGATGGATGAATAGGTGGATGAATGGGTGGGTGGATGGATGGATGGATGGATGGATGGATGAATAGGTGGATGGCTGGATGGATGAATGAATAGGTGGATGAATGGATGGATGGATGAATAGGTGGATGAATGGGTGGGTGGATGGATAGATGATGGATTGATGGATGGATAGATGATGGATGGATGAATAGGTGGATAAATGGGTGGGTGGGTGAATGGATGGATGGATGGATGGATGGATGAATAGGTGGATGGATGGATGGATGAATGAATAGGTGGGTGGGTGGGTGGGTGGGTGGATGGATGGATGGATGGATGGATGAATGAATAGGTGGATGAATGGATGGATGGATGGATGAATGAATAGGTGGATGAATGGATGGACGGATGGATGAATGAATAGATGAATGAATGGATGGACGGATGGATATATGGATAGATGATGGATTGATGGATGGATGAATAGGTGGATGAATGGGTGGTTGGGTGGATGGATGGATGGATGAATGAATAGGTGGATGAATGGGTGGGTGGGTGGATGGATAGGTGGGTGGGTGAGTGAATGAATGGATGGATGGATGAATGGGTGGATGAATGGATGGATGGATAAATAGGTGGATGAATGGATGGATGGATGAATAGGTGGGTGGATCGGTGGATGGATGATGGATGGATGGATGATGGATGATGGATGGATGGATGGGTGAATCGATGGAAGATGGATGTCTTTTTGCTTTTATATGTTTTTGTGTGGTTGTAATTCGTCCTGCTCTGTGCTGCTGTCATCAGAAAAGAATTTAATTTGTTTTTATTAGTCCATTTTACTGTTTAAATAAAAGTTAATAATAATAATTAAAGAAGAAGAAATCAAATAAAAATCCAGAACTTGTGATTTATTTTCTCTGACCTGATATTTCTGCTGACAATCTCTTTATTTCTTATCTGAGGAAGGAATGAAGATATTTTAATCTTTTTCCTAATTAAGACAGATTCTCTTCATCTGAGCAGATTATTGCTTTTGTTTCTAAAAGCATCGTTTTATTCTAGGCCTGGATCTCCATTCGATGCTCCTCCAGTCTGTCCGTCATGAGCAGCTAAGTGGAAGCCAGAGGAGCCGATGTAAACTCCCCGTCAGAGCTCGGAGGATGTTCGGGGGCCGCTGTGTGTTAAGTAACCTCTCCAAGAGGCCAAACAGCTGCAGTAACCAGATTACCACGCAGACAGCACAAGACTCCTCTGCTAGAAATTGGATTAGTAATTGCAAGTTTGAGTGTAGCAGCGAAGCTGCTCTGAGCTCCTAATAACCTCCCAGAGTGGCCTCAGTGGATTAAGTGGTAAATATAGCAGATGAAACGGAAGCCGACAGCCTCCGCTCTTCAGCTCGTTCATCCATGTGTTCCACATAAAACACCTCCCTTCAGCTCGGGTCAATTTAACATGTCACACATGACGACAAGCCGGCGAGCTGCAGCTGGAGCGACACGTCGGGTTATTAAAGGAAGGGAATGAAGAAATAAGCAGGAGCCCATTTCCATCCAGTCTGCAACGTTTACAGATAAGAGACGTTTCTACCACCTGCACCAAATTACCGAAGCTTAAAATAACATAAAATTAAACTGTCAACGTTTTATTGCTTTTTGTGTGTCAAGTCCATAGACTGTATATAAAGATGGGCGGAGCCTCAGTGACATCACCCGTAGGTGCCTGAAGAGCAAAAGTGAAGCTCGTTGGGCATTCCTACCATCTTGGCAGCATCACGCCTGCCGTCACTCCCAGAAAATACAAAAATAGGCAAGGAGGCGGAGCTGAGAGGAGGTCTGTGAGCTTGGGGGTGGATGATTGACGTCTATCCAACCCCGAGCTGCCTGTAGCTCAGAGCTAACAGAGCCAACTCGAATCAAACGTGAGCTAACTGGCTAACGTGGGTAGGCGGGCTAAAGCTAAGGCGCACTGTTAGCCGGCTAAAAAACGCAGTTCTGCTGCACTCTCCCTTGTCAAAAGGACACACCCATAAATATGCAGAATTTAACAATTAAATAACATCCAAAATATTCAGTAATTAAAAAAATTCACCCCCTCACAGTCGTCATGAAGGTAAATTTGACCTGTTAATCCTAAAATGGATTTTTGTACCAGGCTTTAAACATGTTTATTTCTGCTCTGAAGTTGGTCTTTTTAACATGGAAGTCTATTGGGATTTGCTCTGTTTTGGAGCCCCTAGTGGATGAGGGGGGAACTGCAATTTTTTTGCTCTTCCGCGTAGGCTTCACATTTAACCGCTGGAGGTTGCCACTTGATCTTGAAAATAGAAAACCAACATTTATCAGACTCAGGATCACTTTATTGTCTGTGTAGAAGTACTATGAATTTGTGACTAAGTGTACCATCCGAGATCATACATCTACACAACAACGCTGCTTGCTCAGTATGGCTCAACTCAGTACACATTAGATCAAAGAGGTTTTCCTTCCTTCTTCTGGTCATGATAGAGGTTGTCCTTACTGGTTCTGGTCCTGATGGAGATTCTCCTTAGCTTGGTCATTATTATGTTTATGAACTGGTTTGCCACAAACTGGACTAATGTGGATCATATAATGGTTTTGTTTTAATTGGACTGTAACTGGACTCCAGTGAACGTGATGTCTGGATCGGGTCAGTTTGTCCAGCTCCTGAGCTTCAAACGCCAGCTCTCATTAGGAATAAACAATGGCTGCATGGCTAATTGATTTCTATTTTAATGAGCAGAAAAAGAAAATAAAGACAACCAAAATAGCAGCGGGGACACTTGAATAAAAATGTTGACATGTGGAAAACTACAAAAAACAATTTAACTAGTAAACTCAGCTAAACTTTATAATGCAAAACAATAGGTCAAGCAAAATAATCTACCATAAGATGAAACACTTATTTATAATACAAACCTTTTATATCAATATGACTAACTTCCTTTGATCTTTTTTTCTTTTTTTTACCTTTAGTTAAAATGGATTAATAAACAATCAGCTCTTATCATAGCGTAGCTGAAGAAGTCTCTGACTGAACACAGGTGAGGCAGAATTTAGCATTGCTAGCTCAGGTTAGCATTGACAGGATGGTGCTGCACTCAGGGCCGCAGGAATGTAAAAATCTCTCAGAACAAAACAGGGTTAAGACTGATTTTACCATCTGTTAACCTGTAAAACGAGTAATCTGGTCTGATTCTCTCAGGAAGCTGTGGTTATCAGAACCTTTGGTCCAGCAAGTCTAGCAGGAATCAGAGTAACGCCTCCTCAAGTAGGGCTGGGCGATTAATCGATTAAATCGATAAATCAAATTTTCCATTTCTGAAGATTTATTTTTATGAATTTCTGGATTTTTTTCCTTAGTTAGTTAGCAGCGGGCTTAAGGCCGTTACACACCGGGACCGTTCCGAATAAACGACACGATCTTGCGAATAATTCAGAGGAGAAATTTCAAAGTTTTTGTCTATGCACACCATAGCGATACGAAATTGCGAATAAATTATGAAAATTTTAAAACATATTTGGAAAGTGAGAAAAACAAACATGGACTCCACATCAGGTAACGATGACATTGTGCTGATGCTGCCAAAAAGCTGTACCAAAACTTTCGGATCCTCATAATTCAGCTCATTGGCGATTGTTTGCCACACACTGTCTCTGTGATCGTTGTCGCGGTAATTCTTGTCTGGCTTGTCGAACAAACACGAATTGTGAGACAAATGTAATAAGATGCTCGGCCACGGTGATACGAAGTTTGAAAGAAGCAGCAGCGAGAAGTGACGCTTGCATAGTTCGCAACACCGGCTCTGGTGACGCAATCAATACGCTGTCTCTGATTGGTCGATTGTGTCTCTGTCGGATGCGAATATTAAGAAAAATCAACCTCAGTCCGAAAAAATAAATCTTGCAAAATGGCTTAATGGGAATTTGTCACTGATCTGAACGTTTCCATTGACTTCTCATTGATTCGATAAAAACTATTGCCGTACGAAGCAGTCGGACGAAATGTTCGGAGTAGGTGTGTAAAGGCCTTTAGCCCTCCCTCCACCAGAACGGTGTTTGTCTGACAGATTTACAGTGAAGTGAGCCGTCACTCACGCCTGGGATTTAGCTCTACGTATAACTGCAGGGAGAAACGCTGCTAACTACGAGATGCAGAAGTCAACCTCAGCCCACAAACTCTCGTTGAGACGACCAACATGGGGGGAATTATTACCGCAGTGGATCCTGTATGAGGATCCAGATGGAAAGAGATCATGGATGCAGTTGTGTTGCATATTTTTATACAAGATATAAGGTCATTTATACCGTGGAAAAGTGATGACATCATTTATTTTCTTTTAGCTGGCATTCATATAATTTATATGAATGGATGAATGCCAGCTAAAAGAAAGTAAATAATGTCGGTGATCTGGAAAGCAGGACGGGAATTGTGGTACAAAATAACTAAATGTTTTTAATAAGTTTAATTATGTTTTTTGAAAAGAAAAGAAAAAAATCGATTTAATTGGAAAAAAATCGCCCAGCTCTAGCCTCTAGTTTTAAGTTTCAAGGTGTTTATTCGTCATAAGATGGTGGTGAAAAGCAGTCTTGCATGCATCTGAGGCTGTGCACATCCTTTTCGCACCAGTAAAAATCAACACAATAATAAGCAGGAAGACAATAAATATAAATATGAGCCACAGTGCAGTGATGTGCTGACTGACAGTATGTATATCTACAGTATTTCCAGTGTTAATGGTGCCTTGTGAACCTTGTTAAAGGTTAAAGAACACTGATTCACTACAGGGAAGAGTTCCCAGTTCTGCCAGCCTGAGGGAAGAACCTCCTCCTGAGTCTCTGTGGGTTCGCCTGAATGAGACTTGGAGACCAGAGCGCTGCCACTCCAACACACGTCGTTAGGATGATGAGGGTCTCTCACTATCCTGTTCATTCTGGCTGTTGGTCTCCTCGTGAAGATGTCCTGGAGGGTGGGGAGGGTTGTACCCCTGGTACGCTCTACTGACCTCAGCACCATCTGTAGGGCCCTCCGGTCCCGACCAGTCCTGTTCCCCTACCACTGGGTGGTGTCACCAGTCAGAACTCTCTCCACCCCTCCAGTGTAGAACACCCTCAGGTGTCGCTGCCTCGCCTTCCTCACCTGGCTGTCTATGTGCAGAATCCAAGATAGATCCTTGGTGATGTGCACACCCAGGTACTGGAACCTGCACCCCCTCTCGAGTCCCTTTAAACCTCAGATGGGTGTAGTTCCTCTGCTGTCTCCTCCCATAGTCAACAATCATCTCCTCAGTTGTATTTAAGTTTAGCAGGAGCTTGTTAGCATGGCACCACCCTGACAGTTTCTCCACCTCCCCTGTCTCCGCCTGCTCCTCATCGTTGTTGATGCAACCAGCCGCCACAGTGTCGTCCGCGAGCTTCACTCTGGTGTTGGAGCTGTCCATGGCCAGAGTCATGGTGTACAGGGAGAAGGGCTGAGGATGCAGCCCTGTGGAGATCTGGTGTCAGAAGAGGGGTTTTCTTTTTTCTTTTACACCTACCGACCATCAAAATGCTCGACAATCTTGAACTCTTTCAGAAACAAAAACGTTGCTACAGTCCTGTTTTATGTTGCTGCCATTTTCCACGTCTTCTCTGAAACTCATTACGTCATCGATATCCCCCCCCACACACACACACAGAAACCATCAGAATGAGTCACATCGTTAAAAGATTTCCCCCCCATGGGTCAGATTAAAAATTCTTTCCGATCAAGGGCAATTGGATCAGCTGACGTGTTTACATGATGCATTTTTATTCTGATTGGACGTTTGATCAGATCACAAGTTCTCCATGTAAACGCAGCAAATGCGAACCTTTGGCTTCTCTTCCTCTGGATCCTCGTGACTTTTTCAGGTTGAATTTGGGTGCTAGCCCCCATTTCTCCCGACTCCAATTGGTCAGTAGAGGTCTCAATAATCGAAATCAAACAATGGATTGCTGACGCCCCCTAAAAACACCTCATCCCCTCCTTTTAAAAACATTGCTCCCCTCATTGTCTCTAAATGCCCCCCTTGAGAAACATTATTTTATTGTCTCGTCTCTGGATGTCAAAGGATGATGGTCAACAACCGGGTACAAACACTAGTGATGGAAAGTTAGGTTCTTTTCAAAGATCTGGCTCTTTTGACTCTGCTCTCTTAGAAGAGTCGACTCTTTTAGCTCCCAAATGGTTCTTCATTTAGTTTCACTCGGAGCTTCTATTTTAGTCTCATTTAGCAATAATGAGTGGTTTGTTTGGTGGTAAGCATTTTTTAAATCATAAAAGCCTTGTGAAAAAGTGATTTGTTATAAAATATGGTTATGTTTAACATTTTAATTAAACTTTAAAACGAACAACGGAACACAGAACCACGTCAAGTAAATCAAGCAAATAAAAGCCAAAGTCTGAACATTATGACACACAACGCCACCTCTAAAGATTTGATTCCCTTAGACAGATATCGATTCTTCTGATTCACTACAAAGACTCGGCTTGTTCATGACGACACATCACTGCTGAGCAAGAATCGGCTCTTAGAGATGCATCTTTTCTGCATGACACTTGGCTAACAAAAACGTCCTGATCTGGTCAGACTGCAGCTCTGAATCCATTGATCCTGATCAGGAATTGATCCTCTCTCTTTACTCTCACAGGCTCATTTCTCAGAAGCTCGTTTGAAGCTCAGTTGTTTTCTTCGTACTCTGACCTGAGAGGAGCATGGTTTCCTAGCATGGTTTCCTAGTCAAGTACATTTTCTCTGAAGGCCTCAGAAACCGTTCCAGATTTCTCTGTTTTGTGTTTTTCAGCTAAAATAAATTCTTTCAGCCTAAATGAACACTTTGGTCACATGCTGAGTAATCCATCTACTCTGCCATGTAAAAGCACTCAGCAGCCCCGAATCGGCGCCTGAGCTGGAGTAAAATACAGGATGTCATTTCTTGTATTTTTATGGAGATTGTTTCCTTTCTCTGAGTTTGAGTCCATCACATGTGAGATGTACTGGCTCCCGGGAATGAAAAGGCTGACTGTAGTGGTTTCATCTGGATTGTTTCAATCATGGTAAATGGATTTTCTAAATGCCAAAGTAGCTGCTTTATAGATTTGGTTTCCCAGAGAGAAGAGCAAACTCATTTAGCCGACATATTGCTGACTGCTGCTGCACAGCCGTGCATTCACCTACCAGACCGAGAGGAAAGGTTGGCTTTGCTGAGTCACGTTGGGATGCATCCACGTTCCGCTCTCAGGCCAGTCTCCTTGGATCTACCGCTCTACCTGGGTGTTGACAACCTCCTGGTTCCTTATCTCCGGTTTTCAGCTCTGTCGCAGACGTATGGAAATGTGCTGGATGTGAATTAATCCTTTAAATGACTATGATTATCTTATTCTTCAGCACGGCTGTTCAAAGGAAAATATGTGAATTTATCAATTAAACCTCCAAACTCTAAAATTCACTATGTTTTAGAGCCATTAGCATCTACAGGGTGTCATTAAAATCTACAGGGAGCCATTAGCATCTGTGGGGAGCCATTAAAATATTCAGGGAGCTGTTAGCATCTACGGGGAGCTGTTAGCATCTACAGGGAGCCGTTAGCATTTACAGGGAGCCATTAAAATCTACAGGGAGCCGTTAGCATCCACGGGGAGCTGTTAGCATCCACTGGGAGCCGTAAGGATCTGAGGTGAGATGTTAGCATCTACATGGAGCTGTTAGCATCCATAGGGAATCATAAGCATCTACGGGGAGCCGTTAGCATCTACGTGGAGCTGTTAGCGTCTACGGGGAGCCGTTAGCATCTACGGGGAGCAATTAAAATCTACAGGGAGCCATTAGCATCTACGGGAGCCATTAAAATCTACTGGGAACTGTAATCATCTACAGGGAGCCGTTAGCATCTACAGGGAGCCGTTAGCATTTACGGGAAGCCATTAAAATCTACAGGGAGCCGTTAGCATCTATGGGGTGCTGTTAGCATCCACTGGGAGCGGTAAGCATCTGAGGTGAGCCGTTAGCATCTACATGGAGCTGTTAGCATCTTCAGGGAATCATTAGCATCTACGGGGAGCCGTTACCATCTACGTAGAGCTGTTAGCATCTACAGGGAGCCGTTAGCATCTACATGGAGCTGTTAGCATCTTCAGGGAATCATTAGCATCTACGGGGAGCCGTTACCATCTACGTAGAGCTGTTAGCATCTACAGGGAGCCATTAGCATATACGGGGAGCTGTTAACATTTAACAACAGGTAGTTGTTTTGGCAGTTGTGTGCAAACATGTGGTTATGAAACATTTTCATGTGATCCATATGAGAAGAACATGTGAATCACATGTGGTTCACATTTGCACGTGTGATGATGACTCTTGTCTCATCTCTTCTTCTGTCCCTTTCTCATTTTCTTTTCCTCTCTTCCTCCTATAACATCCTCTTGGGTTTATTTGATGTCTCGGCCACAGTGACGTTCATGTGTTGATATCCAGTTGCTAGCGCGTGACTCGGTGCCGTAAAGTGAAATTGCTGCTGTGATGGGAAAATGAAGTAGTGAAGTAGTTTCTCACCCTCGGGATGCTGCAGAGCTACGATGTCTAGAGGAAACAATAAATAAATGTCCCTCTGTTATCAAAACTAGTCAGTTTTATTATTTTTAAAGTTGAAAATGGAAAATCAGGTTCCAGTTTCCACCTGTTGTGCTTTTCTAGCACATTTTTGAGTGTTTCCATGTTGTGTCTGATGAAAGCTATAATTATAGGACTGAGAGTGGCCTTTTGGTCTGTTTCAGATGAATTAAAGCAAGCTTTGGGCTGGTGTTTGGATGTTGACACAGTGATGTGATGGCTGAGAGAACAGCTCCTGTCCAGGTGTTAAAGCAGTCATCGGCACACAGCTGAGAAAAGCCTGAATAACAGTGATTTCGTGTCGACGCTCGTCAGAACACAACATTCCTGTAAAGGCCACTGCTTTCTGTTGTTTTGACCTTTTGCTATTTTTCTGTTTTAAAAGCAACAGTGATTTTCCATTTCTACATCTGTGTTGTGTTGGAATAATAAATGTAAGTTTTTCTACCTCTTAGGCAGAGTGGTCTGAGGCCTGCCATCTATATAAAGTCCTTTCAGAGAAAAATATTTCACTGTGAACTATGGTTGAATGCTTTATGGACATGAATGGTGAGATGTTGCACTTTGGGCCAAATGGGAACGATGGATCAAAACAAGCATTTGAGTTCACTATTTCCTTCTGATTCCTTGGTGTTTTTTCTTCTCTGCTGATTGGGAACAAGCACACATGTATGCCTCAGCATGAAATAACAGCTTTCTGGATGATCTGGCGAAGGGAAAACCGCCCTCCGGTCCTCTCAGGGTAAACTGGGATATTGAGGTGGAGGATGCAGTCATTCTGATTGCATCTGAGGATAGCTCAGCTGCACTTGATTAATTGTTATGGAAGGAGGCCGCTGATTTGACACCCTCATATTCACGGCGCAGGAACAAGCACAGTTTATTTTTAGAGCAGGCAGCTGCCAGGAGTCACATTCAGCTGAGATTTCCACCAAAGCCAGTTCTGTCATTTGTTTCTGATCAAGAGGAGGGAGCTTCTTACGGATAGCACTTGGAATTAATTAGACCAACATCTCGGCCATAAACCTTCCTCACGATAAGTAAACGCAAAGACTACCAAGGCATTGGTTTACTATGTAGTTCAGTGGTTCCCAAAGGAGGAGCTGTGGCTTGCTGGTGGGGCCTGAGGCAACCCCAGGGAATTCGTCAGCCATATTTTATCATACATTAACCAAACTGCAGTGGTTCGTCAGTACACTGTATGAATGTGATGATATACAGTATAGATAGATACACATACATTAGAAAACGTACATATAAAAAAGGTTCCTGGGTGAGCTGCACTACCTGAGCCACTTGTGTGGCTTGTAGACTCCGTCTCATGCTACCACTAGAGTGAAAGCACCGCCAG
>JBAMHW010000014.1:1219701-1231616 GCA_037177495.1 Rhadinocentrus ornatus | reverse complement strand
TATATATTCTGTACAAGCTGTAGGAAATTCTCTGTTGCGTTGCTGTACAGGTGTAGCAGCTGGGTGTCTGGTTGGATTAAAGGGTTGTTGCTTCTGTATCTTTATCTCCTCCTTCTCTTCATTACTCTGTTCCCTCCGGTCAGGTTCAGTACGATTACATAAATTTCATAAATCAAAATAAATAAGAAGAAAAACATAAAAAATGTGATTATCAAGAGGAGCCTTATGCCCATGAAGCTCCTCTTGGCAAAGCAAATTTGTACGGCACAACACAGCAGCCAGACCATCATTCTGCTGCCACCATGCTGGACAGGACAAGGTAGAAAATAATTAAATGAATAAAATAAGTCAGATGGGTCATCCTGCAGCCATCCTCTAACTTTAAGGTTGAAAAACTGTCAGAATCTAAAGAAATAAGGATAAAGTGTTTTTTTGGTGGATAACAACAAACCTATGTACCAAAAACCAGCTTCTCCAACCATGAAAATACTAAGTTCAGATTTTTAATGAGTACTAATTTTGGTGTTCATGTGTTAATGTTTTAAAAATTTACGCGTCAATTCCACAGATTGATCTTTTTGCTTTACGGTGTTGTTTTACCAGCCCAGATATAAAAAACCAAACTTTAGTTGATAAATGTTGGTTATTTTCTACAATGATCTGGTGTCCCCCTGGGGGTCGGGACCCTGAGTTTTACAAAGGCTGTTTTACATCCTCAGGTCGGTGTTTACTGGCCGTCCTAATCACGCCTTTCAAGCTGCGGCCTCCAGACGGTGGAACGCTGTGCCGCCATCTTTGTGCTCTTTAAACTGCGAGTCTTTTAAAAAGCATCTAAAGACTCAAACAGGCTTTTAGCTAAATGTGGGTTTTTATTATAGTAGTTTTTGTAAATGTGGAAATGTGTCTCTTACAAATACTCAGACCAACAACCATGCCTTGTTCAGTCACGTAAATCCCCTTTATGCCTCATTCTGATGCTCAGTTTGACCTAGTAGTCAAACTAGGGGACTAGGTGACTAGGAAGGTGACTAGGAAGTAGTCTTCACCACGTCTACATGCTGCCGTGTGATTGGCTGGGTAGATATTTGTGTTAACAGGAAGTTGCACAGGTGGAGCTGATAACGATAAAAAATATAATTTGGACTAAGAGTACAGAGTTTTTGGTCCTAACACTGATCCCTGGAGGAGTCCACCAGTAATGTCCGTAATTTCTGTGAGATGAGGTTGGACGTAAAGTTGTTAGGAGGACGTTGATTCAGTCCTGTCGTTTCATTTGAATGAAAGCTAACTATATGGAGGTCTGCATGCTCAGGCTGCTCTTTTCTTCTAACATATTCCAGTTTAACTCCACTCACTGTGATTGTGGTCTCAACAAGGCTCTAACTGATGGTTTAAACAGTGTCTATTTCCCCCACTCCTCCGTGGGCGTCTTCAGATCTCCACTGAGGCCCATTTTCCCGTGAAAACAACACAATGTGCCAGCTGACCCTGAAAGACACCAAACATCTGTGTGGTACTTTGTTAAAGCGGTCTGCATTGATCCATCAATTCACAGAAGTGAGTCTTATTGTACGTGTTGTCCACAGCTGCCTCATGAAGTGTGAGGAGCTTCATTAAATCCCTGCAGCCATCTGAAGGCAGCAGGACACAGATGTTGATAAATCTGCACTGTGTGAATTAAGAAGTGAGGCGTCAGAGCGCGCTGCCATTACACACAACCGCCCACTGTGTTTACCTTCATTAAATCATGTGCAAATGACACCGGGCTGCTACAAAGTAACCCCAATCAATACTGCACACATCAGGCTGCTCTCTTATCATCCTGTGCTGCTGGTGTGGTGGAAAATGCCGGGTTATGGCAGCTCATCCGTCCTGTGCAGGGAAAAGACAGGTAGCAGGTTCTGCTGCTGCATTTCAAGCCTCAGGTACAGAGAACATGAATTAAAGTGGACTGGCGTGATCATATAAACATCTTCATCAGAACCAATCAGGCTTTGTTAGCTGTATTAACTCGTACTCCTCTAAATGCAGAACGAGAGCCACTAAAAGTCATCCAGCTCTGAAGCTGAGGAGATTTTATGTTCATCTGTTAAGGTCAAGAACTGGTGTATGCTTATGTTTTACACGCATCCTTGCAGTGCCCATATTAAGTGTACTTGGTCCCTTTAATTAGAATTTTAAATCTAATTACAGCTTATGTGCTGAAACTGCTCGGCCTTGCCGCTTTCAGTCCACCATCTTCTTATTTACAAGGTTGATCAGGGCCCTGTTTCAGAAAGCGGGTTCAACAAAGTGAGTTAAAAGCAACTCTGGGTTAACCAACTCTGAGTTTTCAGTTTAGAACAGGTGATAAGCATTAGTTCAATCAACTCTGAGTTAACTTACCCCGGAGTCCAGCGCGTGCACGGGCAGAAAAAAGCCTCATCTGTAACGCATGGAACTCCTCGGAGGCAGGAACTCAGGCTAGAACTGTGGCGCCAGGACCGGGGAGTGAGCAAGTCCATGTGCGTGTGATAACATCAAGGTCCGACCGGGAGGGAGTGTGGAGCTGGGGTATATATGGAGGGACAGGGGAATGGGAAACAGGTGTGACTGGTTTGGGATCCGGGCAGTGATTAGCAGGAACAGGTTTGACAGGAGAGGGATCCAGGATGTGGTGGCTGTGGTGCCTGGCTGGACCAGGTGAGCGCGTGACATCATCTATGGAACACGGATAACACGATTCACCATGGCAACAGGTGTTGCTCCTCCCATTTTGCTCCAGCTGAGTTAGAAATATTAATGAATGCAGAATATGAGCTGGCAGAAAATATCTGAACGAGTGGAGCAGAATTATTTTTATCTGGAGTGTTCCACCTATTAAACATTTGTATCTCTGCTTCAATGCATCTTGGTAATAATAATCTCTAAATATATTTCTTAACTGGTTGTTTTGTAATAGTTTCTGCACTGCAACCCTACTAGAACGTCCCTGATTGTGGGCAGATTGTCTCGCCTGATCACATCCTACAGTGACAGTTACCTGAGGAAGAGTTGCTCTTCTTTATGCACCGATGTTATAAAGAAAACTCCCGTTGGCAAGAAAAACAAAACCAAGTGCAACACAAAGAACTTGCCCCGAGCTGAGAGCATGTCCACGATGAGAAACGGTAACACTCAAACAAATAATCGTGAGGGAATAAAACATCCAATCAGGGTCTGATCTTTCCCCGCGTAGATATCTGCGGAGTGATCGTGCTTCGATGTCAACCGGCTCTTCAGGAAACGGACACGCGACGTCTGACACGTCCTTCAGGCTGCAGCTAAAGAGGAGAAATTCGGGGTTAGTTGGAGAAAACCTGCCAGCGAGCAGGTCAGCTTCACAGATTCTGTTGCCATAGTAACTGACTCAGAGTTACACTAAACTCGCTTTGTGAAACCGAAAACCCAGTTTCCCTTAACTCGGGGTCAAGTAATGCTAACTTTACATCTGAAGACTGAAAAGATTTGCAAAAGACTCTGGAAAACTTCCTGCTCACATCTAAAGACAAATGTTTAGAGTTTCAAGTCTCAGCCTGGTCTCAGACTGAGATTTAGCAAAGACCGTGAATCACCATTTACAGACTACAACTAGATTCTTTCAGCATTTTTGTGATATGTTGGACAGCTGATATGGAACAGGGCTGATCTGCCCACAGCAAAGCAAACAAGGGAGAGTTTCCAACACTTTGCATCTCCGCCAGGTGTTACACCGACTCATCAGCATCTGGAGGGATGAATGAGTTTCTGTTCTTCTCTGTTAGATCATTATACTGTAACACATAAATGATCCACAGCAGACATTTACTTCTTAAAAACCATCCGCTCCTCTTTCTGGACGGCCACCTGCAACGTGTCATCACCGCTTCTTCTTCGTCTTTTTTCCTTTTTTTCTCGCCTGTTTTTGTTTTTTGTATTTTTTTGGTGTTCTTTCAGGATTCCTGAGATATAAAATGTAAAAAAATAAAAAATTAAAAAAACACTTGTTATCATATCACCACTGTCACGGCCTTGAAAAAGCAAAAAATCAGGCAGCGCCAATGCCTCTAAAGAAGCAACTATATAAGTACTGGACATGAAATTAAATGTAAAAGAACATGGTATTCATTAAAACTAATTAATACCTTATCAACCCTCTCACCACCGACCTACACTACCTCTGGTTGGCTAACAGTAAAACTGGGATCAGCTGAGCCCTGTCTATAAAGGCCGAGGGTATTTAAAGAGAGAGGGAGAGATAGAGCGAGATAGAGAAAGAAAATCTAATGAGATAGACGGAGAAAGATGGCTTGGCCTTTTATTGATGACCCTGCAGAGGGCGCACGCTTAATTCAAAGGGCATTCAGGCCACCAGCCCCACGGCAGTGACGTGCAGTCAGGAGACACAGTGCCTCACCTGTCATGATGAAAAAGTACATAAAATAAAAATGAATATTTTCCACTGCTCTGTGTTAAAAATGCATTTTCAGTATGACTCTACATGTTTTTACATTTTTAAATAAGTAAAAATCGTCGAATTTGAGTATTTCCCGATCAAATCCAGGGCAGAAATCCCGGGTGAGGCAAGGGCGAGTTGTGCCTCACCTTGGACTGCGCGACACCCGTTTTTGTTCCTCAGTGTGTTTATTTTGTGCCAGTGATTTTAGTAAAGGGGTGATCAGAAAAGCAATTAGTTATACTTAAAGCTTAAAATGCTTTATCATCAATGAACACAATGATTATTGTGCAACATTATCGCATATAAAGTTCTGTTAATTAGGCATCTATTTAACATAGAGGAAAATACATAACAAAACACCATATGCACACAACTTAGTTATTGCACAATCACATGACTTAGTTAAAGAGATACTGGATAATCTACCAGTAGCACCAGTAACTGAAGCAGATCTGTTCGTGTGGAGCAACAATTAATTTTTAAAATATAAACAATATACATTGAGAACTTAATGTAACTTTTAAAGTTACATTATATTTTAAAAATAAGCGTTTTCTCTGAACAACATTTATTTATTAACTGTTAATCTATTAGTCTAACTTTTTCTTTAAATGGACATATATAATTTATAATGGCTAATACTACTGTTTATTTAATAAATGATCATTTATTCGACTTTAAAAACTCATCCTCCTAAATTCCAGACATGGATCAATCATGACATGATGTCCCACACCGGATCAGTCTCAGGAGATGATTGGTGCCTCCGGTGTTGCTCTCCTGATGCGTGATGTCTGGCGTCAGACAGCCCACCGCGCGCCACTGGAAACACGCATCGAGACATTTTACAGTTTGTCTTGTAAACATCTCTGACACTGTCCAGTTAGGGATGGAAGCATTTTTGCTTTTGCGGACGTGGTGGAGTTTTGGGTGCAGAGGACATTTTATAAAGGCGCCGGTGTTGTGAGCAGCACGGTATGTGGCGTCTGTCTCTAGGCAACCGTGCCTGCAACACACTGGCAAAGACAATGGGCAGCACTCAGAATAAGGGTTCAACAGGGACCATCCAATTTAGATAAAAATACAGGACAGTTGGCAACCCTACTATGACTTTGCCACAGAAGTAAAAACAGTTCAGTTGTTTTTAAAGGAGTTTTTGTGCCAAGTAGTCAACTCAAACTACTCGGTTTGAAACAAATCTGGGCTGAGTTTAAAATACAAACATTAGCTTCATAGTAATCCAGCGTGTGGAAATACAGGTTTCTATTTGCTATTGGCGAATGTAAAAATGTCAGATCAGGCTGTGAGAGAGACAAAATGCTGGAAAAGTTGTTGATTTTCATCTTAAATCTATGCAGCAGCTAAAAACAGCTAGCCTTACAAGCTAACATGAGCATGTGAAGGATGCTAGCTATGCGGCTGTAAGCTAATGTTTGTTGTTTTATTAGTTTTAAAGTGAAATCATTCAGTGTGAAACGATTAATTTGGCAACATAACAGATTGTAGGAATTTACAAGAGTTTACTGAAAGTAAAGGTGGCATGAAGTAGCTAGCGGGGTGTTAACTGGTTTAGGTAATCTACACCAGTGGTGTAGTCTACCTGATGTGCAGGTATACGCCCCATACCTGGTAGAAAAGGTTCCAAACGTCCGTATAACCACTAAAAAATGAGCAAAGACACGTATCAACATGGTTTTTTGCCATAACTTTCACTTTCCTGGTTATATATGAGCCACAAAGCTGGCCCGTTAAGACCACGAGGAATTGGCTGTCTGTCCTGATCCCGACCTGTGTTCCTATTGGCTGGTGGCTGGTTGCTAGGCAACCGCGAATTAAAGAGTAGCGAATGAGAAGAAGCAGCAGAAAAAGAAGAATTTATTTTGGCGGTACGAATAGTTAGTGGAGAGGAAAACAACAAAGTTAAATCAGACTGTTTCAGTGCGCGTGCTGCTACTTGTTTCCGGTCGGTTCGGGGAACCCGCAGTTACCGCTGATAGTTCAGACAGGAAGCCTGATGACCGCTAAGAGGCTGCCGCAGCTTTTCCTGGTGGGCGGGAGGAATTTAAAAACAGGCATCCTTGGTTAGAGTGGATAAACTGAAAGTTTGGTAAATGTTGGGCAACATTTAAATGCCGGTAGAAACTATGTTAATGCTGTATTACATGTTATTATAGTTTAATAAAAATGAAGAAAATTCATCTTAAATGCCCGTTAGTTAGCAGTTTAGTTAACACAAATAACTTACGTGTGTTATGTTTAGTTTTCTCATTATTCAAGCTATTCCAAGAGTGGAATATTTGCCTTAATATTTTTTATTTATTAAAAATGCATCTGTTAATGCAGCAGTTAGTTAAAGTGCAGCTGTTAATCAGTTCACATCAAACTTTATTTATAAATGTTTTTCTTGCCAAAGGCGACCCAAAATGCTTTACATGATGAAAAAACGTTGCATATTAAAGGAAAACAAGCCTTCACACACCAAAGTATTTAACATAGCAATTTAAAAACACCCCATATTGTTTCCCACAGTCACACAGACATCCACATACATGCAGCCCCCCTCCCTCCGTTATACACAAACCTCACCTCCCTCATTCCTGTTTCTTAGTATAAAAATAATAAAATACCTTGGGGATCCGATCACACCAAGAGCCAGCCCCCCCATTTCCACAGAGGCCACCACTGCACCCAGATCAGGGCAGGCCAGAGTCCACATCACGGCTGTAGGACCGCAGTGCAGGACCCCCAGCCACTGTGACAAGGGCCATCACCACGGCAACAACCCCCAGTCCAAGCAGGCGAAGGTCCTGGTGCGAAGGATCCCCACGAGGAAAGGAATGTGTGTTGTTTACATTTAGATACCACATAACCAGTCTTTTATGGTCTCAGTTATGTGTGGATGAAAACTTTATTAATTACTGTGGTCCTCGTTAACAAAGTAAACATTCAAGAGCAGTTGCTGCTTTGGGAAGGATGCTGCAGGACATGATGTATGAGGGAAAAAAATCAGAGTATACCCACTAGAACAAACTAGACTACACCACTGGTCTACACGTTTCCTGTCAAGCCCAATCTGCTCTTCATGGTCAGGTGAAATGGCCTGACCTGGATCTTCCTGCCATTCAAATCCAAACTCAAAAACACTTTATTTATCCTTAAGAGGCCAAATTAAATAAAAAACTACTGATGGCAGCATGATGGTGACAAAAAGCATTAAATGTTTAATAAAAATAAATGAACATGAAGAAATGAGGATGTTGGAACAGGATTGTGTTTTTGAGATTTTGAGTTATTTTTACATGAGATGGTATCACATTACAATGTCCAGGTTTTCATCCTCGCTGCATATGAGGCTGCTCACCTGCTGAACTCCACTCCAGCCTCCTCTCTCCATCAGGACTAACCGACCCTGTACACGCTGGTCACATGCTCGTGTGCCAGAAACAACATCACTGACTGGAAGATTTATTATTGCTGCTGGACATCTGACCTTTTTACTGGGCTACAAGGTCACCGCTGTAGCCATTGTGTTGTCACAGCTGCCCACAGCTCCGTCTTAGTGGCCGCTGTTTGTCCTCATGCATTGTCTTCTGCGTCCTGCATTTTCATAGCCTGCCTTAGGACGTGCTCCTCTGGGGATAAATAAAGTTTTCTGAATTGAATTGAACTGCAAATGACACCGAGCTGGAGAGATCCACACATCTGTCGGACATGTTTGTCTCAGCTGTTCCAAAGTAATGAGAGCAGTGACATCAGAGTCCAGCTCCAGAGTCCAGTCGTAACGACCACCTGATTTATCTTCGCTGTGTTACTGTGTCACACCTCCGTGAGCTACAACAGCAGGTGATGAGAGGAGGCTGCGGTCAGTGCAGCGGGACCTTGTACTCGTCCTTGTGCTTTAAGGCTCTGGCAGCGGGCCATGGCTCTATGAAACCATAAACAGAACCGGGCTGCTGGAGGCGGTTCGTAATGAAAGCCTGACCCACGTTGGTGCTGATGAAACACTGTGCTCATCAGCGTGCACGCGGGCTGTAAATGCCAGCACCAAACTGCACAGTAATCCATCCAGCAGGTGCTGCTGACCCCCACCGAGTCCACCTGCCACAGCACCGGGAGAAAAGTCATCGGATCACCGCGGGGAGATTAATCTTCCTGGGTGGTATTTCCAGAAGTTAACAAATTTTTAAAATGGATGTTTTTCTTATTTTTCCAAAAGAAAAACAGGGGAAATGCGGTATGATCTCTTCTAAAGGTTCCAGTCAGCACTGTAGCAGCAGAAGTGTGGATCAACTGGAAGACATTGAGGAAGGTTTTTGGACAACCAGCTAAAACAACGTTGCAGTGGTCCAGTCTGCATAATAGAAAAGCACGACCTGGTTTTTCAACATCATATGAGAAAGGAGGCGTCTGATTTTGGCAATATTGCACAAGTGGAAGAAGGCAGTTGTAAAAATTTCTTTTATGTATGAGCTAAATGACAAGTCCGGAGCGAAGATTACTGTGAGGTTCTTCACAAACGCAGTGGAGGCCAAGGCTGGATTTATACTCACGGTAGGGCCGTGTAGCCAACGCTGGTGGTCCACACTCGCGTGTAGGGTGCAGCTTCATGTTGTAGTTTCTCTTCCGTGGTGACTGCACAAATTCAGCTAGAAGAGAAATCCAGAAGCACGTAATCACAAACTGGCCGATCACAAGGGAGAACTACTGCTTGACTGAACTGCACGTCAGGTCTGGAAGAGGCGCACATCAAGCTTCCGTGGACCTACGCAGGGCATACGGTGGTGACAGCATAAGCAACCTTACGCAGATGATGCACGAGCATAAATCCAGACAAGCTTGGAGCTTCGTCAGCTGACTGGTTTCATTAGGCCGAAGAGACATGTGAAGCTGGATGGCATCTGCATGAGGGTGGAAATGTATGTCAAGGTTCCTAATGCTGCCCAGAGGAACATCTACAGGACTAAAGAAGCCTTAAAGAACCGCCGCTGAGCTTTGGCTCAACAACAGCTAAACGCCCTTTTATGCTCCACACAGGCGGAATGCAGACGGTTTCCAGTAGAGAATCATGTCTGCTTTTAATGCAGAAGATCACAGCATCCAGCCTTGTCCCATGCATACAGAGATTCCTTCTCATTCTCTGAATCTTCTGATGATGTTCTACACTGTTGATGGTGGATCTTCAAAGTCTGAGGAACATTTTTCTAAAATTGTTCCACAGTTTTAGATCCAGTGTGTCTCAGATTGGTGAAGCTCTGTCCATCTTTCCATCTGAGAGACTCTGCCTCTCTGAAATGCTCCTTTAATACCCGTCATGTTACTGACCGGTTACCAGGTAACCTGGTTAGTTGTTTAATGCTCCTCCAGGAGTTTCTGGTTTGTACCAGCTACTTTTCAGCCTTTTGTTGCTCCTGTTCCAACTTTTTCCATCAGATTCACCATCAGCTCATATTACCATCACATGGTGCAACGTCTCCGTGTTTATCTGCTACTGGGGATAAAATATGACCCGATGAGTTTTATAAATCATTGCATTCTGGTTTTATTTACATTTGTCACTGTCCCATCTGTTTTGAAGTTGTGTTTGTAGTTTTTTGATGAATTTATAGCAGTAAAATCCTGATTTAACCAGGAAGTTGATTCACTTTTTCCCATGAAAATCTAAGCGAGTCATAGCTGAACAAGACTGCAGCTTTCCATGTGTTCCATGAGGTTAATGTTGTGTTTGCTTCAGCCTGTGTTCATTTATAAAGGAGTTTAAATCAATCAGCTCAGTGAGACATCTTTATGATTATTCTTATCAGCTCCTTGGAAACGGCTAATGTAATTAAGAGTGATTTTAATTAACTTTATTGTAGGTGAAGGAGCTGGAAGCTGCTGTTGTTTCAACTGGTGTGAACTGGTGCGCCTCAGCAGTGATTAATCATGTGAGTCCTGCGGTCCCTCTGTAAACAGGGAGAAGGACACCTTGGCTTTGCGCTGATACAGGTACAGTGGAGGAAAAAGCTGCTATGAGCTGGTGGGGAAGAAAAAATTAGCTTTGGGCTTTTTTCGCCCCATGGGGCTTTTCCAAATGGAGAACCTGATTGGGTTCCAGCTTCCTCACAGAAATGTCAAGCAGAGGGCATTTGAAGAATTAATTTAAACACAAGTACAGGGTGTATCCCCGAGGACCCGGGTGATGTAATTACATGTTTCGCCATTATTCATATGCAGACATCAAGCCTTCCTCTCAATAAGGTTTGAGTCTGGAGGCGAACGCTGAGATGCTACTGGCTCTGAGGAGGATGAAGACATGGTGGCTTCTATTATTCCTCTGCGGACGTCCAGCCAGCTGTTTATTTCTGCTCTCAGAATGAAAGATAATCACAAAAACCAAGGATCTTCTTCAGGGTGGGGTTCACAACGGACCTGGAAGCGGCGAGCCAGAAGGTTTCCCTGCTACGACCAGTGGACCTGGACTCCCGTCCTTGTCCCAGTGTACAAGCCCAGGAGGGGGGGCTGATTTATTGATTAAAGTAAATCCCACTCTGCTACAATAGATGGTGATATCTCCTTTTATTAGTATTGTGTTTTTCCTGTTGACCTGTTGTGTCAAGGACCAAAGCAACTGCCAGCGGACAGCAGACTGGTCCCATGTGGAGACGTAAACTGGACAGCTTTACAGCTGCTGCACACTTTATTTTTATTTGCTTTCCTCCCAGATGAGACAAACCCTATCCCTTATGCAGTTCCTGCCCAAGTCCTTATGAGCCCAAGCAGAAATTGATCTGAAGAGCCCCACCTAGACCAGCTCAGCATCACTGGTGCTGGATCATCTGACTGTAAATATAACAAAACCCATTCATTTGCATGATTTGTTGCTGGCTTCCATCATACTGGTGTCACTTTAACATGAATGGGACGGTAAATTCAGAGATATGGTTTAGTATTAATATTTAATGTGCAGTGTGATGTATGAGGGCGGCACACGGAACTTACATTAACAAGAAGAGACAAGGCGAGTTAACCAGTTTAATGACTTTTGTTTTTTAACATGTGGAACAGAAGTTCAAAGTTCTGTTCAAAAATTCAATCTTCCACAAGAAAATAGCTCAAAACTGTTGCTAAAATGTGGTTGACCTTTTCTGGGTACATGCACCGTGCCACAGAGGCAGCAGGAACTGATTAAACTAGTCTAAATGTCATCACAACCACGGTGGCTGGCATGCAAATAATCCTGGATTAAAATAGTACAAAATCTAGTTCTTATGTGTATTAAAAAAACGTAACCATTCAGTTATAGATTTGTGTTTTATTTTATTTTATTTTCCATCCATCCATCCATTTCCTGCCACTTATCCGGAGTCGGGTCGCGGGGGCAGCTGCCTAAGCAGGGAACCCAAACTTCCTTCTCTCCGGCCACATTCACCAGCTCATCCGGAGAGATCCCGA
Source organism: Rhadinocentrus ornatus (assembly GCA_037177495.1). NCBI lineage: Eukaryota > Metazoa > Chordata > Actinopteri > Atheriniformes > Melanotaeniidae > Rhadinocentrus > Rhadinocentrus ornatus. Next base: position 1,219,729 of record JBAMHW010000014.1, on the reverse strand, counting down.
GGCGTTCCCAGGCCAGCCGAGAGATGTA
>JBAMHW010000014.1:1005768-1024376 GCA_037177495.1 Rhadinocentrus ornatus | reverse complement strand
ACTGCTGGGATAGGCTCCAGCTCACCCCGCGACCCCTAATGGGAACAAGCGGTACAGAAAATGACTGACTGACTGATAACTTTAATATAACTCTTGAAAACTATTACGAATAAGGGCATGAAGTGGTTTTTGCTGCATTTGGTGAACTTCAGTAACTGAGATGCTTTTTTATGGTAAAATGTTTGTTGTTTGTGCGTTAATGTGTTAAAAGAAAAAATGCTTTAATGTTTCTAATGATTAGATGCATATGTGTCTATAAATAACCATTTTTTCTTTCTTCTGTTAAATCTGAAATTTATCTTTGGAATAATTTGGTAATTCAGTAAAGAAAGATACATGATTAGATCTCTAAATAATAAATATTTTCTATTCATTCTAATGTAATTTATGATTTTATTGTGATTCTTGCTGTTTCTTTCTGCCTTTTACTTTTTCTTAAAATCTGTAACGCTTTTGTTTTATGTAAGGCACTTTGAATTGTCCTGTACATGAAATGTGCTGGACTAATAAACTGCCAAGATAATAAATAATAATCATTTGTTAACACCAGTGGTCATCTCTTAAGACCGTACCGAGGTCGATTAATGATCTTTAACTATTAACAGAAGCAGTTAATGCTATGAGATAACCAGGCTGTGTACGTCTCTGACAGGTGGACAGATGGAGGCATAAATTCAGCCTCCGCAGAACAGCTGTTTTATAAAGACGCCAACTCTTACCGACTGCTCTCAGAGATGACCCCTCCATGTGGCCCGACATCTCTGTGAGGCTACTGGAGCTCATGGCGTACGTCTCAGATGTCATGGAGGACATGCTGGACATGGACATGGTCTCAAACTTCATCTCAGCTGCCATGCTGCTGAAGGAGCTGGACTCCATCATGGACGACATCATCTGGTGGGCAGACGAGGAAATGGAGGAAGATTCCTCCACCATGTGGACTTCTTTTTTCGTCATCGTGGATGAGCTCATTAATGATAAAGACTCTTTCTGACTCATCATGGATCCTGTAGCAGACGTCATAAAAAAGAAAAGTAAATCACTTTTCTGTCAACATGTATGAACAAAACTGGAGGAAGATTCTTACCTTTAATCGCTACCTGCTGCTGGCAGTAGGCTGTAATCTTCTTGTATATGGACTCAAACACATGTCCGGTGAAGGAGAAGGAGGATTTGGACACTCCTCCGTCCGACGTCATCTCACAGATGTACTCTCCCTGATCGCGCTCTGACAATTCGTGAATCAGAAGGTTGCAGGAGCCCTCAGAGTAATGCATCTCAAAGTGGCTGCTCTCTGAAAGCTTCCTCCCATTTACGTACCACACCACCTCCCTTACACTGCTCTCGCAGACGCAGGACATCCGGACCGAGCCCTCACAGGCCTCGGCCGTTATCTGACTCAGGACCTTAGGAGGTTTTGGGGTCGGGGATTTCACGGTGGGAGGAGACACAACCCTCTTTGGGGACATGAGGGGAGGAGGAGACTTCATCCTCGGAGGTGATTTGACCCCCTCAGGCTCGGGGGACTTCAAGGTCCTTGGTGACTTGATGCCTGAAGGTTCTGGAGACTTGATGCCTCTTGGTGTTTTGATCCCTGGAGGCTCTGGAGACTTCAGGCCTCGTGGTGTTTTAATGCCTGTAAGCTCCGGAGATTTTAAACCGCAAGGTGATTTTACCTCCTCGGGTTCTGGCGACTTCACACCTGCAGGAGACTTCATCGAAGTTGGTGATTTGAGCCCAGGTTCAGGAGATTTAATTCCACGTGGTGACTTAATTCCATCCGGTTCAGGAGACTTTACACCTGGAGTTGGTGATTTTAAGCTGCGTGCTGGAGAGGGGGCAGATGGTTCTGGAGATTTCACCCCCCTCGGAGATTTAAATCCCTCCGGTTCAGGAGACTTTACACCTGGAGTTGGTGATTTTAAGCTGCGTGCTGGAGAGGGGGCAGATGGTTCTGGAGATTTCACCCCCCCAGGAGATTTAATTCCCTCCGGTTCAGGAGACTTTACACCTGGAGTTGGTGACTTCACACTTGGAGTAGGAGACGTTAGCTTTGGTTCGGGGGATTTAACTGGGGGTTCTGGGGACGTAACTGATGGTTCGGGGGATTTAACACCAGGAACAGGAGACGTAATGGAGGGAACGGGTGATGTCACTAAAGGCTCAGGTGATGTAATGCTGGGTGAAGGGGACTTCACAGGTGGCTCAGGGGACTTTACAGCCTTGACTTCCTCTTTGGGAGCTGGCTTTCGGATGGTCAGAGTGAAATGAGCCTCCTGCCGACCTCCTGAGTTCTCCACTACCACTGTGTAGCTGCCCTCGTCGGAGGTAGTCACAGAGGAGATCTCCAGGCTGGATTTATACTGAGTTGTGGTGACCTGGATGTGGTGAGATGAGACGATGGTTGTGCTCCCGTGCTTCCAGGTTACAGTAGGTGCCGGCTCCCCATCAATGTCAGAAGAGACTCTGACCGTTTCTCCCTCTGCTACAGTCACAGACTGGGGCTTTGTGAGGATTTTAGCTGGAAGAGAAGTCTTTTCCTTGTGCAGGGAAACTCCCTCCGCAACAGCAGCAGAGGATGATTTCAGTTTAGTTTCAGACGAGGTGTGCTTCCCAGTCAGAGAGAACTTTTCTGAAGAAAAGGAAGAGCTGGATGAGAGGTATTCAGTGGAGGCGTACTTGATAGAGTCGTCGTATCTCTCAGTAGAGGAGAACCTCTCAGAAGAGGCGCCAAACCCTTCCCGCGCAACAACCTCACGTGTCTCCGTCAGCTTCATCTTGCTCTCTTCCACCTCCAGGTGTGTCCGGGAGGCATAGCCAGCTTTGAAGTGGGTGCTGTGATAGTGGTCAATGTGAGTGACTTCGGGAACTTGGGCTTTGGGAGCTTCCTCGTCTCTGCGCCGTGAAGAGAAGGTGGTATAGCCTCCACCTGACACCTCCAGAGTGGCGTAGTCCGACGCCTCTCCCTTGGAGTTGGAGCACACACAGCGATATGTGCCGCTGTCCTCCTCCTGACAGTCCAGAACAGTGATGGACAAAACGCCACTCATGTTTGTGAAGATGTACTTTTCGCTGCTTTCAGAGATCGCAGCTCCGTTGTGGAACCATGCCACTTCGGCCTCTGGCTTGGCTTGGATGTTCAGGGTGAATTTGGTGTCTTGGCCGATCGGGATGCGATGGGAGCGCATCCTCACGGTTACACGGGGAGTGTGATCCAGGCTGAAAGGTGTCTGGCTGACAACCTGATACTTCCTCTCAGACTTCAGAGCAGCCTTTCTGGCTTCGTAACGAGACATGATGTCAAAGCGGGCTGAGCGCTCAAACCTAGAGGAGGAGCGGGATGACCTCTCCACAGACCTGACAGGGCTGGGAGAACGAGGACGAGTCCTCTCAGGCGTGGGAGACCTCCTCCCCACAACCTCCCCTTCTGCTTCCAGCCTGCGAGGTGGTCTGATCAGCTCTGAGACTGGACGCATCAGTTCAATGTAGGTGGGAGACAGAGACCGTCTCCTTCTTATAAACTGAGAAACGGTGCGTTTCTTCTTCGTCTCAGTGACCTCAGCTGCCTCGTGTCTGAATTCCTTCCTCCTCTCCTCGTGTTCCACGGCACGCCGCTCAACACGAACAGGGCTGCTGGCAGGAGAGGCAGAGAAGCCGAGCTCCAGCTCATCCTCCAGCATCATTTTCTCCTCCTCTGCTCTCCTCACGGACAGGTAGTCGTCCACAGGCATCATCAGCTCCTCTTCACTGAGGTCTCCCAGAGATCGCCTCCTGGTTCTGACAGAGATCTCGGACTCAGGAGAAGGTGAACGTCTTGCTGGTCTGACTGTCTCCAGATCATCAAGAGTGAGTTTGGGAATACGCCACCTTGGTCTGTATTGGTCGGTAATCCTGGGAAGTGGCATGACGTAGAACTGCTCCCACCTGGAAAGACGAATACGTCTCTGCCTCTTCTGCACGATCCTCTCCGCCCTCTCTGGAATCTCGTACTGATCCCTCAGCTTGCGGTACCATTTCATGTCAGACAGAGGCACAAACTGTTTGATTGCTTTGTCCTCGTCCAAAGCTTTAGGATCATGAATGACAGGCTCGGGAATCTCGTAGGGCAAGAATATCCTCCTCTCCTCCTCCAGCCTTTTGGTCTCTGTCTTCTCCTCTGTGATGTCAAACTCACCCTCTACGTTCTTGGTGCTTACTGCAGGTTTGTACACCTCTGCAGCGAATTTGAGAGCCTCCTGTGCCGTGGGGTTGAGCGGCACCAGCTCCTCAGTGGCAGCGATCTGCTGAGCCATCTTGTTGGTCTTTTCAATTTGTTTTTGTATGTGTCTGTGTTTCTCCTCCTTGCTCTTGTACTCCCTCCTGGTGTAAGTAAGACGGTCCACCTTCAGCGTGGCCTGGCAGGTTGCCGAACCTGCAGAATTAGTTGCAGTAACTCTGTACACGGCAGAGTCCTCAAGCAGAGTCTCCCTAATATGAAGCACATGGTAGTCGACGTCTTCCTGTATGACCACAACTTTAGGACCAAACTGTAGTGGTTGACCGTCTTTTTCCCATTTCAGAGCGGGGCAAGGTACTCCTGAGACTCTGAGCTCGAAGCGGACGCTATCACCCTCCACACAATCTATGTTAGCCAGCAGACGTTTGAACATGGGCCTCATGGTTTCCTCAGTCACAGGATGAGGTACCACAGTCAGACGAGCCTTGCAACTGTCTTCTCCAAACTTGTTGTGGGCCATGACAGTGTATTCAGCTTCGTCACTCACGTCCAGGTTGTGGATCATGAGCTGGTACAGGCCCTTATCACTTGTAAACGTATACTTGCTGTCATCGTCACCCGCCTTGATCCTTTCTCCGCTCTTGAGCCATGTTACATGAGGTTCCGGGTGCACTGTAATCGTGACACCAAAGCGCACATCTTCGCCGATGTATGCGGTGGTGTTGTAGAGAGGCAAAGTGAACTCTGGTGGTCTCTGCAGAAGTTTGGTCTTGTCAACTCTCTTCCTCAGTTTCTTAATGGAGCGGCTGATGTAGTGTTCTCTGATGCTCCTCACAGACTCCACAAAGAGCTCTCCGTAGGCAGTGTCCTCGCCATCGTCGCTCACCACTTTGCACCTGTAGACACCATCATCGCTCTCTTCGATGTCCTTTACGTAAATGCTTGCAAAGCCGTTGCTGTAAGAGATCTCATACTTGGGGCTTGGGTGCAGCTGACGGTTACCAAAGTACCACGTCACCTGAGTGCTCTTGTCATAGTTAACAAAGCTACAGGTAAATCTGACATGACCACCTTCCTCAGCAGACCCGTGCATGACTGGGCCAGCACGGAGACCGTGGTACTCGGTTCCAATCTTTACTTTACCAACAGCCAGTCCTCTCTGGTTCTTGAAAGCACCTCCAAAGGCTATCCGAGCTGCTGAGACAATGGTCTCAGTTTTCCTAACCAGAGACTGATAGTACCTTCTGTGTCTCAGTGTCCTGATGACTTTGTTGCTGACATGCTCAATCTTCATCTTCAGCCATGGGTGCTCCAGGGCCTCATGAGCGGTCAAACGCAATTTTCTGTCCTTGACTAGAAGTCTGTCTACAAAGTCCATAGCCTCCAGGCTGATGTCCTTGAATGCTTCACTGTCAAAGATGTACTCACAGTTGGAGATGTTCTCTATTGTCTTTATCATGGATTCTGCAGCAAATGGATTAAGACCACTGAGAAGTACATATGCCAGAACACCTACAGACCACATATCAGTGGCTGTTGTGACCAGGTCATGGCGGTGGACTTCCGGGGCATAGTATTCCGGAGCTGAATACAACATTCGGATGTTTTCTCCTGGCACCAGGAGCCTGGACTGGCCCATCTCTATGATCTTTATGTTGGTGCTTCTCCTGGTGGTGTAAACAATGTTATCTGGGCGTATATCAAAGTGGCCAAATTTGTGGCTGTGCAGGAACTTGAGAGCAGAGCAGACTTGTCTCAGGTAGCGGACAATCTCCTGCTCCGTAAGCTCAAAGTTGTTAATGCCAAGGCGCTCAAAGATGTCAACTCCAGAGATGAATTCAAAGATCAGAACGATCTCCTCCATGCTTTCAAAGTATTCATGTAGGTAGATGACATTCTTGTGCCTTGCAACATTAAGAGCTTCTATTTCTCTAAGAACTAACTCCCGGTCAGTTCCTTTGACTTTGATGAACTTGGCCATGAAGGTCTTCTTTGTGGCAATCTCCACACAGCGGTGGACTGCTCCAAACTGGCAGCGAGCAAGCTCCTCTGCGATGGTGTACTTGGAGGTCAGCTCCTTCACCTTGTACATCAGAGCCTCCTCTTTGGTGATCTCTCGGGCTTCGTCGACTTCCTCATCATAGTTTCTGATTACAGACGTGTCTTCCTTCATGGTGATGGGCTCAGTCGGTGCAGATGGAGGGCTCAGGCCAAACTGGTTCTCAGCTATAACACGGAACTGGTATTTGGTTTTTCCAAATATATTGATGATGGTGAAACTGCAATCATCCGTCTGGCCAGCGCGGATCCACCTATCAGCAGTGGTGGGACACTTTTCAACGATGTAGCCAATGATGTCGCTTCCACCATCGCTGGCAGGAGGCTCCCAGGTCAGGGTGATGGAATCCCGCGCGATGTCGCTCACCACTAGTCCTTTTGGAGCTTCGGGGATGTCAGCAATGTTTACCTCAATGGTTTGCTTGTCTGTTCCAAACCGGTTCTTTGCACTGATGATATAGTAGCCAGTATCCCTCCTCTGGACTCCCTTCTGGAACACCAAGGTTGTGAAAGATCTGGTGGTGATGACTTGGTGATAAGGAGAGTTAGAAAGGATCTCCTGACCCTTCTGCCAAGTGACTGCTGGCTCAGGCTTTCCAGTGATGGGGATCTTGATGGTGATGTGATCACCACGCACAGCATGGACGGCACCCATACCCTGGAGCTCTTTAGGCAGGTGGATCTTTGCAGGTACTGGGATTGCAAAGAAAGAAGTGTTATTTTGGTGTAATAGAGAATTTTAGGAATTGTGGAGAACAAATATATTTAAATTCTTAATTGATATAATTACCTTCCACATCCAGGTTGGCTGTCATAGAGATGGATCCTGAGGAGTTGGTGGCTCTGACCTGGTAAACTGCAGCATCATTCTCATCAGCAGCAGTAATGACCAACTGGTAGTAGCCACCCTTGAACTCTTGGGCTTTGATTTTAGTTCCATCTGCCAGGATTTCCTTTCCACTGCAGTACCATTTGACCACTGGTTTGGGGTGTCCCACCACCTAGTCAAAGAAAAATGAACAAGTTTAAAAAACTTGCTGAACGAGATCTGAATCAACTCGTGAAAAAAAAAACATTTTATTGAAGTACCTTCGTGACTAAGGTGGCATTGGCATGATATTTGACAGTCATGTCCCTGATCTCCTCCCTGAAGGCAGGGGCACGAGGAGCCTGTTCGGACTTGGGGATGATGGGTGCAGAGATATCGCTCCAGTCGCTCTCACCACCCATGTTCTTACATTTGACGCGGAACTCGTACTCGAAGCCCTCAATCAAGCCTGTGACTTCATAACTGGTCTCCACAATCGTCTTAGGTGTTACTGACATCCATTTGTTCTGCTTCTTTTCACGTTTCTCAAGGTAATAGTTGGTGATTTTAGCTCCACCATCGCAACTGGGAGGCTTCCAGCAGACAACACAGGAGTCCTTGGTGGAACTGATAATGAAAGGCTGCTGAGGAATGCCGGGTTTATCTGCCAAACAAACAGAAAAGTCACAAAAGTGCTCAAATCTCATCTACCTGCAGAGCAGCTGCATAAATCAAAACTGGAGAAGATGATGTAAATGCACTAACCGAAAGGACTCTTGACGATGACCACTGATGGAATCTCCAGAGGCTCACTGACACCGTACTGGTTCTGGGCAGAGACTCTGAAGTAGTAGCCGGCGTTTTCTGTGAGGTTGGGGACACGGCAGGTCGTACCAGAGATGGAGGAGGATACCAGGTGCCACTGTTCGCCTTCTTTGGCTTCACGTTTCTCCACGATGTAGTTGGTGATCACAGAACCACCATCGTCTTTGGGATCCTTCCAGCTGATGACAACGGAGCTCTTGAGCAGGGCTTCAACAATGATGGGACCCTCAGGGATGCAAGGTTTATCTGGAAAATCAAAGGAGGAAGAATCAGTAATGGCTCATTTTTTGTATTGATTGCATTTACTGAACGTGATGTCTGCAGCCTGGTTTTACCTTGTATTTCAACACGCAGCACAGTGTCAATCGTTCCATACACATTGCTGAGCTGCACCTTGTAACGACCAGCGTTGGACTTCCGCTGGACATTCCTCACCACTAGGTGGGTGTAACTTTCTGTGTTTTCAATGATCACATTCTCAGATGAATTCAGAGGCTTCTTGCCATAGAACCACATGATCTGCGGGATGGGACGACCAATGTAGACGACGTGGAGGCGAAGGCTGGTGCCAGCCCCAGCACAGTACTTCTCCTTCAGAGGAAAGCCGGGGTGGAACTGGGGTGGTGCTTGCAGACGTAGTTTGCCACTGGTTTCTATCTCTCCAGCCTCGTTGATGGCCCTGCAGGTGTAGAGACCCTCATCCTCCTGCTCATCCGTCAGGATGCTCAGAGAGTGGTTACGGCCGTCTGAGCTCATCTTGTACTTGCGGCTCTGGATCAGTTCCTTGCCGTAGCGATACCACTTAATCTCAGGCAGCGGTCTGCCAATAATGCCGCAGATTAGCGTTCCAGACTCGCCAAGCTTGGTGGTTACATCCTGAATCTCCTCCTTCAAGGCTGGAGCTTCACCAACTGCAGAAAAATGCAACGTTTACATTAAGAATTAGACAGTTTGCACTGAACTTAGTCCAATATTACTGAGGAAACAACAGCTTTTTAGTTTGATGGGTCTAAAAGTCTTACCGCTCAGTTTGGTCTTGATGCCCATAGGCGTACGACGAGGTCGACTCAGGCCCGTCTCATTCTCAGCAAAGATCCTGAACTCATACTCAGTGGCCTCCATCAAGCCACCCATGGTGAACTGACGGTCTTTAGAGCGCTCCTTAATGCACTTCTTCCAGGCACTCTCTCCAGCCTGCCTGAACTCAATCCAGTAACCCAGGATCTCTTTGCCACCATCATGCTCAGGTCTGAGCCAGTGGATGGTGATGGAGTCTTTGGTGACAGAGATAATGTCGATCTCTCCTGGTTGGCTGGGTTTGTCTATAGAAAGAATCAGACGGGAATGGAGGTTAATGCTCAGTAAGCAACTAAAGGCCGGTCCACACATCAGCATTTTCTAAATCTGAAGAGATTTTTATCTGTTAGAGACCCACACATTAAAATAAAAATCAGGCATTTAACAGTGTTGATGGTTCTGTGTGTGGTGGCTCCGACAATCTCATCACAGAACAACACACACATAACAATGATGTCCCGCAACTGATCTAGAATCCAGTCCTCCGAGCCAGAAATCTCAAATAATCAAACGTGATCCAACAATAACAAAGAAGAACCATCCAACAACAGGAAAACACATCACTCAGCATGGAAGAGGAATCTACAGGACACGGGAATGATGGTCACCTTACGACTATTAAAAGGAAAATTCAGAACTAAAAACAACAACAGACTGGAGACGGCGTGAACACAGACTTTATATCCCTTCTTGTTCCCCAGTCAACTCGCTCTCTGATTGGCTACGTTCCGTTCCACGTCACCATCTGCACGGTCACAATTCAGGAGTCGTCGGCTTTCCTCATGAACATGAAGATCTTTGGTCATAAATATTGAATGTTCAATACTTCCGATTGTTGGTCATGCCCGTTTCTGAGCCAATTGTCGGAACGAATTTGCTCGTAACACACCTCAGACTGAAAGATGATCCTGTAAGTCTTAAGATAATCGGGCGTTTGCCGTCCTTGGTCGGGAAGGAGTAAAAGCGGGACAAAAAGAGCCTGAAAATCATTTTGTGTTCCCCGCTTTAGTAAAGCTATTCTGTGCAAAATAACCAAATCATTCAGCAAAAATAGGCATCAAGCAATACTAACGCACCAAATGGATCTTTGCAGACCACAGGTTCTGAAGCAGGGCCAGGTTCGCTCTGTCCGATGTCGTTCTGAGCCACCACTCTGAACATGTACTCTGCATCGGAGATGAGACCCGTGAGATTGGACATGGTGGTGGTGATGTGGGTCTTGTTGTGGCGGACCCACTTCTCTGTTGACACCTCCCTTCTTTCCACGTAGTATCCCGTGATGCGTGAGCCTCCGTCATCCCGGGGACGGGCCCAGGACAGAGACACTGTGGACTTGGTGACGTCCATGATCTCTGGTGGGTTGCTGGGAGGTTCAGGAGGACCTGCAGCAAAGCAGTTTGTCAGTGAAATCATCATGTCAGGCGCACAGCAACGTAGACTTAAACTGAGGAAAGTTAAAAGATGTTGCTCACAAAGTGGTGTCTTTGGTATGACAGACTCATCCGACTTGAGGGATCTGCTGACACCAAACTGGTTCTCAGCAGAAATCTTGAAGTGGTACTCTACATTTTCCTTTAGGCCCTTCACCACCAGAGAGGTTTCTGTTACCCGGGCATCCACCGTATACCAGGCAGCCTTCGGTACCTCCCGCCTTTCCACGATGTAACCAAGGATGTCAGAACCACCATCATCTGAGGGTGGCCTCCAACTGACCCGGACTGATCTGGCCTGAACGTCATCAAACTCCAGAGGGCCTTCTGGGACATCAGGGCGGCCGATCACCTTCACCTGGAGTTGGAAGACGAAGTGGATTTCTTTACGTCTGATATTCAGCCAGATTAGTCGCAGCTTCACTAAATCTGTCAGACGTGACTCACCTTGATGTACACAGCCTTCCTGCCACATTTGTTCTCCAGCACCAGGTCGTAGGTACCGGTGTCGTCTTTGTGCGCCTCTTTGATCACCAGTTCAGTGATGTCATCATGAGTGGCGATCATGGCGCGATGTGAAATGTCATGACCATCTTTCGTCCACTTGGCTGTTGGGATGGGTTTACCCTTAATGGGTACAGACAGGTGGATGACTCCGCCCTGCCGCACCACGTAGCATTCCTCATATTTACGATCAAGCTCGTAGTCTGGATAACCTGATTGAGACGTATTCCAAGTTTATATTTCAAGAACAACAAAGATTTATTTTAGATTATTGATACATAAACTAAGTAAATGTGTTTTCTTACCCAGCATCTCCTGGACTTTAACCACTCCAGGAATCTCAGCAGGCTCTCCGGCGCCACCAGCGTTGCAGGCGATGACTCTGAATTTGTACTCTGCACCCTGGGGCATGTGGGTGAGCGTGTACTCGCACATCTTGGTGGGTGTGGTGTTGCACAGTGTCCATTCTACCTGGTCCACTTTCTGCATCTCGATCAGGTAGCCAGTAACAACAGAACCACCCTCCTCTTCCGGAGGCAGCCAGGCCAAGGAGACCGAAGTCCTGGTGCTGTCTGTGACCCTGGGCTGAACTGGAGGACCTGGAGGTTCTGTTAAACAACAAACAGAGGCTTGGTTCTGATTTCACAATGATGCCATTCATCTTTAACACATACTGGTGATACATGATATTACATCAGAAAAGCAGTTCTAGAGTTTCACATCACGTACCGATAGGATCCATGGCAACAGTGATGGGGGAGCTTTCACTGGGTTTTCCAGTTCCTCTGGAGTTGATGGCAGTAATACGGAACTCGTACTCTAGGCCCTCGATCAGTCCAGAGGAGCGATACCTGGTCATAGTGACCGGGTTCTTGTTGATCTTCAGCCACCTGTCAGAGTGGGCCTCTTTGCGTTCGATGATGTACCCAGCAATGGTGGAGCCCCCGTTGTCCTCGGGTGGCTGCCAGGTCAGAGTCATGCCTTCATGGGTGACATCAAGCACCTCTGGTCTGCTGGGAGGTCCAGGAATGGCTGAGGAGAATAAAAAACATCGGAAAGTTCAATTATGGACCAGGAAAGGGACCTTGAGGAGCAGAAGGTTTTCTTTTCATATCATGTTTTAAACAGTAAGCAGTAACTAAACATCTACATTCCTGCCTCAAATGTAATTTAGACATTCTTAGATAATGATTTGTTATTATTTTAAAAGATAAATATTGTATTGGATAGAGGGCTTCAAAGATTTAAATATAAAAAAACAAAGGACTGATAAAAGTCTGTTAAGTGTGACTGAGAAAGTTCAGCATATAGTAACTCACTCTTGGCGCTCTTGCACTCCACCACCTCGGACTGCAGGAAGCCACCAACTCCAAAGCGATTCATGGCCGCAACACGGAACACATACTCCGTTCCCTCTGAAAGTCTGGTGAATTTGAAGCAGGTTCTGGTCACGGACTCTGAGACGGTGGTCCAGCCCGGCTGGTGAGCATTACGCTGCTCCGCCACGTAGCCACCCACGTTGGCACCACCGTCCTTCTCTGGAGGTTCCCAGCTGACTGTCACTGACACGCCGTCGACCTCCTCGATCTTTACGGGACCAAGTGGGACGCCGGGTTTGTCTGGACAGAAACAAGAAAACAGAATATTTAAATCCCTCAAAATCATTCAGGAATTTAATGCCGAGAATATTCCTAAATTAGAACATTTGTTTGTGTGAAGACGGTCTTCTTACCGAGGATGATGACCTTGATAACCTCTGTTGCCATGCCAATGGCATTCTTCACCTCCAGCGTGTAATCGCCAGTGTCATTGATGGTGGTCTCGCGGATGACCAGGCGGGTGTATTTGCCATTGGTGTCGATCTTGATGCGGTCCAGGCTGTCCTTCAGCTTAACGCCAGCGAAGAACCAGGAGCAGACCGGCTGCGGTTTGGCCTTTATGGGGATGTTAAGGTCGATGGGTTTGCCACGGTGCACATGGACGATCTTCTGAGGGATGCTGGTCATGTCAATCTTGGGCATCACTGTAATCCACATGAAAGATGTTTCTAATAAATTTTCTCAGATGCTAGTGAGGTAGAGGACTGATGCATGTAATGCTTTACTGTGATGACTCACCCTTAATCTCCTGGATGGTGACAGGCGTGACGGTGTCCATGGGTTCACTAGCTCCCCTGCTGTTGGTTGCTTCGATCCTGAACAGATACTGGTCGTTTTCTGTCAGGGACTGGATGGTATGGTGGGACACGGAGGACTTGACCGTGGCCACTGTGTTCCACCTGTCTGAACCCACTTTGCAGGCCTTGATGATGTAGCCCGTCAGCCTGCTAGCGCCATCATACAGCGGTTTCTCCCAGCGTAGCGTCACAGAGGACTTAGTGACGTCGGCAATCTGGAGATCGACAGGAACTGACGGTACTTCACACACCAGCACAGCTTCTGCAGTCTCGCAGGGTTCCCCGACACCGTAGATGTTCTCAGGCAGGACTCTGAAGAAGTAGTGCACACCCTCCTCCAAGCCTGTGATCCTGAACAGGGTCTTTCTGCACTCCGTGGTGACGGTCTTGTATGACTTCATGCTGGCTTCACGCTTCTCTACGATGTAGTTGCTGACATGAGCGCCACCGTCGATGGCCGGGACATCCCAGGTGATCACTACAGACTCTTTGGTGTAGTCTTTGACCTTGACCGAGCTCGGAGGACCAGGAGTGTCTGGAGAGAACAGAGAGGAGTGAGTGTTTGCAGATGTCTTTAAAGATATTTTCTTTAATGTGAGGTAACTTGGTAAGACCTACCATAGACTTTAACCAGGATTATGGCGGTTTTCTTGCCAGATGGGTTCTCTGCCTCCACAACATATTTTCCTGAGTCATAGCGATTTACCTTCTCCACTATAAGTAAGGTGTAGCTGTCGGTGGTCTCGATGTACCCACGGTTCTGTAGTTCCACGCCCGTCTTCCTCCAGGCCACAACTGGCGTTGGCCGGCCGTTGACGGACACGAACAGACGGAGGGTACCACCAGCACGCAGACACACTGTTTTCTTCAGGTCATCAGCCAGCTCCAGATCAGGCATTTCTGAGTGAACCGAGCACAAGACATGTTGAAAACCCTTAATGATCCCATGATTGTTGCATCGTGTCCGATGTGATTGACTCACCGATTTTCTCCAGTGGCTCGACCTCCGTACTTGGCTCACTGAACTCCCCGGTACCGTTGCCGTTAATGGCAGCCACTCTGAATCTGTACTTTTTATTGGCTGCCAGGCCGGCGGCCACATACTCGTTAGTCTCGAGAGCTTTGGTGGTGGCACGGTACCACTGCTCAGAGCCCTCCTCTAGGATCTCCACAACATAGCCGGTGACGTCCGAGCCGCCGTCGTACATGGGTCTGGTCCAGGTCATGCTGATGCTGTGCTTGGTCGTGTCGATGATGCGAGGCGTTGATGGAGCAGCTGGGGTATCTGGAGGATGAAAACAAACACGTTGTACCTTTGCTCCGGAGAATACTCCATGGACTCCGGTTAAGCATTAAAATAAAAGTATCTTACATGTGGGTTCTTTACAGAGGATGTACGGCGAGGTGTCGCTCGGCTGGCTGTCTCCAGCAGCGTTCACAGCCGTCACTCTGAACTGGTACTCGCTTCCCTCCAGTAGGCCTGTGATCTTTAGACGGGTGTCATAGATGGTGTAAGTCCTATTGACCCGAGTCCACCTGGTCCACAGAACAGGATGTTAGTTTGAGAGACATTTTTTCTCTGATATATCTGTTTAAATACTGCAGAACTTGTTTTGACCTGGTGCTGCTCTTCTCTCGTTTATCCACAATGTAGTTCTTGATCTCACTGCCGCCATCGCTCTCAGGTTTCAACCACTCGATGGTGACATGCTCCTTTCCAACCGCCGTGACCTCAGGTGCGCCCGGCTGGGATGGGACAGCTGGGTGGGGGACACGATAGTTCAGTCACGGGAAAGCAGCTAGTAGCATTAAACCTGATTCTACAGCAACAGCAACGGTTCTGTTAGAAATCACTTTCAAATCTGAAGACCAAGAATCAATCAAAGAATTACATCTATTATCAACACATGAAGACAATAATCGTTAGAAGTGATGCTCCGGCTTACTGTAGGCGTTCCTGGCAATCACAGGATCAGACTCCAGAGGAACTCCAGGTCCAAACTTGTTGACTCCTCTGACTCTGAAGATGTATTCATTGTTCTTGATCAGTCTGGAGCTGACACATGACAGAGACTTGCACTCTGTTTCCATGATAACCCAGTTGAGGCGGCTGGTCTCCCGACGCTCCACAATGTAATGGGAGACAGTGTCTCCACCATCCTCCAGAGGAATCTTCCAGGACACCGTACACTTCTCCTCTGTCACTCTGCTGATCACAATCTTATCAGCTGGAGGTCCAGGAGTGTCTGAGGGACCAAACCCAGTTACGTCAGACATTCTTCTCTCCCAACACATTTGTATATGAAATATTTGAGCATTCAGTAATAAAATGAGGACAGTTTAATGAGTGTTTCATGGCAACTCACCCAGAACTTTGACAGTGACGGCTGCAGTCTTGATGCCACTGGCATTCTTTACTGTGAGGATGTATCTGCCAGAGTCAAACCTGTCACAGTTCTTGATGACAGCCATGGCTCTGGTGGACGTATAGGTCAGCGAGTATTTCTCTCCAAGCTCCAAAATCTTGTCGCCCTTCGCCCAGTACACTGTAGGTTCTGGTTTACCTCCCACGGCACCGTCCAGGACGAGGTCGGAGCCGGCTGCAATGGTGACTGCCTCGCCTCTCAGCTTGCTGTCAAGCTCAGCTTTGGGAGGAGCTGCAGCGGAGAACGTTAAAGTTTTAATCTGACTAAATCACCATTTTATTTCAATTTTATTAGAAATATAAATATATTAAAAGTAAAAAATGCTAAAAAAAGAATTTGTGTGAACATACAGTATTCATCCTTGCATGTGACTGGTCCGGTGGACTCGGAGGGGGCACTGTGGACCCCGGCTGCATTCCTGGCGATGACGCGGTACTCATATGTCTCCCCTTCTCCCAGGTTTGTGACGGTAAAGTAGTTCTCTGTGATTGTGGTGTAGTTGCACTTTAGCCAGCGGTTTTCATCCCACTCATCAGTGCTGTAAACTTTCCTCTCCACCACGTATCCAACAATCTTACTGCCGCCATCATTGAAGGGGACAGTCCAGCACAGTGACACAGAGGAACGGCTGATGTCCGTCACCTCTGGTTTACCAGGAGGATCTGAGCCAGGAGTGAAAGATGACTTTAATCATCCGTTTTAACTCTGATGGTGTTGGTTCATTAGCTGTGGTTAGAACATAAATGTTTCCCTTACCAACTGGATTCAGTGCCACCACTGGTCTGGAGGCCTCGCTGGCTTTGCTGAGTCCAGCGAGGTTCATGGCGTACACCCTGAACTGGTACTCCAGGCCCTCGATCAGGTTGGTAATCTTGTAATGGCACTCCAGGCAAGGCAGCTTGTTCTCCCTCACCCACAGAATGGTGTTCCTCTCCTTCTTCTCAATCCAGTAGCCCGTCACCTTGCTGCCACCATCAGCATATGGCACATCCCACTTGATGCAAATGACGCTGGCAGACACAGACACCACATCTGGACGAGTTGGAGGACTTGGAGGAACTGAAGGGGAAGAAGCCAGAAGAACGATTGTGTTAAAGACATGAAAACAAAGCTTGTATTTGTTTTGTCTGTTGGTGGAGACTTACCGAACGGATGCTCAATCACAACAGGAGCGGACTCAATGGACTTGCTGACCCCGAACTTATTCTCGGCACACACTCTGAATGTGTACTCCATGTATTTGGTGAGGTGAGTCACTTTGATTGTGGTCCTCTTCACACTTGAATTAACCACTTGCCAGGAAGCGGTGCCAGATTCCCGTTTTTCAACTATGTAATTGGTGATGTCGGTACCACCATCATCGTCCGGCTCAGACCAGGACAGAGTGCAGGACTCAGAGGAGATTCCAGAGATCTCCACAGGCCCTGTGGGTGAACTTGGTCTGCCAACAATGACCACGGTCACTGTGAATGTCATCACACCGGCAGCGTTCTCCAGGATCAGGTAGTACTTGCCGCTGTCACTTCTCTTGCTGTCTTTCACCACCAGAGTGGTTCTCTCCTTTGTGGTCTTGATGGAGACTCTGTCCGTTTCCTTCAGCTTCATCTCCTCCAGCTTCCAAGTGACCTTGGGAGCAGGTCTGCCACTGATAGGGATGTCGATTGTGAAGGTGTTAGAAGTCTTACAAGTGATGAGCTGGTTGGTGATGCTGCTGAGGTCAGCAGTTGGTTCAATGCGAGGTTCCTTGATGACCACAGAGCTGAAGGTGCCCTGAGGATCACTGATTCCAGCATCATTCTTGGCCTTCACTCTGAAGTCATATTCGGTGTTCTCAGTCAGACCCTCCACCAGCATCTTCAGAGACTTTGTCTCTCCAGCAACAACCCACCGGTCAGTGCCTTTAGCTCTGAATTCAACAATATAACCTCTGATGCGGCTGCCTCCGTCATGTTCAGGTTTCAGCCACACCAGAGAGGCTGTGGAGCTGGAGGTGTCCACAACATCTAGTCTCTTGGGTGGTGCAGGTTCCTCTGTGGCAATGATGGGCTCAGTCATCTCACGAGGTTCTCCCTTGCCATATTGATTAACAGCGGTCACTCTGAACAAGTATGGCACGCCAATATCCAGACCAGTTATTCTGATCATCTGGCGGGAGCACTTGCTGCTAACCTCCTGCCAGGCCAGGCGACTTGCCTCGCGCTTGTCCACCGTGTAGTGGTGGACTCTGGATCCACCATCATTAGAGGGGGCATCCCACATCATCGTCATGGCCCCACGGGTAACATCTTTGAAGCTAATGTCTCCTGGAGGTCCAGGGGTGTCCAGCACTTTGACAGTGAATGTGATGGACTTGCGCCCGCCGTTATTCTCCAGGGAGAGGGTGTATTTGCCGGCCTCGTACCTGGTACAACCTTCTATGATCAGAGTAGACAGTGAATCTGTGGTGTTAATGTCAGCCATGATGGGAAGCTCACTGTCAACCTTAGACCAGGTCGCAAGAGGAGCAGGCTTTCCTCGGAAAGCAACACAGAGGGTGACAGTGCCTCCATTCTTCACAATGTGAGTTTGCTTGAAATCAGCATCAATGTCAATTTCTGGAGATGTAAGTCTGTCCAGAGCCTGAACTGCGTTGGGCATTTCTGAAGCTTCACCCACCCCAGATCCATTTACAGCACTGACCCTGAACTTGTAGAGCTCTCCAGGTACCAGGCCCTTGGCAGTGTATCTATTATGGATACATATCTGACTATTAATCGTGTGCCACTCTTCCAGACTGGCCTTGCACATGTCGATATTATAGCCGATAATTTCCAGTCCACCATCAAAGACAGGCTTGGTCCATTCCAGGGTGATGGAGGACTTTGTGGAGTCAACGACCTGTAAACAAGAAAATTTTATAGGTTTGTGGTTCTGAACCGTTTGATCCCTAGCTAAACACCTGATCTGCTGAAGGTACACAACATTACCCTCAAAACTCCAAGCCATTTTTTTACTACCAGAACTTTGTCTCACTCATCTCACATCGTTCTCTCAAGTCTTGGCTTTCAGGAGAAAAATAGAAACTATTTCCATGTTTCCACTTTTTCCT
>JBAMHW010000014.1:975601-997152 GCA_037177495.1 Rhadinocentrus ornatus | reverse complement strand
TCATTTAGCTGACGCTTTTATCCAAAGTGACTTACAATGGTTAGGCAGTAGCGTTAAGGGTCTTGCCTAAGGACCCACCTGGAAGGTAGAATTTTGAGGAAAAAAATTACTTTATTTCATTTTGGAATAAGGCTGTAACATATCGCTATGAATGCTTTCCGGATGCTCTGTATACTGGCTTATTCTTTGTTGGTATTTTGTCTTAGCCTTTACCAACCCCAGAGGTGAATCTGAATTGCAAAATGGTAACTTACCAATCTGGTCTTTCACCATAACAGGGGTAAGCATCTCCTTAATGTCACTGAAACCAGCAAGGTTCTCAGCTCTGACTCTGAAGAAGTACTCTGCATTCTCCCTTAAGCCAGACACCGTGAAGTGGATGGACTTGGTTACACCACACTTGACCCATTTCTCTTGGGCTTTCTCCAGTGCTTCAACCAGATAGCCAGTAACTCTGCTGCCTCCATCTTGTTCTGGTTTGGCCCAAGCTAATGTTACACTCTCCTTGGTCACTTCAGTTGCTCCCAGCTTTGGTGGTGGGCTCGGTTTTTCTGGAATTACACACCATGATGTGTTTTACCGGAAAAAGTCAGGTACAACAACATGAAACAACAATGTTGGTGCATTAAATTTCCATACCTGTGATCTTGGTTCCCTCTTTGGTCTCTGCAGGAACACCAACACCATATTCATTCTCGCCTGTAACTCTGAAGTAGTAGACTTCTCCTTCCTTCAGGTTTGTCACCTTGTATGTCAGTCTATGGCATTTGTCAGTCAGCCTGGTCCAGCCTTTCTTGTTGGCCTCACGGAAGTCAACAAGGTAATTCTTGACTGGTCCACCACCCTCGTTCTCAGGAGTGTCCCAGGTTACACTGGCAGAGGTCTTGGTCACTTCCTTGACCTCCACATGAGCAGGAGGTCCAGGTGAGTCCAGGACTCTGACACTGAGCGTCAGTGAGGAGGTTCCAGCGACACTGGACAGGGTGATGGTGTATTTTCCAGAGTCATTGCGAGTAGCTTTTTCTAAAGTGATTGAGGTGAAGGTGTCTGTAGTGTCAATGACAGCACGCACTCTAAGGTCAACATCAGGCTTAGTCCAGGTGACACTGGGGATGGGTTTTCCTCTGAAGGGCACCTTCATGGTGAATGAGCTTCCATCTTTGACAATCAGAGTCTTTCTCATCTCATTGCTGATCTCAAAAACAGGCTCCTCTTCTTTTTCTTTGGCAATCTGCTTGTCTGACTCAGGACTGGGATCACTGGGCCCAATTTTGTTAATGGATTTGACAACAAACACATATTCGGCCCCAGGTGTCAATCCCACTACTGTAAACTCTGTGTTCTTGGTGTTCTGGACTCCAACAATCCATTCATCATCTGATGCCTTCCTGTATTCTACTCTGTAACCAGTCACAGGGGCTCCACCATCAAACAATGGCTTATTCCATGACAAGGTGACTGTGGTCTTTGTGGAGTCAACGATCTTAGGCTTAGCTGGAGGTGAGGGCAGGAACTGTGGGTCTTCAGCCTTGGTGAGTGGGCAAGGGGTGCTAGGAGCACTAAGGCCGGCAGCATTCTCTGCAAAGACTCTGTACTCATACTCACAGCCTTTCCGGAGGTTTGAGGCTTTCACTCTCAGGTCATAAACAGGTTTCTTGTTGACACGGCACCAACGGAGACCAGTCTTCTCTCGCCTCTCTATTACATAGCCAGCAATACTGCTGCCACCATCAGAAACGGGTCTCTCCCAACATATGGTCATTGCCTCGCTGGTAACTGAGGTGACCTGGACGTTAGTGGGCGCTGCAGGCACAGTGAATGGATCCAAGGCCTTTATTGGCTCACTCTCCAAAGCCTCACCATCTCCATATTTGTTGACTCCCCTGACACGGAAGATGTATTCATTTCCCCTAAGCAGCTTGGTCACTTTGCAGGTAGTTGCCTTCATGTCACCATGGACGAGAGTCCAGGCAAGGCGACTCGTTTCACGCTTCTCTACGATGTAGTGCATGATTTCAGCACCGCCATTTTCTTGAGGAGGTCCCCAAGTTAGAGTGCATTTTTCTGCTGTGAGGCCAGAGACTGCTAAAGGCCCTGAGGCAGGTCCAGGTCTGTCCAGAACCTTACAGTTGACAGCCACAGACCTAGTTCCCGCTACATTGTGTAGAGTCAAGACATACTGCCCCGAGTCCCTCCTGATAGCATCTCTAACAATCAGGGTGGTTGCAAAATTGGTGGAAGTGATTTCACACCTGGCTTTAGCCTCAATCTCTTTCCCGTCCTTAGTCCAGGATACGACTGGGAGTGGACGTCCGGTGATTTCCGCATCAATTCTGATAATATCTCCGGCCTTAATAACAACCATCTGCCTGAATTTATCTTCCATGATGATGGTTGGAGGATCTACATCATCCTTGACAGTGACAGGACCAGTGCTTTCTGAAGGAGCACTCAGCTGCTCAGCTGAATTTCTAGCAATAACTTGGAAGTCATATTGGACATCTTCTGTGAGGCCTGTAACATCAAAGAAGGTGTCCTGTAGATTGGTAAAGTTGCATTTCAACCAGCGTCCGTTTGGAAGTTCTTTGCGTTCCACAACATATCCAGTAATTTTCACTCCACCATCATACTCTGGCCCATCCCAGAAGAGGGAAACAGAGTTCCTAGTAATGTTTGTGACTCTGAGATTACGTGGAGATTCACATGGGTCCCTAGCTGCAACGGGTTCACTGGGCTTTGTGCATGTACCAATGCCAGCAATATTCTCAGCGTAGACTCTAAACTGATACAATAGGCCTTCCTCAATGGCAGTCATCTTAAACTGGTTTTCAGCCAGCAGACCTCTGTTGACTTTGGTCCACAAGATGCTACTGTGTTCTTTGCATTCAATGTGATAACCGACAACAGGGCTTCCGCCATCACTGGAAGGTCGGCCCCACACCACTAACATGCTGGTCTTAGTAGCATTGGCAACATGGAGGTTGGTTGGGGGACCAGGGGGCTCAAATGGATACTGGGCAACGAAAGGAGCAGAGTCAATGGCAGAGCTCTTGCCATAACGGTTCTCAGCTGCAATGCGGAACTGGTACTCTGTTCCTTGAGTAAGACGAGCAACCTTTATCGATGTCCTGGCCACTGTAGCTGACACAATCTGCCATGTAGTAGTGGTGGTGTCTCTCTTCTCCACCACATAGTTGTTGATTTGGCATCCACCGTCATAGGTTGGAGGATCCCAGGACAGACAAATGAAGTCAGCACTCACCTCATCCACCTTAATGTTGCTAGGTGGACCAGGTTTGTCCAGGATTATAACAGAAATTTCAGATGTCTTGGTGCCAACACTGTTAGTCAGAGTTATCTCATACTTTCCAACATCATCCTTAGTGGCTTCCTTGATGATAATCTTGGAAGATGTCTTGGAATTAACAACATTTACCCTTGTTGTCTGCTTAAGCACATGGCTGTCCTTCTTCCAGGATACCTCAGGCTGGGGTCTGCCTTTGAAGGGAACATCAATCTTCAAGTCATCTCCTGCTTTTACACTGTACGTGTTAAACAGCAGGTTGATGATAGGCTCTGTAGTGATATCCTTTACCACCACAGGACTAGCCAAAGGTTTGGCATCACTCCTACCCTTATCATTCACAGCAATCACCCTGAAAGAATATTCCTCTCCAGTTGTGAGCCCATCAATAGTGGCTTCCAGTGCTTTTGCATCGCTGCACAATGTCCACTTGTCATCTCCTTTGGGCTGCATCTCCACAATATAACTTGTGATTTTGCTGCCTCCATCGTGATCAGGCTTTTCCCAGGAAAGGGTGACAGTATGACGAGTCACATCAACCACGATGACCTTACCGGGAGGTAAAGGAGCTTCTGATACCTTCACTTGCTCTGTGCTTGCAGGCAAACCTACTCCGAGCTCATTCACAGCTAATACACGGAAATAGTATCGGCCTCCCTCCTGCAGGTCAGAAATTATGTAAGAATTTCTCACACAGTTTGTGCAGACACTGGTGAAAGCCATTCTCTTCTGCTCTCTCTTCTCAACAATATAATGTGAGATCTTAGCCCCACCATCAATTAGCGGAGGTTCCCAGGAAAGAGAGACAGAATGTCTCTTCACATCCTTGACCTCCAGGTTGGTTGGAGCACTGGGGGAGTCGAGAACTCTAACATTAATGAATGCAGATTTAGAACCACTGAGGTTCTCGAGGGTCAGTACGTATTTGCCTGTGTCAAATCTGTCAACATTCTCAATCACCAGCATGGTATAAGAGCTTGTAACTTCAATCTGAGCTCGTTCATTCAGAGTGCCATCAGCCTTTGACCATTTAACCTCAGGCTCAGGCATTCCTTTGATTGTCACAAACAGACGCAGGGTGGCAGTAGCACGAATACTGACCATCTTCCTCAGGTCAGCATCTAGTTCAATTTCAGGCGCCTCAAGCTTCTCTGCAGCGATCACAGACCCAGCTACGTCCACATGATCCCCAACTCCCTCAATGTTTACAGCACAGATGCGAAAGTTGTACTCTGCATTCTCTTTCAGTTTCTTTACAGTGAAGTGAGTGGCCTGGACACCAGTGTGAGGTGTGCAAACAATCCATTCATCATCTCCAGCCTCTTTCAGTTCAACAACATATCCTGTAATTGGTGCACCTCCATCATAGATAGGTCTGGACCAGGACAAGGAGACTGTGGTGCTTGAATGATCAGTGACTTTGGGATTGTTTGGGGGTCCTGGTGGATAAGTGGCATCACATGCCTTAAAATACTCTGTTGGTGCACTAGGCTTTCCAACACCGGCAGCATTTTCAGCTGAGACCCTGAATTCATAGGAGTGACCCTCTGTCAGGCCTGTGCACCTGAATCTTAGGTCATTCAGTCTTTTCTTGTTGCATTTCGTCCATCTGATCCCATCCTTATCACGCTTTTCAAGGACATATCCTTCAATTTCCGCTCCTCCATTATTTTCAGGCCTCTCCCAAGTAAGCACCATGGAGTCTCTAGTGATAGCACTAGGCTCTGGGGTGGAGGGGGCACTTGGAGTGGTGAATGGATTGCGAGCAATGACAGGCTCTGACTCCAAAGGTTCACCAACACCATATTTATTCACAGCAGTGACTCTGAAAATGTATTCATTGCCAGGGAGAAGTTTTGTGACTTTGTAGCTGATTGCCTGGATCTTGGGCTCAACCACAGTCCATGACAAACGACTAGTCTCTCTCTTTTCAATGATGTAGTGGGAGATGCTTGCCCCACCATCATGTGAGGGGTGGCTCCAGTGCAGATAACATTTCTCAGCTGTAACTCCCCTAATTTCTAATGGGCCATCTGGAGGACCGGGTCTATCCAAAACTTTAACGTTAACTGGGATCATCTTGACTCCTCCCACATTGACAAGTTTTAGGACAAAGTGGCCACCATCCACTCTGATGCAATCCTTGACTGTCAGAATGGTACGTGTTAGTGTGGTCTTGATCTCCATTCTTGGTGTGGTTTTGTCAATTTCCTTTCCATCCTTAAGCCACGTGACTTCAGGCAGAGGCTTGCCAGTGTAATCAGCATCAATGACAAATGTCTCACTAGCATGAACAACAGTCAGATCCTTGAATTTGGAATCCATGGTGGCTTCTGGAGCTTCGATTTCATCTTTGGCTGTAATTTCTCCAGTGCTCTCAGATGGACGACTGCAGATAGCTGCAGCATTCCTGGCAATAACTCTGAACTCATAAATGCAGTCCTCAGTGAGACCAGTGATGCTGAACTGGGTTTCACTGATGTTAGTGAAGCTGGCTTTCATCCAACGAGTGTCTGGATGCTTCCTCCTCTCGATCATATACCCAGTGATTACACTGCCTCCATCATACTGGGGCCTGGTCCACTGGAGTGTAACGTGGTTTCTGGTAATTTCAATGGCTTCAGGAGTGCCTGGTGGATCACATGGGTCCCTAGCTACTGTACTTTCAGAGATCTTGCTAGCTGGGCTGAGACCAGCAATGTTCTCAGCATAAACCCTGAATTCATATTCAATACCTTCTTCCAGCTCTGTTGTCTTGAAACGTGTTTCTGGGATTAGAAGCTTGTTCAGTTTAGTCCACAAAAGGCTGTTCTTCTCCTTTCTCTCCAGATGATAACCAAGGATTGGACTGCCTCCATTGTTGGTGGGAGTTTTCCATTCAACAACCATGTTATCTTTGGTTGCAGCTGTAATAATCGGTGTTCCTGGTGCAGCGGGCTCACTGAATGGATACTGAGCAACCACAGCATGGGAGACAATGGCCGAACTCTTTCCATATCTATTCTCTGCAGACACTCTGAACTGGTACTCAACGCCTGTCTTCAGGTTGGTGACTTTGATGGTTGTCCTTGCAATAGTTGCAGATACAATCTGCCAAGCTGTGGTGGTTGTGTCTCTCTTCTCTACAATGTAGTTGTTGATCGAACAACCTCCAGTATACTCTGGTGGCTCCCAGGAGAGGGTGACAAAATTAGAGCTCACCTCCTCAATCTTTACAGGGCCTGTGGGTGGCCCAGGTTTATCCAAAATTATAACAGTGATCTCTTCTGTAACTGTTCCAATACTGCTGGTGGCTGTGATTGTGTATTTGCCAGAGTCTTCTTTATTTGCATCTTTAATGACCAGTTTAGTAGATGATGCAGTGTTGGCCACATTTAGTCTAGTTGTTTCTTTAAGAGCTTGTCCTTCCTTCTTCCATTCAACTTTGGGAATGGGGCGTCCAAATACTGGGATCTCAATTTTCAGATCCTCACCAGTCTGTAAACTGTAAGTGTTGAACCTTATCTTGAATCTGGGTTCAATGGTTACATCTTTAGCAGTAATTGGTGTAGCCAGAGCTCTGGGGTCACTCTTGCCTTTCTCATTAAAGGCAGACACTCTAAACAGATACTCATGTCCTGCACTGAGGCCTGTGACAGTGCCTTCACAAGTTTTGGTTGTGGCAGCCACCACCCATTCCTCTGAGCCTACAGGCTGCATCTCAATGTAGTACCCAATGATCCTGCTGCCTCCATCATGATCTGGCTTTTCCCATGAGAGAGTGGCACTGGTTTTTGTCAGTTCAGTCAACGTGACCTTACCGACAGGAAGAGGTGGCTCTGATGTTTTAACTGATTGTTCTGTTTCAGCAGCCTGGCCCACACCAAACTCATTCTCAGCCAAGACTCTGAAATAGTAGATAGTGCCCTCGGTTAAGCCAGTGATGCGGTAGCTTGTCTTTGTGCATTTATTGTCAACATTGGAGTAAACCTTTCTGGTAGACTCGCGCTTTTCAACAAGGTAATTCTTGATTCTTGCACCACCATCAATAACGGGAGGCTCCCAAGTCAGAGTAACACCCTCCCTCTTAATATCTTTAACTGTTAGATTTAAAGGAGCTCCTGGAGTGTCCAAAACTTTGACAGAAACAAATGCTGATTTGGTTCCAGCACTATTTTCCAAGTTGAGGATGTATTTCCCTGCATCATATTTGTCACAGATGTCAATGGAGAGCTGTGTGTGATCTTCACCCGTCTCAATCTGAACTTTACTGGGCATCTCACAATCCTCCTTAGCCCAGCTTACTTCAGGAGTGGGACGGCCCTTAAAAGGAACGCAAATTCTCATTGATCCTCCTGCTCTGACAACTATTCCCTTCCTGAGCTCTGAATCCAGAATCACCTCTGGAGGATTAATCTTATCAATTGGTTTCACAACTCCCTGGATCTCCGTGGGCTCACCAACACCCAACTTATTGATGGCACAAATGCGTACCTTGTATTCTTGGTGTTCTATCAGCTTTTTTATGGTAAACTTGGTATCATTTACTCCAGAGGGTGGTGTGCATATGGTCCATTCCTCTTCATCAGCATTGGTAATTTCAACAGCATATCCTTGGATCTCACATCCACCGTCATAGATCGGCCTATGCCAAGCAACCGTAACAGAGTCTTTTGTTGTGTCAACGACATGAGTGTTAGTGGGACATCCTGGTTCAAAGGTGGGGTCACAGGCTTTGAGATAGGGTGTAGCTGGGCTTGGCTGGCCAACTCCAGCTGCATTCTCAGCAGATACTCTGAATTCATATTCATGGTCCTCTGTCAGTCCTGTTACTCTGAAACGCAAGTCTGTCACTCTGCGTTTGTTGCACTTGGTCCATCTTACTCCAGCTCTGTCTCTCTTTTCAATAATGTAGCCTACAATATCACTGCCACCTGTGGTTTCAGGACGGTTCCAGCAGACAGTCATGGAGTCCCTGGTTATGTTAGTGATCTCAAGTTCCTGTGGGGAGCCAGGAGAAACAAATGGATTTCTCATAATCACAGGTGCTGATTCAAGAGGCTCACCCACACCATATTTGTTGACTCCCATCACTCTGAAGATGTACTCATTGCCTTTCAATAGTTTGGTAACCTTGAACATTGTAGCCCCACACTCACTGGAAACCACAGTCCATGCCAAGCGGCTGGTTTCTCTTTTCTGAATTATGTAGTGAGAAATGCTAGCTCCTCCATCATGTCTGGGTGGAAGCCATGACAGTGAGCATTTCTCCTCAGTAACATTACTGACTGTAAGCGGTCCCTCTGAGGGTCCAGGTCTGTCCAGAACCTTCACACTGAATGGAACAGTTTTAGTTCCAGCAACATTTGTCAGAACCAGAGTGTACTGTCCACCATCCACTCTGATTACATCCTTCACAACAAGCAAAGCTTTAAAATCAGTGTTTTTGATCTCAGCTCTTGCCGAGTTTTCAACTTCAACGCTTCCCTTGAACCACTGAGCTGTGGGAATAGGCTTCCCTTCCACACTGGCCTCCAGACTGAATGTCTCTCCAGCATTAATAACAAGGGTCTGGTTGTACATAGGATCTGTCTCACACTTAGGTGGCTCAACTTCATCCTTAGCTGTTATGGATCCTGTAGTCTCCGAGGGCTTGCTGGTAGCACCAGCTGCATTCCTTGCAATCACTCTGAAGTCATATTTGCTGTCCTCTGTCAGGCCAGAAACTGTGAATTCGTGTTCTGTGATGTTAGCAAAGCTTGCCTTCATCCATTTTCCCTCAGGAAGGTCACGTTTCTCTACCACATAACCAGTAACAAGGCTTCCACCATCATACTGTGGGGATGTCCACCTCAGCTTCACTGAGTGCCTGGTCACCATCACAGCCACGGGACAGCCAGGAGGATCACATGGGTCACGAGCCACATAAACTTCAGATAGTTTGCTGCATTTTCCAATGCCAACAATATTCTCAGCAGACACTCTATACTCATACTCAATGCCTTCCTCAAGAGGAGTGGACTTGAATCTGCAGTCTTGGATGAGCATTTTGTTGATCTTGGTCCAGAGGATACTGTTCTTCTCTTTCCTCTCCAAATGGTAGCCCAAAATTGCACTGCCTCCATCTGATGGGGGTTTATGCCATTCAACCACCATGTAATCTTTTGTGTATGAAGACACAAATGGTGTTCCTGGAGTACCAGGCTCCTGGAAGGGATACTGTGCCAGAACAGGCTCTGAATCAATTGCATAACTCTTTCCATATCTATTCTCTGCATATATTCTAAACTGGTATTCAGCACCTGTCTTGAGATTGGACACCTTTAATGTGGTTCTTGCCACAGTGGCAGATACAACCACCCAGTTGGTTGTAGTTGTGTCTCTCTTCTCCACAACATAGTTGGAGATTGGACAGCCACCTGTGTATGTAGGAGGCTCCCAGCTAAGAGTGATACTCTCAGAACTGATATCATCAATCTTGACAGGGCCTGTTGGTGGACCTGGTTTGTCCAGTGCTATCACCTCAATAGTGGCGTCCTTGGAACCCAGAGCATTGGCAATATTGATAGTGTACATTCCTCCATCCTCTCTGGTTGCATCTTTTATGGTAAGAGTGGTATGATTTGCTGACTCAGTGACATTAACTCTGGTGGTCTGTTTAAGGGCACCTCCATCCTTGGTCCAGGTTATGGTTGGCTTTGGATGGCCAGCAACCGGAACTTCTATCTTGAGGTCGTAACCCACCTGAACACTGTAGGAACTCAGTTTGGGTCTAACAGAAGGCTCAATGACAAGGTCTTTTGCTACAACTGACTGAACCAGTTGGCGTGGGTCACTTTTGCCTTTGTCATTTACAGCAACAACTCTGAACTGATATTCCTCTCCTTTGAGAAGGTTGGTGACTACCGTCTCCAGGGCCTTCACACTGGCACATACAGACCAATTTTCACTGTCCTTAGGAGCCACTTCAACTTCATAGTAACTAATCCTGCTACCACCATCATAATCAGGCTTCTCCCAGGTCAAAATAACAGTGCTACAAGTGACATCCACAACACTGACCTTACCTGGGGGCTGAGGTTTCTCAGATATTTTAATTGGTTCTAAAGTTTTAGCTGGGAGACCCACGCCATATTCATTCTCAGCTAGGACTCTGAAGAAGAAGATTCCACCCTCTGGAAGAGGCTCAACTTTCCATGACATTCTGTTGCAGGTGGTGATAGGAGAATAAACTTTCCTGGTACTCTCACGCTTTTCAACAATGTAATTCTTAATCTTTGATCCTCCATCAAGAAGAGGAGGTTCCCATGTGAGCGTGACAGAGTTCTTGGTAATCTCTTTCACGATGAAGTTAGTGGGTGGACTTGGGGAGTCCAGGACTCTAACACTGATAAAGACCGACTTCACTCCGCTGGCATTCTCTGCAGTCAGGGTGTACTTACCACTGTCAAATCTGTCAACATTCTCAATTACAAGCGAAGCATAGCTTCCTGTATTGTCAATTTGGGCAGTGTCCTTAATCTCCCCATCAGCTTTGCCCCATTTCACCTCAGGAGCTGGGCGGCCTCTTACAGGAACAAACAACCTGAGAGTGCTTGCTGATCTGATGTTGATCATTTTTCTCATATCAGCATCCAGGTCAAGATCAGGAGCTTCAAGCTTCTCCTCAAGAAGAAGTTTTCCAGGAACATCAGCATGCTCGCCAACACCAACTTTGTTGACTGCACACACTCTGAACTGGTACTCATGCTTCTCAAGAAGCTTTTTCACAGTAAACTTGGTGTCTGTGATTCCAGTGGGAGGAGTACACATAAACCACTCATCAGATGCTCCATTGCAGGCTTCAACAATGTAAGCCTGTATCTCACAACCTCCATCATAGATTGGTTTGCCCCATGTCAGGGACACAGTGGATCTAGATGTATCTACCACCTTGGGGTTGTTTGGTGGTCCCGGTTTGAAGATGGGATCCAATGCTTTGTAGTACACTGTTGCTTTGCTAGGTGTGCCAACTCCAGCAGCATTCTCAGCAGAAACTCTGAATTCATAGCTATGGTTTTCAAGGAGCCCCGTCACTCTAAAGCGCAGTTCACTCACGTTGCGCTTGTTGCACCTGGTCCACCTCACGCCATCTTTGTCTCGTTTCTCAACAATGTATCCCTGGATGGAGCTGCCACCATCACTAGCGGGTCTCTCCCAGGTCACCACCATAGAATCCTTAGTGATTGTGGAGACTTCCACCTCTGTTGGTGGGCTGGAAGTGACAAATGGATTTCTGGCTATCATTGGCTCAGATTCCAGAGGCTCGCCCACACCATATTTGTTGACTGGGATCACTCTAAAAATGTATTCATTATTGGGTAGAAGCTTGGTGATCTTCAAGTTCAGTGTCTGAACTTTTGGTTCAACTACAGTCCATACCAATCTGCTGGTTTCCCTCCTTTCAACAATGTAATGAGAAACATCACTACCACCATCTTGCAAGGGAGGTTTCCAGGAAATGGAGCATTTCTCACTGGTGACACTGTAAATAGAAATGGGGCCCTCAGGTGGACCTGGTCTATCCAAGACCTTGACATTGATGTTAACAGATTTCTCTCCTCCAACATTCTTTACCAGCAAAGTGTATTGACCTCCATCCACACGGATAGCCTCTTTAACAACCAGACAGGCTGTAAAGTCTGTGTTTTTTAACTCCAAGCGAGCTGCCTCTGTAATCGCGAGACCTTCTTTTAGCCAGTGTATGGTGGGCACAGGCTTGCCATAAATTCCAGCCTCAAGTTTGAATGTCTCCCCTGCATTTACCACCACAGCCTGTGAGTACTTTGCCTCCAAGTCAATTTTGGGTGGGTCCACCTCATCCTTGGCAGTGATTTCTCCAGTAGAATCAGATGGTTGACTGAAGACACCTGCTGCATTTCTGGCAATGACACGGAACTCATAAACCTGATCTTCAGTAAGTCCTGTGATGACAAATTCAGTCTCAATGATGTTGGTGAAACTGGCCTTCATCCACCGGCCAGCTCCCTCCTTCTTCTCAACAACATAACCTGTGATTTTGATGCCACCATCGTACTCTGGTTTGGTCCATCTGAGTGTCACTTGGTTTCTTGTCACAATGACAGCTTCTGGCTTTCCTGGTCTGTCACAGGGATCTCTTGCTACTTGGATTTCAGTTACTTTGCTGGATTTGCTTAAGCCAACAATGTTCTCAGCATAGACCCTGAACTCATATTCAATTCCCTCCTCAAGGCCAACAGCCTTGAATCTGGGCTCTGGGATGATTTGTTTGTTCTGTTTGACCCACAGTAGACTGTTCTTTTCTTTGAGTTCTAAGTGGTAGCCCAGAATCTTGCTTCCACCATCACTGCTGGGTTTCTCCCAAACGACCACCATGCTCTCCTTGGTGGCCGACTGGACCATAACAGAACGTGGTGAATTTGGAACTTCGAATGGATATTGGGCAATGATTGACTCAGAGAGCAGGAATGAGGACTTGCCATATCTATTCTCTGCAGCAATCCTAAACTGGTACTCGGATCCAGTCTTTAGACGGGCTGCCTTGATTGTTGTTCTGGCCACTGTAGCTGACACAATCTGCCAGTTGGTGGTCGATGTGTCTCTCTTCTCTACAATGTAATTGTTGATGCCACAACCACCATCATACTTTGGTGCATCCCAAGTCAAGATCATACTGTCAGCAGTGACCTCATCCAGCTTGATTGGGCCAGTTGGAGGTCCAGGTTTATCTAAGACAACAACACTTATATCTGTTGTAGCCTCTCCAGCTGTATTGGTCAGTTTGATTGTATATGTGCCAACATCATCTCTGCAAGCCTCCTTAATGACCAGGAGAAGATTTTTGTCTGTGGTCTCAGCATTAACTCGGGTTGTCTCCTTGAGAACGGCACCATCTTTGAGCCATGTTACTGTAGCCTTGGGGCATGCAGCATATGGCACATCTATCTTTAGATCATCTCCTGCTAGAACGCTGAATGTGCTGAAAAGCAGTTTGAAGATTGGCGAGATCACCAGATCTTTGGCCACCACAGGCACACTGAGAGGACGTGGGTCACTAACACCCTTTTCATTTGTGGCTGAGATACGGAAAATATACTCCTCTCCCTGTGTAAGTCCAGTTACCTGAGCCCCGTTAGTCTTTACCACCATGACCTGGGTCCATTTCTCACTGCCTTTACCCTGCATCTCAACAATATAGCCTGTGATTCTGCTTCCACCATCATGGTCTGGTTTTTCCCATGTTAGTGTTACACTGGTACAAGTAACCTCATGGAGGGACACCTTGCCTGGTGGTAGAGGCTTTTCAGACACTTTAATTGGCTCAACAGTCTCTACTGGAAGACCAATACCATACTCATTTTCAGCCAGGATCCTAAAGAAGTACATTTTTCCTTCCTCCAGCTCTCCAACTTTCCAACTAGATTTATGGCAACTGGCACAGACAGTTGAGTAGGCCTTCCTGGTTGACTCACGCTTCTCAACAATATAGTTGCGGACTCTGGACCCCCCATCAATCAGAGGTGCATCCCAAACAAGGGAAACTGAATCTCTAGTGACCTCCTTGACTAACAGATTCTGAGGTGCTCCGGGGGTATCTAGTACTCTGACATTTACAAATGCTGTCTTACTTCCTGAGGCATTCTCTACAGTCACCATGTATTTACCGCCATCAAATCTGTCAACATTGTCTATCTGGAGAGTAGTGAATGATGGGGTGATTTCAATGTTGGCCTTGTCTAGTAATTCTCCATGCTCTCTTGACCATTTTACTTCAGGTACTGGTCTTCCCTTAATAGGGACGAAAAGTCTGAGTGTGCTGCAGGCTCTGATGCAGACCACCTTACGCAGCTCTGCTCCAAGCTCAATTTCTGGAGGAAGCAGTCTGTCTTCAGCTTTAGGGGTACCAGGAACAGCAGCGGGCTCTCCCACTCCTTCACAATTGGTGGCACAGATATTGATTTTATACTCCTGGTTCTCCTTAAGGTTGGTGATCGTGAATGAGGTTGCAGTCCATCCCTTTTTGGGAGTGTGGATTGTCCACTCATCCTCTTCAGGTAGACAGGTCTCCACAATGTAGCCGGTGATCTCAGAACCACCATCATAGACAGGTTTGTTCCATGCGAGCGTGATTGAAGACTTGGTAGTGTCCAGCACCCTGGGGTTCCCAGGAGGTCCAGGCTGAAAGATGGTATCTATGGCTTTGTAGAATGGACTGGAAGGACTGGGCTGGCTCAGACCAGCATTATTCTCAGCAAGAATTCTGAATTCATACTCATGTCCAACCGTGAGTCCAGAGACCTTGAATCTCAAATCAGTTACAGTCCTCTTGTTGCACTTTACCCAGCGTAGACCTGTTTTATCCCTCCTCTCAATTATGTATGTGTTAATTCTGCTGCCTCCATCGTGTTCAGGGCGCTCCCAACAGACCACCATGGAGTCCTTTGTAATTGTGGTAACCTCAGGTTGAGATGGTGGATCACTAGGAACATAGGGGTTGGCACATATGACGGGTTCAGACTCTAGGGGCTCACCCACACCATACTTGTTAACAGCCATGACTCTGAAAATGTACTCATTGCCCTTAAGAAGCTTGGTGACCTTGAACCTGTTTGCTTGAAGATCTGTGGCCACATTTGTCCATGCCAACCTACTGGTCTCACGTCGCTGAATGATAAAATACTCAATCTTGGCTCCACCGTCATGTGCTGGATGCAGCCAGTTAAGGACACATTTTTCAGCAGTGACATCTGTGACACTGAGGGAGGCTGGTGGTCCAGGTCTATCAAGCACCTTGACATTGAATATGAACTTGGCAAAGCCACCAGGATTACTGGCAGTCAGAGTGAAAGCGCCACCATCCCTTCTTAGTGAATCTTTGTTGATTAGAGTGGTGTGGAAGTCAGATGACTTTATCTCTAGCTTTCCTGTATCTTCCAGCTCCTTCCCTTCCTTGGTCCAAACCAGCGATGGGATTGGTCTGCCAGTCACATTGGCTTCCAGCTTGAATATCTCTCCTGCCATGATCATAACAGTGCTGCTATACGATGCATCAACATCTAGCCTGGGCTCCTCAATGTCATCTCTGCATGTGATTGCCTCTGAAGGTTGAGATGGAGCGCTAACACCGCCAGCTGAGTTTCTAGCCAACACACGGAATTCATAAGTTGCATCTTCAATCAGACCACTTACAGTGTAGATGGTTTCTAAAATGTTGTTGAAGTTTGCTTTGAGCCAGCGTCCATTGGGCAGTTCTCTCCTCTCCACTGTGTATCCAGTAATGGAGAATCCACCATCACCCTCAGGTTTAGTCCACGACACTGTCACCTCATGTCTGGTGATATTTAGTGCCACCGGTCTGCCTGGAGGGTCTACTGGATCCAAAGCATACATAGGTTCTGAGGGTTTGCTTGGTTTGCTGAGACCAGCCATGTTTTCAGCAATAACACGGTGCTCATATGCAATGCCATCAACAAGGCCTGTTGATTTGAAAATATTTCCAACAACAAGAGCTTTGCTGATCCTCTGCCATAGAATGCTGTTTTTCTCTTTTCTGTCCATGTGATAACCTAGAATGGGGCTACCTCCATCAGAAGATGGTTCATTCCAACTGAGGGTCATAGCATCCTTGTTGAAAGATGTGACCACAGGAATGCCAGGCTGACCTGGTACATCAAAAGGATATGCAGCCAAGACTGACTCAGAGACAATACATGGTCCGGTGCCATATCTGTTCTGGGCCTTGATACGGAACTGATACTGGGTTCCAGTATTGAGTCTGGCTGCCTTGAATGTGGTGCGAATGACTGTAGCTGCCAGCTCTACCCATGAAGTGCCAGTAGTCTCCCGCATCTCAACAATGTAGTTGTTGATTGGAACCCCTCCATCATTCTCTGGTGCCTCCCAGGACATGAGGACATAATCACATGAGACTTCATCCAGCTTGATGGGGCCAGTAGGAGGACCTGGAATGTCATGGACCAGGACTGTGATGGTCTCTGTCAATGTGCCCAGCATGTTCTTGCCAGTAACCGAATACTGGCCTCCATCAGACCTTTTGATTTCACTAATGTTCAGGATAGTTGATGTGGGTGTGGTCTCGATATTCATTCTTTGTGTCTCCTTGAATGCCACATCTCCCTTCTTCCAAGAAACCACAGGCCTAGGTTTGCCCAGCACTGGAATTTCCACTTTCACACGATCTCCTGCCTTGGCAATAACAGTCTTCTGGTAGACCCCACGCAGATCAAACAATGGAGCAGATGTTTGCTCTTTGATTATAGCAGGTCTGCTCTCACGGGGATCGCTCCTGCCTGATGCATTGACAGCCATTATACGGAAGGTATATTCAGCACCCTCAATCAGATCTGTGACAGTGTAATCCAGAGCCTTCATGGTGGTCACATGGACCCACTGGTCAGTGTCCTTCTTCTGAGCCTCAATGACATATCCAGTAATCAAGCTGCCTCCATCATGGAGGGGCTTAGTCCATGCAAGACTGGCACTATCAGCAGTCACATCAGTGACATACAGGTTTTCTGGTGCAGATGGAGCCTGAGACACCCGGATTGGCTCTGGGGTTTCAGCAGGCTCACCAATCCCCAGGTCATTTTCAGCTGAAACACGGAAGTAGTAGTATGATCCCTCTTCCAGATCTGCAAATTTGAAGGAACACTTCTGCCACGTGGTGGTGAGCACTGTGTAGGCCTTCTTGGTGGCACTTCTCTTTTCAATAACATAGTTATGAATCTTTGAGCCACCATCAATTATTGGGATTTCCCACTGAAGCGTGATGCTGTTCTTAGTGATCTCTCTTGGTTTAAGGTTGACTGGTGGCCCTGGTGTGTCCAAAACCTTCACATTGACAAAGCCAGTCTTCTTACCAGCAACATTCTCCAAACACAGGTTATATTTTCCAGCATCATATCTGGTGCAGTCTGGGATAACCAGTAGAGTGTAGGACTCTGTGGTGTCAATGTGTGCACGAACTTTCAGGTTAGTATCATCTTTGCTCCAGGTTACATCGGGAACAGGACGGCCCTTGATGGGAACAAACATGCGGATGGAAGCACGGCTCCTGACCACCAGAGTTCTCCTGAGCTCAGCATCCAGCTCAAAGTCTGGTAGCGTTTCCTGGTCCACTAGTTCAGTCACTTTCTCAACCTCTGCGGGCTCACCGGTTCCCTCTGAATTGATAGCACTGACTCTGAAGTGGTATTTGCCTCTTTTCTGAAGTTTACCAATGACATACTCAGTAACTTTCACTGGGTACTGCGTCTCTGTCTCCCAGTCATCAAGCCCTTCCTTTTTGTACTCAACAATGTATCCTTCCACTTCAAGACCACCATCATAGTGGGGTCGGCCCCAGGCAAAGGTTGCTGTGGTTTTTGTGGTCTCTAAAATTCTGGGATTGGATGGAGGACCAGGTGGGTCTAATAAATAAAAAAGAAGATATGACAAAAGTCAACAAGATTTGCTGGGATTTCTGACTTTTTTGTAATCATCTTAAAACTATTCACAGTTTACTGAAAATAATATTTTTTACTTACAGACAATGTCTCTGGTCATTACTGGGTGTGATGGCCCACTTGGCTCCCCGAATCCAGCCTTATTCTCAGCAGTGACTCTAAACTCATACTCGACTCCTTCAGACAGGCCTTGCACCTTAAAGCGGAGGTCAGGGACTGTCCTCTTACAAGCTCTCACCCATCTCATTCCTTTCCTTTCTTTCCTCTCTACACAATATCCTCTAATGTCACTTCCCCCATCCTGTGCTGGCCTCTTCCATGAAATGGTGACAGCATTCCTGCTGACGTTATCAACCTCTGGGGTTGAGGGTGGACCTGGTGGACCTGAAGACAAAAAACTAAATATCAACAATAATCTGTAAACTTGAAGTTATTTAACTATGCCTTTAAATGGATATATGCTACATCTTTACCTAATTATATTTCTTCAAACAACATGTGTAAACTACGGAAACTTACGGAAACTGTCGACCATTTTAACTGGACCAGACTGGCTCGAGTCTCCAGTGCCGTACTGGTTCACAGCAGACACCCTGAAAATGTACTCGTTGCCCTTGATCAATTTGCTGGCTACATATCTGCAGTCCATAACATTTTCAGCTAGCTTGGTCCACTGCAGACGGCTGGTCTCTCTCTTCTCCAGGATGTAGGACTTGATAGAGCAGCCTCCATCCTCCTCTGGTGGAAGCCAGGTGAGAGTACATTTCTCAGCTGAAATATTACTGGCTTCGATGGGACCTGGAGGTCCAGGCACATCTAGGACCTTCACCTTAACATTTTCTTCTTTAATACCAAAGGGGTTGCTGGCAGTAATGGTGTACTCTCCTGTGTTCTTCCGGCTTGCATATTTAATAGCCAGGGTGGAGGAGGTGGGGGTGCTGGTGACAGCGACAATGTCAGAGTTCTTTAACTCACGGCCTCCCTTTGACCAGGCAGCAGTTGGTGGAGGTTTGCCCACAATCTTAGAGGCTAAGATCACAATTGTGTCTCCTGCCCTCACTGATACACCATCCTTATGGTCGGGGTTGATGGTGATAGATGGGGGCTCTGCAAACCGGACAGGGTGTAAGTTGAGCATACACCCTCGTGGATTAAATTTACTTTTAAATAACCAAAAGCAAATATTTCTAAAATTAAATGCAATATTATATTTGTATTTAATAACTATGACCAGCTTACCGTATTCATCCTTGCAGGTCAGGGACTCGGTAGACTCTGAAGGAACGCTGATAGCACCAGCAGCATTCCTGGCCCTAATTCTGAACTGATACTGAGACCCCTCTGTCAGGTCAGGGACAGTGAAGGCACATCCCTGGACATTAACATGGTTGGCCTTCATCCAAGCCTTGCCACCAGCCTCTAGCTTCTCCACCATGTAGCCA
The DNA here is from genome assembly GCA_037177495.1 of Rhadinocentrus ornatus. Taxonomy (NCBI): domain Eukaryota; kingdom Metazoa; phylum Chordata; class Actinopteri; order Atheriniformes; family Melanotaeniidae; genus Rhadinocentrus; species Rhadinocentrus ornatus. The sequence continues at coordinate 977,941 of JBAMHW010000014.1, read as the reverse complement.
GTCACCTTGTAGCCGCCATCATATTTGGGAGCTGTCCAAATGAGAGTGACTGTGTTCCTGGTGACGTTAATGACATCAGGCTTGCCAGGAGGATCTGATGGAGCACAAAGAAATGTTTGAAACATGTCAGTCCTTTCATTATATACAAGAATGTATGTGCTTATATTAATAGAAAATATCTAAATCGGTGAACTCACCAATAGGATCAAGGGCAACCACAGCTTCAGTGACCCTGCTTGCCTTTCCAAGGCCAGCCATGTTCATGGCCATCACCCTGAACTCATACTCTAATCCCTCTACCAGGCCAGTCACTCTGCACTCCTTCACTCTGAGAGGAGTCTTACTGGCCCGTTTCCACATCAGGCTGTTCCTCTCCTTAAATTCTACGTGATATCCTGAAAAAACAAAACAAAAAAACATTAATCATTGCTGCATTTATTTGGTCGTTCTGCTCTACAACCTGAAATCCATCCCAGTTTGTTACCAGTTATAGGGGAGCCACCAGTGTCTCTTGGATCTGCCCAAGTCAGGATGGCTGACTCGTGGCGTATGCTGATGATCTCTGGAGGAGCTGGAGCCTCTGGCACATCTGCGCGACACCGAGGTGGAACAAAGGGAAGAGGCGTTGATGAAAACACATTAAAACTCTCACTATTCATTGATGCATTGTAGAAGATTAGTACTCACTGAATGGATGCTGAGCAATGACCGGGTCAGACCTCAGATACTCCCCAACCCCATACTTGTTCTCTGCAAAGACTCTGAAGATGTACTCAATGCCATCGTGGAGTCTGATCACCCTCATGGTGGTCTTCTGGATGGCCGAGGCCACTGTGACCCACTTGTTGTCAGTGGTCCTCCTCTTCTCCACAATGTAGTTGGACACCTCTGCACCTCCATCATCTTTGGGCGGTCCCCACTCCAGCGTGATGCCGTCAGCGGTAATCTCATCAAACTTGATGGGTCCGCTACAGATGCCAGGCTTTCCCACCACCTTCAGCTGGAACTTGCAGTCCTTTGAGCCCGCATTGTTCCTGACAGTGATGGTAAAAGTGTCCGCGTCTCCTCTCTGGCAGTCTCTGATCAGTAGGGTGGTGATGCCCTGGGAGGCCTCAACACACATTCGCCCGGTATCACCAAGCGCCATGTCACCCTTCTTCCAGGTGGCAGTGGGGTAGGGCACTCCGATGATGGGGATGTTGACACGTGTGGTGCTGCCCTCCTTCGCCACGCAGAAACCGTCATGCAGAGCACCCAAGTTGCAGTCAGGCAGCACTGAAATCCAGACAAATGCTGATCAGAAAAGAGCGAAAAATGAAGATTTGAAGGTACTGAGACTGATTTCTTACCAAACTGGTCTTTGGCGACAGCAGTGAGGTCAGTCGGTGGTCCCTCCCCAGACTCGTTGAGAGCCTTGACCCTGAATACATACTCTTTGCCCTCCGTCAGCTCACTGATGGTGTGTGACATGTTCTTGCCCTTCATGATTTGCTTCCACTTCTCCTCACCCTCACTCTGCTCCAGGATGTAAGCAGAAACATAGCTTCCACCATCGCTGAGGGGCTTCTTCCAGCTCAGGGTGATGGAGTCCTTGGTGGTCTTCTGGGCTTTTAAGTCTGTTACTGGACCAGGTTGCTCTGCAAGGTGAGGGGACATTGGTAAAAACTGAGTGTGGCTTTTAGAGTCTGGCTGTTACTGGATATGAGGACACAAGGTTCATGTTATAATAGTCTTCTGTGTAGTAAGTCTGAGAAATCTCTAGTGTTTCCAGATGAGGTTTGATGTTTTCTGTGTAAATGTGAAACATTTCCAGGTCAGGAGGAGAACTTGTTCCCTCTTTCTGACTTCATAGATGGAACTTCATTTTTTGTGATGAGGTGAGTCCGTTCAGCTGGGCAGGATTACTACACACATGTGTAAATGTACACGTATGTACATTTAAAATAACTTCTAGGTCTGGAAAAGTTCCTCGGATCATCATGTGGAATCCTGGATTTTTCTCTTCCAGATACCTGAAACTAAATGCTGGTTTTATAGCTTCATGATACGATGCTCGTAAAAATGAGTAAATATGTAAAATAATTAAAATGCAACGAAAATTAAATGAATAAAAATAAAATATCTGAATAAGATAATAAACTATATAAAATGTGTGTAGCAAAAATTATAGTTATGTATGTATATAATCTATTAATAAGATTTAATAAACAATAACATTTATAAAATATATGTTTTCTAAATATATATTTTTAAGATATAAATAAATCTATTTATGCAAAAAAAAGAAAAATATATAAAATACATAAAAATATTAGATATATTCATACTTGAAATAATGAT
>JBAMHW010000014.1:943769-965714 GCA_037177495.1 Rhadinocentrus ornatus | reverse complement strand
TGGACCGGATAGAAATGCTGGAAAACCTCCGTAGATCAGCTAAAGGGGAAAATATCCATCACAGAGCTACACGCTACCGCTCCTGAGATGCTGATGATGGTAGAAGAGGTAGACCTTGGGTGGATCTGCTAGAGGTTTAAGGGTTAAATAAAACAAAGAGATTAAGGATAACTTACCGAGCACCTTCACCTTTATGGTGGCATACTTGCTACCATTGATGTTTTCAGCTGTGATGCTGTAGTCTCCAGACTCCTTCCTGGTGACGGAGTAAAGCTCCAGCAGGTGGATATGCTTCTTCTGGGTCATCTTCATTCCCTCTGCAAGGACCAGTGGCGCTCCGTCTCTCTTCCACCTCACATTGGGCAGTGGTTTGCCGAAAACCTCAGCATCCAGGAAGACGTTCTCTCCAGCTTTCACCACAATCAGGTTCTTCATGTTGAGACCCAGCTCTACACGAGGAGGAACTGCACGAGAAGAAATGATTATTAGGTTTAGTGGTCCATCACGAACAGTAGCTGTGTTACGCGATGAGCCGTACCGTTCTCTGCGATGACTGGGATCGGGTCGGACAGCTCCGACGGGAGGCTGATGTTGACGGCCGTCTTGGCAAAGACTCTAAACTGATACTGCCGGCCCTCCTCCAGGCCGCTCACTACGTAGTTCTCTGTCTGGATGTTCATACAGTTGGCATTGCAGCGAATCCACTTCTCCTCTGGAAGCTTTGTGTATTCCATGTAGTAGCCAATCAGCTTGCTGCCACCATCATGGCGGGGACGACTCCAGACCAATGAGACGGAGTTCTTGGTCACATCCATGGGCTCAGGTTTACCTGGTGGGTCTGCATGGAAACAGTAAAAGGTTGCAGATAAATCTTGCTTTGGAAACATAAAAAATTAGCTCAGGGGTGTTCTCTTACCAACAGCAGTCCTGGCGGTGATGAAATCGGTTTGTTTGCAGGGTTTTCCCTGTCCAGCCATGTTGTGTGCTGACACCCTGAAGGTGTACTCCAGACCTTCCATCAGGCCTGTACATGTGTACTGGGTGGCTTTGACACCAGACTCGTTAGCTTTCACCCACAGAAGGCTGTTCCTCTCCTTCTTTTCGATGCAGTATCCAGTGATGGGGCTGCCGCCATCGCTGCTGGGACGCTCCCATGACAAGATGACAAAGTCCTTGTTGATCTTGTTGATCTGCAGGTTTCTGGGTTCACTGGGAGGATCTGTGGGGAAATACAAAACCATGTACATGTAAAGCCATAAAAAATGTAATCTTTAGTACCACTAACGCAAGGGTGTCCAAAGTCGGCCCTCGGGGGCCGCTGTCCTACAGGTTTGGGATGTTTCCTTCTGCAGAACCTGAATCAGATTGGACATGTTTGGGCAGCATTTGACAACAAGCTGTTGAGAATAGACATTTAATTTTTATTAGATGTGTTTGAGCAGAGAAACATTTGGATCTGAACGTCTAATGATTGGAAGGTTGGCGGTTGGATTCCCGCTCCCCCAGTCAATCTATTGTGACACAAGACGCCCCAGCCTCCTTGCTTTCGGGTACTTGCTAGTGTATGCATGTGTATGAATATTTGGTGGTGGTCAGAGAGGCCATTATAATTATTATTATTATTAACTATTGTTATTAAAACCTGCAGGACTTGTAACGTGGCTCCAGCCCTCGAGGACCAGATGTGGACACGGCTGCACTAATACGCCTCAAAATGCAAAACTCACCAAATGAATATCTGGCGATCATCTTCTCCGAGTAGATGGGCTCTGAGATGCCAAACCTGTTCTCAGCACGGACCCGGAAACCGTACTCCTTACCAGGCATCAGTTTTGTCATTCTAAAGCTGGTCTTGGTGCAGGATGAGGACACAAGGACCCAGTCACCATGGCTGACGTCACACTTCTCAACAATGTAGTTGGTGATGTTGCTGCCGCCATCTTCCTGTGGGGAGTTCCAGAGCAGTGTGCAAGCATCGATATCCAACTCTGTGATCTCTAACGGAGCTTCTGGTGGTCCAGGTATGTCTGAAAACCAGAGGACAAACCACTAATGATGATTTACTCTGATAAGGAATTATTAATCCTAAATGTTTCCTGTGACAGTGCGTTGTTGTAACGGACCCATGATGATGACTTTGAGGATCTGGTTGACCTTGGAGGTGCTGTTCTCAGCTGACAGACTGTAGTAACCGCTGTCCTTCCTGGTCACGTTCTTTATGATGAGCGTACAGGTTGTCAGCGTCTTTACAACAGACAGGCGGTCAGAAGTCAGCACGTCCTCATTGCCTTGCTTCCACTTGCAGAAAGGAGCTGGTTTTCCAGCCACAATGGCCTCAACCACCATCTTGGATCCAGCTCTAACTGTCACAATGTCGGGCATGATGATCTTGGAAGCCACTGGGAGGAAGAAGAAATGCCACAAGTTACGTTGATGTTTGAGATTAGTTCAACTGGAAGATGAACTTCCCTTTATCATTTCATCTCTTTTGTTTTTCTATCAGGTGTACTCACTGAGCTGGTCCTTGATTTCAAACACTCCCTCTGCCTCTCGGGCCAAGCTGACTCCCACCGAGTTTCTGGCTGCCACTCTAAACTTGTACTTGGTTCCTTCCTTCAGACCGACCACCACGATGGTCAGGTCTTTGACCACAGAGTATGAGGTCCACTTATCCTCAGGTGCACCCTCTTCCTGATATTCGACCACATAACCATTTATCTTGGCTCCTCCGTCTCTGAGTGGCTTCAGCCAGCCCAGCGTGGCGCTGTTCTTCGTGATCTCCAACACGTCCATCTTCTTTGGAGGGTCTGGCTCGCCTAGAGTGCACAAGAGAGGTTAGGAAGAAGAAAACTGAGGCAGAACAAGACAGGAGTGAGATACTTGTAGGTACTCAGTCTAATGGGACACTTACTAATGGGGTCCACAGCCAAGTAGGACCTGGGAGAGTCCTGAGGAACTCCAATGCCATATTTGTTGCAGGCCATGACTCTGAAGTAGTACTCGATGCCAGGTGTCATGTTGGTCACCTTGAAGCTGGTCTTCTTCAGGTCTTCTGTGCATTTGGCCCAAGTTTTTCGATCCACCTCCCTCTTCTCCACGATGTAGTTGAGAATGGGGCTGCCGCCATCATTCTCTGGCGGCAACCAGGATAGCTGAGCCGTTGTCTTAGTCACATCAGTTGCATCCAAGCCGCCAACAGGACCAGGAGTATCTGTAGGCAATGAGGACACATTTAGTTCATACATTTTCTGTCCAAATCAGACATGTTCAGAAGATAAGTGGGCCATATTTTTCCTGATTCTTACCGAGGACTTTAACCCGAACAAAGATGGCTTTCTCTCCAGCGGAGTTGGACAGGGTCAGTGAATATTTCCCTGAATCCTCTCTGGAGCTCTCAGGAATAACCAAGAAGGACATAGAGTCCACTTGGTCCACATGACCTCTGCGGACAACATTGTCCACACCCAGTCGCTTCCAGGTAACCTTGGGGGCGGGCCTTCCTCTGATTACAGCGAAAAGCCTGATTGGACAGCCAGCCCTCACTGCGAGGCCTTTCCTCAGACTGGCGTCCAACTCGATCTCTGGAGCCTCTGTTGCCACAACAACGCATATTATTGAGCGGGAGGTGTTAACATTTACAAAGCTGTGTGACACAACAAATTCATTATTTCTCACCCAGGACCTCCTTGGGGGAAACTGCCTCCTTCAAGTAGGCATGGCGTCCCCAGCCCACCTGGTTCTGGGCGGACACCTTGAATTCGTACTCCTGCTTCTCATCCAGTTGACTGATGGTAAACTCTGTGAGCACCAGGGGTCCATGGGTATCAATTCTCTTCCAGCCCTCTGTGGGCTTTTCAGGGTCTGCTTCGCTCTTCAGCCTCATGTCCAGGCTGTAGCCGATGATGGGGGCGCCGCCATCGTACACGGGCTTTGACCAGGAAAGAGTGATGGAGGTCTTAGTGCTGTCACCCACTTTCAGGCCTGCAGGAGGTCCAGGAGGCTCTAAAGGCAGAAAAAGTTGAATAAGTTTATTGTAAAGTCAAGTCTGGAGCTTTCTTATCGGTCATTTTAAGACATCCTACAAATGAGTTGAACTCTAGGAAAAAGATTGAAGGTGAACTGAACCAAGAGCAAATCCAAACTCACCGATTGGATCTTTGGCTGCGACAGGTCGGCATGGTTTGCTGGGCTCTCCCAGGCCAACCTCGTTTTCAGCTTTCACCCTGAATTGGTACTCGTGGTTTGGAATCAGATTGGCGACTTTCATGCGCCTCTCAGAAATGGGGCTCTTGTTGCACGGCACCCAGCGCACCGCCCTCTTCTCCTTCCTCTCCAAGATGTAGCCAGTGATGGACTTTCCTCCATCGTTCTCAGGAGGAGCCCAGACCACGGTCATCTCATCTTTACTCACCTGGAAGACAAACATGTTACCGGTGTAACCACTGAATCTGAATATTTATGACTGAACCTATGTAAAATTTTCTTACTTTAGTAACTTCAGGGGGCTCAGGGGGTCCAGGTTTGTTGAAATGAGTCTTGACGGTTACAGGCTTGCTCTCCATGGCAGGTCCAGTTCCCATCTTGTTCTCTGCCCTCACTCTGAAGATGTACTCATTGCCCTCCACCAGGCGAATGATGTTGCAGTACGGCGTGACCACGGAGGCTGAATATGTGGACCAGACCATCCTCCTAGTCTCACATTTCTCCAGGATGTAACTGTCCACTTCACAACCGCCATCATCCTCTGGACCGTCCCACACCACTCTGCACTTGTCGGCTCCAATGCCAGTGATCCTCAGGTTCCTCACGGGTCCGGGGACGTCCAGGACGTTAATGTTGGCGTATGCTGTGAAGGTGCCGGCCACGTTGGTGGCAGTGATGACGTACTTCCCACTGTCTGTACGCCTGGACTTGGTCAAAAGAAACTTGGAGTAGTCTGGACCAGTTTCATAGCTCATTCTGGGGTTGTCTCCAACAGCTTTGTCTTTGGCCCATAAGACCTCCGGCTGGGGTTTTCCTCTCAGGGCGGCCTCCATCCTCACAGACTCTCCAGCCTTCACTGTCATGGTTCCAGCCACCTTCAGGTCAATGACTGGCTTCTGGAGCTCCTCCTTCACCACAATGTCAGCAATTTTCACCCAGGCACTCTCCCCACCTTCATTCACAGTCTGCACCCTGGGTAGGAAAGGATCATCTAGATTACACTGGGTAATATTCATAAAACACGGAAACACTGAGCAGAACAGATTATCATTTAAATGTAAGAATGCTGTAACCTACCTGAAGGTATACACATGGTTTTCCATACACTTGACAGCTAAAAAGAAGGTGTCTTTAGTGTTGATCTTCACCCACTCTTCAGCATCTTTGGTTTTGTATTCAAGGTTGTAGGAGAGGTTGGGGCTGCCGCCATCATAGTCGGGCTTTCTCCACCTAAGATGGACATGGTTCTTACCAATGTCAGTGGCTCTAAAGTTCTCTGGCTCACCAGGCTTCTCAATGGGATCAACAGCCAACAGAGGGGTCTTGGTCTCCACAGCTGGTCCTGGTCCCATCTTGTTCACGGCACAGACCCGGAACAGGTACTCATGGCCCTCCATCAGCTTGGCTTTGATCTTACGGTTGGTACAGTTGGAAGAGATCATGGACCACAGCCTAATACTAGGCTCACGGCACTCTACAATGTAATTGGTAATCTCAGATCCACCGTTGTCCACAGGCGCGTCCCAGTTAATCATGCAGGAGTCTTTGGTGACGTATGTCGTATGCAGGTTCTGGCAGTGGCTCGGTCTGTCCAGCACATTAATTGTGATAGTGCAAGAAGCCTCGCCGCCCTCGTTTGAAGCCTTCAGCGTATATTTGCCATGATCAGCTCTTGTGGCTTCCTTGATCTTTAATTGGACCACAGGGAAGTTCTGAATCATGGTAATCCGCTTGCTGCTCTCCAGAACCGTCTCCCCCTTTGACCAGATGACATCTGCATCAGGGCGGGCCTTGATGTAGCCGATGACGTTGATGTTGTGGCCGACACGTACAGTCACCCGCTCGCGACAGATGGCATCCATCTCAATCTCTGGTGGGATGAGGATGTCTTGAGCGGTAATGGAGTCTGGGACTTCCCTGGGGTCTCCATCTCCAATCATGTTTGAGGCACGGACTCTGAAACTGTAGGCCACGCCCTCCTCCAGGCCCTTCACCCTGTAAGCACACTGCTTTATGAAGTCATCCAGGTTTACTCTCTTCCATTCTTCGGTATCAGCTTTCTTCATCTCCACAGTGTAGCCTAGGATAGGGCTTCCTCCATCTTTGGAAGGTTTCATCCAGACCAGGTCAGCTGTGGTCTTACTGTAGTCTTTAACTTTGGGGTTGATGGGGGGACTCGGGACTGTGATGGGTCTGCAGGGCTTGCAGGGGTCAGAGTTGGGAGAGGGGCCACTATAGCCGGCTATATTCTCAGCAAAAACTCTAAACTCGTATTCACTTCCCTCAAAGAGACCCAGGACTCTGTACCGTAGGTCCTTGCAAGGTGTTTTGTTGACACGAATCCACTTTCCACCTTTGTGTCTGCGCTCAATGAGGTATCCAGTGATCTGGCTGCCACCGTCAGACAGTGGCATGGTATAGCCGATGGTAACGGCATCCTCCGAGAGGTCGTAGGGTTGTGGCTTACCAGGTGGACTGGGTGGCATGAAGGTGTGCTCAGCAACGGTGGGCTTGCTCTCCAGTGCAGCACCAATGCCCATCTTGTTTTCAGCACGGATGCGAACCACATATTCCACTCCCCTCTGCAGGCGGATGATCCTGAGCTCGGTTGCAAGGCTACCGGAGCTAACACCTCCCCAGGTCTCCTTGTTGGACTCCCTTTTCTCAACAATGTAGTTGGTGACAGGACTTCCACCGTCATCCTTGGGAGGGCGCCATTCAATCGTCATGGAATCTGGAGTAACCTCCAGGATGTTGACAGGTCCAATGGGAGCAGCAGGAACATCCAGGACTGTGACGCTCAAAGCAACAGTCTTTGTCCCCGCTGGGTTGGACACGGTGAGCAGGTATGTCCCGGTGTGGTTCCTGGTGCACTCGTTGATGCTGAGTACAGTAGAGAAATTATCGGTGTCGATCTTGATGTTGGCTTCGCTGGTGATCTCCTCGCCTTCAATGGACCACTTGGCCTCAGGGACGGGGATTCCTCTCATTATAGCCGGAAGCCTGATGGTGGTGCCAGCTTTCACAATAATGCCTTCTATGAGCCTGGCATCCACCTCCACAAGTGGAGGCACTGTGGGCATATGGAAAGAGGAGGTTACCCCACACTTTTAACTTTGTCATGTTCAAGAGCTCTGAATACGTAATCCACAAAGAACGGCTGGCATCTGAGATGCGAGAGAGATTAACTTCACTTTGCTGGGTACTACTTGAAGACTCATTCATTAGCTTATATGTGGACAATATCAGGAGGCACATCTGCAACAAAACTGATGCAAAGTATTGGAAATCTCTCATATTAAGCGATACATCCGGAACAAAATAGAAAAAGAACTCTTCTTACCAAGTTTCTCCTGGCAGAGGATGGGCACTGTGGTATCCGGTCGGCTGAGGCCAATGGCATTCTCAGCCCTCACTCTGAAGCGGTAGGTCTTCCCCTCCTCCAGGCCAGTCACATGACTCTCAGGGATGCTCACAGTTTTCCATTCATCCCATTCTCTCTCTCCCTCTTCCTGATACTCTACTAGGAACCCTGTGATGTCACTTCCTCCAGTGCGATCAGGCCAGTTCCAAACCAACCACACCTCCGTTTTGTCCACGTCGACGTGGTGCAGGTCTTTAGGAGGACCAGGGGGGACTGAAAAGAAAAATGACAGAGTTTATAAACAAAGATTTTCATTTTGAACTGGTCAGTTTGTGTGTTTTTAACATAAACGTGGTCTTTCTTGGCAGCTCAGATTCATTTTCAGTTGAAACGCTGGGAAAATTCATAGATAACTTTAAAGTCGCCAACCCTCTAACTGCTGGTTAAACATCCGCAGAGCTGCTACTTACAGAGGGGGTTCATGGCTTTGATGGCCTTTGGCATCTCAATGAATTCGCTGCGACCGAGCTGGTTCTCGGCGGCGACTCTGAAAGTGTAGGATGTTCCCTCCATCAGGTGCTTCAGCATCATGCTGCGCTTCTTAGAGGTGGAGCAGACAGGCACCCACTGAGTGGATGCTGTGTCTTTCTTCTCTACCACAAAGTTAGTAATGCGGGCCCCGCCGTTGTCTTCTGGGTCCTTCCAGGAGAGGTAGGCGGAGTCACTCCTCACGTCCGACACCCTGAGGTGCTGAATGGGACCAGGTTTGTCTACAATTCACAGAAAATATCACAGTTTTGATGAGAACCGAGACCTCTTCCACTGCTTATTTGTTTTTACACTGAATTCTAACAAAGGTAAAAAGGAAACTCAGCACATACCCAGAACCAGCACAGTGCAGGTGACGGTCTTGGATCCTGCCGGGTTCTCCACAGTTAGGGTGTAGTCTCCACAGTCACCACGGTTACAGAATCTCATCTCCAGCTTGGTCCCCTCCTGGTTGGTTTCGATGTCGGCCCTGGTGGGAACTTCTGCTTCGTTCTTCTTCCAGGTGACGGTGGGGAAGGGAACACCTTTGATGGCGGCCATCAGAGTGATGTGAGTGCCAGCCATGGCCTTCACCTCCCGGGTCATTCCAGCATCCAGAATCAGCTCTGGAGGCTCTGCCATGAGACATGTTAAGAGGTGAATTAGAAAGGGTTGTAGGGAATCCACCAGTTACAAAACAACATGTGGATGCTGTTTGAAATGTGAGTTAAAGCAGAGTGAAATCTCCTAAACACAGAAAACAACGTTTTACAGGAATCCTAGAGTTGAACCTACTATCTTTTTGCTACCTCTACAATATTTTTTACTACCAACACATCGCAGCAGCCTTTTTGGGGGAGGGGCAAATGTGCAGCAGTGACCCATGCATGCTGATGGCCCGTCCCTCACCCAAGGTGACACAAACACAAATATTCCACCAGGAATTGTCCCGCTTGTCCTGTGGGCCAGTCCGGGCCTGCAGCATGAGTGATGCTTGGCTGCGGTGTTCAAAGCAAGGCCTGCTGCAGCGTCGCGTGCTGGTGATGCCGCTGAGGTGTGATGGCAGTACTTGTGCTCGTAGCTTGTGTTTGCAGTTGCCCTGCTCTGTGTAGCATCCAGACAAAACGAAACAGGAAGCTGCTCCCCCCGTGCGAATCAGCTGCTGGTGAATGGTGGACGCCCGGTGTGGTTTGATCACCAAGGCAACGTCCCAGGTCACATTTAAGGTTTTTCTGCACACTTTACAAAAAGCTTCCTTTTCATTTCCCATAACTGGCTTACACCCGTCTTCAAATGTCAGGTCAGAAACCAACGTTTTCCCATTGTTTCCCTTTGGCTTGCTAGTATCAACATACTTGAGCTGTTGCAACACCAATCAGGCTATCAACGCCGGCCTAGGTCCTGCAGGTCTATACATACACTGCTAAAAAAAACTAAAGGGAAGACTTAAGGAACACAATGTAACTCCAAGTCAATCCCACTTCTGTCCACTTAGGAAGCAACACTGATGGACAATAAATTCCACCTGCTGTTGTGCAAATGGAAAAGACAACAGGTGTAAATTACAGGCAATTAGCAAGACACCCCAATAAAGGAGGTTCTGCAGGTGGTGACCACAGAGTCCAGGTCTGGGAGGAGATCCCTCAGGAGACCATCCGCCACCTCATCAGGAGTCCAGGCGTTGTAGGGAGGTCCTACAGGCACGTGGAGGCTCCTACTGAGCCTCATTTTCACTTGTTTTAAGGACATTACATCAAAGCTGGATCAGCCTGTAGTGAGTTTCTCCACTTTCATTTGGAGTCTGACTCCACATCCAGACCTCCATGGTTAATAAATCTGATTTCCATTGATCATTTTCTGTGTGATTTTGTCACACATTCAACTATGTGAAGAACAAAGTGTTTAATAAGAATAGTTCATTCATTTTTTTCAGCAGTATATATATATATATATATACATATACACATGTGTATATGTAAGTTTCTCTTACATTAAATTACTTTTTTATAGTTAAAAAAAAAATCCGGATCAATGTAAAAGTCACAATATACTGAAGTGGTAATGAAAACTTTTACTACCCTGCAGATACTTTGTTCTATTATTTCATAAAGAATATAAGCTCATCTTGAATCTTACAGCAACAACTCGTCTCATGAAGCAGTTCCAGGACCATGTTTCATTCTGAGCAGCATCCCCATCCGGACCTAAGGAGACCAGTTTCATTCTGGTCTGATAGAGCAGTTCTGGATCTTCTCTAGATAAGTTATGGAGTATAAGTGGGCGAGTCCAGCACTTGGACCGTTGTCCCGTTGTGATGGACAAGGACTGTCCCTCGTTCCTTCGGAGAGGCTCTGCCTCTCTAAGGGGCTCTTTTAATTCCAGTCATATTACTGAGCTGTTGATAATCAACCTGCAACATGTTTCTCCAGTTTTTCAGGCTTTTGTTGCTCCTATTCCAACTTTTTATAAATGAATAACATCGGAACTCAGATAGCATCGTACCACTACCAATGACTCACCAAGTCTGTCCTGAACTCTGATTGGCTCCTTGACGTTGGCCGGGTCGGACTCTCCGGCAGCGTTGACGGCTATGACTCTGAAGCGGTACAGAGCACCATCTTCCAGGTTGATCACCTTGAACTTTGTCTCCTGGCAGGAGTCTGGAGTCTGATTCACCTGGTGAAAGCAGCAGAAGAAGAGTTCAGCATTTCACCCTGAGAAAATGATGCAACGTGGGGTGACCTGTCCAGCTTCCTCACCTGGAGCCATTCCTCCTCTCCAGCCTTTTGGAACTCCAGCAGGTACCCGAAGATCTTTCCTCTGCCGGTGTCGGTGGGCGGCTCCCAGGATAGAGTCACTGACTCCTTGGTGAAGTCGATGGCATGAAGGTTTACCGGTGGACTAGGTTTCACTGTGGCGAGGGAGGGGGTGTTCTTGTGGTGAGTTTGTACAGCACCAGCAGGACCACAAGGTGGTTTTTAACAGGTGAACTTACCGATGGGATCTTTGGCGAAGACGGGTTTGGATGGTGGACTTGGATCTCCAGCTCCCACCACATTCTCAGCACTAACCCTGAACTCGTACTCGCAACCTTTCAGCAGCTCCGTCACACAGTACTCGACCTTTGGAAAGATTCTCTCGGTGTTGCAGCGAACCCACCTGCAGCCGCAGATTTATGATCCATCAGCCACCAACACACATTTTCTGCTTTCTGTTAGACAACATTTAGCTAAATATCTCTGCATGGCATGATTTCAGCCGTGGACCAGCTGTGGACCGGATCAGTTGTAGACCAGCGACCAGCTGTGGATCAGGTCTCGTGGGGTTCTGCTGTTTTTCAGTTTTGTGATGTGGGATAGACGCCGAGGTGAGGAATTCCTCTCCACCTGCAGCTGTGTGATGTGTGTTGCCCACCTGTTGGCCATGGTCTCCTTCCTCTCCACGATGTAGCCTGTGATTGGTTTTCCTCCATCGGCCGGTGGCTCCCAGCTAATCAGGGCGGAGTCGTGGTAAACCTCCTTCACTGTGGGCTGTTTGGGAGCGTTGGGGACCTCTGTGAGAGAAACAAGCAGATGTGATGGTCAGATTCAGCCCCGAGGTAACCTCCAGGATGGATTCTGCATGAACTTACTGAAGATGTCTCTCGCTTTAGTTTCTGCTGACAGAAGCGGGTCACTGATGCCATAGATGTTCTGAGCCATGATCCTGATGATGTACTCGCGGCCCTCGATCAGCTTCGGTACCTGAAAACAAATAGAAGCGGCAGGATTTCAGTCCTGATGCAGAGCGCCTCATGGGTGCGGCTGATCATGCAGCGGCAGTGTCCGACCTTGCAGGTGGTCCTGGTGCAGGACGAGGTGACGGGCATCCACAGGTCTCTGTTGGTGTCTCTTTTCTCGATGATGTAGTTCGAGATGGCGCAGCCTCCATCATCCAGAGGGGGATTCCATGAGATCACCATGTAGTTCCTGTAGACCTCATTAAACACAACGGGGCCCTCTGGTGGCTGAGGACGGTCTGACAGGAGGAGGCGTTCACACAGGTTAGACATCACATCTGCTCGCATTCTCATCTTCCTTTTCACTGCCTTCAGCATCCTGCCTCAAATATGGAATAATTACCAACTTTCCTTCTGAATTAAATGAATGGATGCTCATCTTTGTATTAAATGTGTGCACCAGGTTCTGCTTTGAATTTAGTTTTCTTTCTGAGAACTGGAGTCATGTTCCAGTCGGACTGAAAACAGCAACTTAAAAAGTTTGGTTTTAGATTTTCAGCTTTAGTCTGGTTTTTCAGGTGTTCTCCTGAAGCGCCTGCGACTCACCGACCACGGTGATGGTGCAGATTCCCGTGCGTGCTCCGGCGGCGTTCTCCACGTTGACGCAGTAGCGTCCGCTGTGCTCTCTCTTGGCCCTGCTGATGTTGAGGCTGAGGTGATGGGTGGTGCTGTGGAGGCCGATCTCTTCATCCGCCTTCACCTCCTCCTCGTTCTTGGTCCAGGTGATAGCTGGAGGCGGCTTGCCACTGTAGCGTCCTGACAGCATGCAGGAGTCTCCCACCTTCACCATCATCTTGTCCCTGAAGTCCAGGTCCAGAACAGGTGGTTCTGAAAGGAGGACAGTTTGAAATTTTAAAAGGATGGTGTCGTTCAGGTGGAGCTGCTGAGAGCAGAAGAACAACCTGATCCGGGCTTGGGTCCGACGGGTGATGACTCACCCAGCTCGTCCTTGCACTGCACAGGTTTGGTGATGATGGAGGCCTTGCCCTGGCCCACCTGGTTGACCGCGTACACTCTGAACTCGTGACTCGAGCCGTCCTTCAGACCCGTCAATGTGAACTTCCTGTCCATCAGCTTGTCATCTCCGCCGACCCGTGTGAAGCTGTCGCGGCCGATCATTCGGGACTCCAGGACGTATCCCGTCACCTCGGCACCACCGTCATACTTTGGTGGTCTCCAGGCAACAGACATGGAGTCCTTGGTAACGGCAGCGATGATCAGGTCCTCTGGGCGCTCCGGGACAGCTGGGGGAGACAAACATGGGATGAAACGACACCTTCAGCGTGACCACAGGTTCATTTTCTGAAATAAACTGATTCTTTATCGTTTTAAGCTCTTAAGAAGCTTCGGTTATTTGACATTTCAAGTTTTAATGTTTTAAAACAACATATAGTTGGAATTATTATTTCTCAGATTTCAGCTAAAGTCTTGAAAGTGAAGTTGAGGAAACCTGATCCGAGCTGGTTCCCGAGTTTTCAGACTTACAGATGGGGTCCTTGATGAGGACCATCTTATCAGTCTCGATGAATGGTCCCATGCCGATGATGTTCTCGGCTGCGATCCTGAAGAAGTAGCCCTTTCCGTCGATGAGTCCCTGCACCACGGCGTTGTTCCTCGTCACCGTGTAGGACACTGAGGTCCAGCCCATGCGGTCAGACTCCCGCTTCTCGATGATGTAGTTGGTGATGGCGGAGCCGCCATCGTCCTCGGGGGAGTACCAGGTCAGCTTGCAGGAGTCGGTGGTCAGATTCTCGCCAGCGAAGGGAAGACCGACGGGTCCGGGGACGTCTGCAAGGATGAGGAGCAGAAGGTCAGGTCTGTTAGCAACATGTTTCATTTCAGTCTGCTTTCCCCAAAGTTTCCTGCAGGACTCACCCAGGACCTCCACGATGACCGCTTTCTTCCTCTCTCCGCCCTCGTTCTTGGCGCTCAGCGTGTAGATGCCCTGGTGTTGGCGTCGGCAGTTCTTAATGACCAGGGAGTTGGAGATGCCAGTCGTCTCCACCACAGCCTCTTTGGGCACCTCGGCGTCGTCACGGCACCAGGCGATCTGCGGGGCGGGTTTACCGGACACGTAGGCGATGATGCGGATGGTGGCGCCGGCGTGGATCACGATCTTCTCCTTCACAGACGCATCCAGGTCCATCTCCGGAGGAACTGAAGACAGAAACAGTTTGTTTTTAATCACAAAAGTCGGCTGCTGCAGCGGCACGTCGGAACCATGAAATTAATTTAATTAAATAAAACTAAAAATATTGAATTAATGAAATTAACAAATGATAAATAAATTTAATTAAATAAAATAAAAAATTTAGTTAAACTAAATATTTGAATGAAATAAACTGAATAAAATGAAATGATTTGTCCCAGAAGGGAATTGCCAGAAACACGAGGCCGGTCTGATCTTACTGGTTCTGTCTTTGCACTCGATCATCTCGGAAACCAGTCCAGGGTCTCCCACTCCAGCAGCGTTCACGGCTCGGACTCTGAAGCGGTACAGACCTCCTTCCTTCAGCTCGCTCACCACAAACCTGGTTCCTCTGATCTCGGTGTCCTTCACCTGCAGACACAAACACCACCAACTCAGAACCGGAGGAGAGCTCCTTTCTCAGAAGCTCATCAATGATTGGTCTGTCCTACCTTCTCCCAGCCTTCATCGGTCTCAGGTTCCTTCTCCTCGGCGTCGCTCAGCATCAGCAGCTTCCTCTGAGCTTTCTTCTCCTCCTCTTCCTTGTTCACCTCCTTGAACTCAACGATGTATCCCGTCACCTTGGACCCTCCATCCATGACCGGCGGGATCCACTCCAGCTCCACGGTTGACTTGGTCCAGTCCGTCACCTTCGGGGTGGGGGGGCCCGGAGGCTCTGCACACAGAGAGAAATGTTTTCACGTTAGGAGAACATCAGGAGATGATGGAGGTGATATGCTCTCTGATTGGCTGCTGTGGGCTGTAAACTAATGCAGCTCTCTGATTGGCTACTACGTTGGACTTACTGATGGGGTCTCTGCAGAGGACAGGGTCTGAGGGCATGCTGGGCAGACCGCAGCCTGCCACATTCACAGCGATGATTCTGAATTGGTACATGGCGCCTTCCAGCAGGCCGGTGACGTCCCAGTTGTTGCCCAGCGGCAGCGCCCGGATTGGGTCACGGCTGACCCGGGTCCAGCGCTTGGAGGTGGTCTCCTTCTTCTCAAGGAAGTATCCGGTGATGGAGGACCCGCCATCATACTTTGGCTCGTCCCAGTTGACAGTCATAGACTCCAGACAGACGTCGGTCACGGTTGGTTTCTCACACTGACCCGGAACAGCTGCAAGAGGTCAAGAGGATCATCAGGAACCAGAACCAGAGAGGTGGACAGGACGGTGGATCGCGCTTACAGACAGAGTTGGATTAACCAATCAGAACTGCTGGTTCTGATGAGGAAACTGAGTCTGATGCGGACTTACTGAAAAGGTTTCTGGCCTTCTCCGGCTCGCTGAGCAGCGGTGGACCGACTCCAAACTTGTTCTGAGCCATGACTCTGAACTCGTACTCATGGTTCTCAGTGAGCCGGGTCACCACGTAGGCGCACTCTTTGGGATCATTGGAGACGTGGACCCAGGACTTCCTGTTGTCTTCACGCTTCTCTACCACATAGTTGGTGATCTTAGATCCACCGTCGTCTTTGGGGGGCTCCCAGGCCAGGCCGATCCGCTCCGCAAACACCTCAGTGAACTTGACTGGTCCGACGGGTGGTCCCGGTGGTCCTGCAGAGGGAGGAAGGGGAGTCAGTTTGGCTCTTTGGAACATCTGCTGGGATTTCTGTGGTGTTTGTGTTTCTCACCCAGAACCATGAGCTTGATGTCCTTGGTGACGGTCCCCAGACTGTTGCTGGCCGTCAGGCTGTAGAGGGCGCTGTCATGCCTGCTGGCCTGCTGGACCAGCAGCGTGCACTTCTCCTGGGTCACCAGTTTGTTGATGTGCTGGTCGTACTGGACAGCGGCCTTCTCCTCGGGTTTGGCCAGGCTGGCCTTGCTCCAGGTGAGCGTCGGGAACGGACAGCCGCTCACCTTCGCCACGATGCTGATGTCACAGCCCTCTTCGCCCTCCATGGCCTCACGCAGTTCAATGGTGGGGCCGCCTGCACAAACAACCCAGCTTTGTCACAAACAGACCTCCAGGTGGAGGAGATGGCAGCGCTCTGAAGGTCACTCACATGTTTGGTCCTTGATGACCATGGGTCCGACTGTGGCGGAGGGTCGGCTGGGTCCGGCAGCGTTCACGGCCTTCACCCTGAACTCATATTCTCCTCCCTACAGATCAACAAACCATCAATGGAGGAAACTGAGCTGAGTCTCAATCAGTTGAAAATCAATCGGTTATTTTATGAGGCTCCTCAGAGATCTCGGTTTTCAGTTTCTACATGATGGTGAAACTTTATATGTCGGTTCATTAAATGTCGGATTCAGCCTTGAGAAATGCCTATTTTATTTCATTTAAAATGAATCAACTTTCTGGAACTGAACTTGTAATAAAACTCTGTTTAGTCACTGCGACCAGTAAACACTGTCCTCGTTGTTATATATACGTCCTCTAAGGCTCTAGAAGCTTACTGGACAGAGGTCAAAGAAGGTTCGACATGCAGCTAAAGCCCCGTTTCTACCAGCAGGTCTGGGTCGGTACAGGACGGTTTGAGTCAGTAAAGTCTCCACAGCAACCGTACCCTTACCCGGTAGGCGTAGCGTTAGATGTGTCAGCTACATAACAACATGATGTGGTGGTGGCGCAACACCTTCCTTTAGTTCTAAGGAAGAAGAGGGCTACCAGAAGCAAAGGAGGAGAATGGTGGACATCCAGCAGGATCCTTTTCACCAATCGGAGGACTGCAGCTCCGCCCCCTTCAGGGTCGGTTGAGTAAGATTGGTAAGTTGGTGGAAACAGGGCTCAAGGGCCTCAGCACCTGGTAGCCTGGGTTCAACCAGTTGTGCTGAACAGCCCATAATAATCAATATTAACTCAACATTTATCACTTAGAACACAAAGCATTAAATAATAAAATGATTAACATAAATTCCCTGCAGAAGGACAGACGGGGAAGGGTCACCACTATCCCACATACACAGAAACATGGCGTGCACAATGTTCCAGTTCACAGATTCCCTAAAACCACCAGATCCCTTATTTGAGCCTTACTGGCAGATCTAAAAATCCATGTCAATAGACACGGGTCAAAAATCCCAGCAGAAATCTGTCCTCTCTTCTCCAGGGGACATGAACCGACCTCCTTCAGGTCCTCCACCACGA
This sequence comes from Rhadinocentrus ornatus, assembly GCA_037177495.1. Taxonomy (NCBI): domain Eukaryota; kingdom Metazoa; phylum Chordata; class Actinopteri; order Atheriniformes; family Melanotaeniidae; genus Rhadinocentrus; species Rhadinocentrus ornatus. The sequence continues at coordinate 948,556 of JBAMHW010000014.1, read as the reverse complement.
AGCTGAGCTCCTCCACGTCTCTCTTGTTGCACTGCTTCCACGTCTCCTTCTCTTTTCCGCTGGTGTCCCATCTCAAACGCTCGACGATGTAATGCTTCACCGCAGAGCCGCCGTGGTTCTTCGGAGGCTCCCAGCTCAGAGTGACGGTGGTTTTCGTCACCAGGTTGACATTCAGCTTGGTGGGTGGATCTGGTGGGTCTGAGGAAGAGGAAGAAAGGGGTTAATATTTGCATCATTCCTGGAAGGTTTGTAGTGTTAGCCATTAGCCGTTTGTGTGTTAGCAAGTGTGTCCTCACAGATCGGGTCTCTGGCTCGAACGGGTTCAGTTGTGACAGCGAACGGACCGAATCCAAGTCTGTTCTCTGCTCGGACCCGGAACTGGTAGTCCTGACCCTCCAGCAGGCCTGGGACCACGTAAGCCTGGCTAGCACAGGCGGCATTCACCTGAACAATCGACCAATCATCCGTCAGTAAGAGTTTAAACTGAATTCAGCTTAGATCACATGAACGTGTAGAGATGAAATCGTGTGAGTCTGAGACATAAAACCCAACGTATTCCTGCAACATGCCGAATGACTCCTGCTTCCTGCTGCCCATTATCTAAAACCCTCGTAGGTCGCTTGATTTTCCCGCCTTCCAGCTCATTAGTGGATGAATGTTCTCTCCTATAAACCGCTATACAACACTACAGATTCAAACGTTTCTACTTTATTTGCTCAGATCTTTTAGTCAGCTTCAATCCTTGAAAACAACCAAAAACACAATTATAATTATTTTAAGCCTCTAAATGCCAATTTAAATACATGATGTCACTGTTTATTGAAGAAAATTCATATAAAATTAGTTATTTTCCACATAAGATGTTTGTTTTTGTTTTTTACATTGGTCTTGAAATTGACTAAAAATTATTAAAAAAAACATTTTTTATGCTTTGTTGTTCTTGTTTTTTGCAGTGTCAGGTGTAAAAATAATTAAACATTTGGTCATTTTTATATATATATATGGCACACACACACACATATGTATACAACGTCATTGTGTAATCGGGTGCATTTAAAGGGTTAAAATAATTTGATTAATTACATATTTGGTATTTTTGATTACAGGTGAAGTTGAGTGAAAGATTTGAGCGAAAACTAAAAAGAAAAATCACTTCTAGTTTTTGTCCCTGATGACCCGGACAGGCAGTAAATTTATTCCTGGTGTCCTGTTGAGAAGAAAAATTGACGTTTAATCTGACTGAAGCGGACGTAAACGCTCACCTTGGTCCAGGCCTTGTCGGTCACCGCTTTCTTCTCGATGAAGTAGCTCTTAATTCTCTCTCCTCCGTCTGTTTCAGGCAGTTTCCAGATCAGCCTCATGGTTGACCTAGTGACGTCTGTGACCCTCAGGTCCTTCGGAGGTCCGGGAACGTCTGAAAGCGGCAGAATGCGGTCAGACACCTATGTACAACCAAAAGCCGCCAACGCTGATCAGTTAAGGACCTACCAAGGACAATGACCCTGACGTTGATGTGTTTCTGTCCGGACTTGTTCTTGGCGGTGATGGTGTAACGTCCAGAGTGAGTCCTCAGGCTGACGGGGATGGTCACAACTGACGTGGTGTCTGTAGACTCCACCTGAGCAGGTTAAAACATCACATATCTGTGAAGAGGTCTGAAAAATGAGGCGTGAGAATCAGGAGCTGCTGCGACAACCTCACCTCGGAGTCCACAGGAAGCGTGTGCACTTTGTTCTTCTTGTGCGCTTTGGCCTTGCCCTCAAAGTCCCAGGTGACCTTGGGAACTGGGCGGCCCTTAACGGTGACAGGGATTCTGACCGGATCTCCGGCGCGGATACCCACCAGGTCGTCGGCCATCACGTCAAGTGTGATGAAAGGAGGAACTGTTGAGAAGAAGAAGATGCGAGTGAAGGAAGAAGTCGATACACTTGTGTCAATTCCTGCAGCAAAACTGAACGTCGGACATACGCTGGACGTCCTCGACCAAAACTTCGCTGGTGCGAGGGCTGGGGTCGGACTCTCCAATGTCGTTGACGGCGATGACCCTGAAGTGGTAGCGCTTCAGCTCACGGAGGCTGGGCACGGTGAACTCTGTGGTGGGGTGCAAGCTGTCGATATCATTGATCTTGACCCAGTTTGATGAGCCCTCATCCTGGATCTGGATGATGTAGCCCTTGATGGGGCTTCCTCCGTCACTTTCAGGGGGCTTCCAGGACAGCGTGACGCTGTGCTTTGTCTTATCAGCGATCTCAGGGGCAGCAGGCATGCTGGGAGGAGCTGGAAGGAATGGCGGCAGTACACATTAGGAAACGTCCATCTATCATCCATCAAAGAAAAACCTTGGTAAAGATTCACTCACTGATGGGATCGACGGCGAAGGCAGAGTCAGACGGAGAACTGAACGGTCCAGTGCCTGCTGAGTTACAGGCAGCAACCCTGAACTCGTACTCCGTTCCCTCAAACAGTCGAGTCACCTGGAGGACAAAGAGATTTAATGTCTCTATGGAGCATTCACCGTGGCCTTCGTTTCTTTTTAACGTTCATTTCTAAAATCCAAACGGGAAATTATTAAAATGTTTCTGAAAGCTGGTTTTTAAAAGATTTTTGAAACTGTAAGATGATGGTTAGCTTTGTAAGACCCGGAAGAAAAGAGGAGGGTGCAACAGGAAGTCAGGGTGTCACTGAGGACGAGTCAGGACGACTATCGAAGGAAGCTGGAAGCCAAACTTGGATGGGATGAAGGAGATCCCTGGTTGTAAGGAGACAAGCAGGCAGCTTTCAGGCAGCCAGGAGAGACATAATGGGTTCAGGTCTCAGCTGCCTGGTATCTCCACTTCACTACCAGACCTCCACCCCCCTCTTTCACCTGCACTACATCTCTCCCCCTCCTCAAACGACTCCTATACCTTCCCCACCACAAACTGGACTGGATCGGGTGAGCAGACTCTGCTTCTGGAGACGCTCAGATCCTTCAGTGTTGGAGATGTTTTACCAGCCTGCCGTCTCCAGGGGGCTTTTCTTTGCAGGTGTGCTGGGGAAGCAGCATCGGACCAGCAGCCTGAACACACTTGGAAAGAAGGCTGGAACCGTGGGGGAGGAGGTGCTGAACAACCTGGTTTCCATCACGGAGAACCCCGGCCATCCTCTCCAGCACACCCTGGTCAGACAGAGGAGCTCCTCCACCAGACTGAGACGCTCCGGTACAGGAAACCTGTCCATCACCGATCGATACGTCATCTCTGCTGAGACACCAGCGCTGCCTGCTGCTGCTATCCACCACTTTTATTCTACTTTTTATATTGTTTGGTTTGCACATTGTTTTGTCTGTCTGTCTATTTATCGATTGTTGCCACAGCTACCGGTTAGCTTTAGGAATCTTCTGTTCTTACAGTTAACAGGATAAATTAAGTAGCAGATTATCTCCACACACCAAGCTGGGACTTTTCTTCTACTAACGGGGAGCTGAAGCTCCAGCAGCTCACCTGGTACTCCCATCCTTTTACTCCCCGCTTGGTGACTGGCATCTTATTAACTTTAGCCCAGTAGCTGGTGCCCTTCTCCCTCTTTTCCAGCCAGTAGCCGATGATTGCGGAACCTCCTGTGTCTCTGGGAGGTTCCCAAGTCAGAGTCATGGAGGTCTTCGAATATTCGGTAATTGTGGGTTTTTCTGGTGGACCAGGGAGGCTGAAGGGATCTGTTATCTGGATTTCTTCTGTTGTGCAGGGGTCAGATTTGCCGTAGCGGTTCTCGGCTCTGACCTGGAACAGGTAGGTCTTATTGGTGTCCAAGGTCCATATCTGCAAATAAAGGGGAAGGAATTATTCCTGGCATTCCTGGAATCACAAAAACTTTACTTTGTTGTAACTGTTAGAGGAACGTACGCAATATTTCCTCTCAACGATGCTGTTGGTGACCTCCTCCCATTGTGGCTCAGGAGGAGCCTCCTCTCCCTCCTCCAGCTCGGGACGGACTGTTATCACTTCTTTCTTCTCAACAATATAATTGGTCAGCTCACTGCCGCCATCATCGATGGGAGGGTCCCAGTTCAGGTAGCAAGACTCTGCCCTGATGTTGGATACAGTCAAATTTCTGGGTGGAGTTGGTCGGTCTGACAGGAGAACAAGAGTTTGGTCAGGACACAAATATGGTGCATCATGTCTGGTTTCATCTTGCACCGTGACCGCGGATCTTTTATCTCACCCAGCACCATGATGAAGATGGTGTGTTTGGCTGAACCCATGTTGTTGGACGCAGTGACAGTGTAGCTACCACGGTCACGCCTGTTGACAGCTGGGATGGACAGCTTGGTCTTAGCGTTCATCCTGCCAGTCACTTCCGTCTCTGTCAGCAGGGCCTCGGTGGGCTTATCGATCACCACGTCATCCTTGGACCACTCAATCTTTGGGATGGGAAGTCCAATGATGTCAGCCGGTATCTCGATGGGCTCACCCTTCCTCACCGTAATGGAGTCGACCTTAAACTGCTTCGGCATGTGAATCTCAGGACCCACTGAGAGCATAAAAAAACACTTAGTACAAGGCAATACACTGCATGCTCTAGCGTGATTTGTCTTATTAATGGTACCGATGCAAAAACACAGAGCAGATGCAGCAATGCCTGTTTATTGTACGTAATTTAAAAGCTAAAATTTCCCCGTACAGAAAACAGCATTCTGAAAGAAGAAAACTAATGTTAACATAAAATAATGGCTCTTCAGTCCCCACAGCTGACCGTTAGCTTTGGGAATCTCCAGTTCCCACAGCTACTCGTTAGCTTTGGGAATCTTC
>JBAMHW010000014.1:917561-933915 GCA_037177495.1 Rhadinocentrus ornatus | reverse complement strand
ATTACGTTGTTATTTTACTGGTTATTATGTTATTTTACAGGTAATTACCTTGTTATTTTACAGGTAATTACGTTGTTATTTTACTGGTTATTATGTTATTTTACTGGTCATTACCTTGTTATTTTACAGGTTATTACCTTGTTATTTTACAGGTAATTACGTTGTTATTTTACTGGTTATTATGTTATTTTACAGGTAATTACCTTGTTATTTTACAGGTAATTACGTTGTTATTTTACTGGTTATTATGTTATTTTACTGGTCCGGCCCACTGGAGAGCAGATTGTTCTGGATCAGCTGTTAAAGGAGGATAATTTGTTGTCCGAAGAGGGGAAAAGACAAACCTGAGGATCGGTCTGCCGCCATCATTCTTCGGTGCCTCCCACTGCAGGTCCACATATCTTTTAGTCACGGCGTTAACTTCCAGGGCGTACGGCGGTCCGGGCGTAGCTGCAACAAAGCGTCAGTATCATCATCATCATCAGATGTGGGGTTTCCGTTCTGCCCCTGACTAAAACAACGTGTATCTATTCTCCAGCTTACTGAAGGTGTCCTTGGCTAGCACCGAGTCCTCCAGCTCGCAGAACAGTCCCACGCCCACAGCGTTCTCTGCAGCAACGCGGAACACGTAGAGCGATCCTTCGTTTAGCGGGGCCACAGTGTACTTGAGCTCCTTGACCGTGGTGTCCACAGCCTGCCAGCCTTTACGCCTGACGTCGCGCTTTTCCACCACATAGTTGGTGATCTTGGATCCTCCGTCGCGCTCAGGAACCGTCCACTTCAGCTCAGCGCTGTTCCTGCTGATGTTGATGACCTCCAACCAGCGAGGAGCCGATGGAGCATCTGAGGAAGACAGAACAGACGGTTCTTCATCATGTTCACTTTTGCTCATGATCATTGCTTCATGTCGTACATGTACTCGTTTACCACACGTTCAGATTTTAATCTTTTCCTGAGACATAAACCTTGGACCAGAAGACCGACAGTGGTTCTGTTTCAACATGTCGGACCAGGTCTAAACTCTTTGTGTGTGCTCTGACTCAGGATGAGTCCTCCTTACTTAGTCTCTCCTTGCAGAGCACTGGGTCGCTGGGCTCGCTGGGTTCACTCTCGCCGGCCACGTTCACGGCTCGGACCCTGAACGAGTACTCCTGCTTCTCCATCAGGCCCTTCAGGAAATACTCCAGAAGGTTGATGTTCTCTGCCACGCGGATCCAGTCCACGGTCCCGCTCTTCAGCATCTCAATGACGTAGCTGTCAATCTTTGCTCCACCGTCATGCTCAGGTTTGGTCCACATCAAGAAGCAGGAGGTCTTTGCTACGTCCTTCACGGAAGGCTTACCCGGAGGCCATGGAGGATCTGGAAAAAGAGCGACCATGATAGTTTTTACTTTTTGAAAGGTTTTCAAAACATAGCTGAGATGAGCGGGGAAACACTGTACCGATGGGATCTTTGACGAGGATCGGATCTGTCTCCTTGCTGGGTTTTCCAGTTCCAGCCAGATTCTCAGCGAGGACTCGAAACTTGTACTTCTTTCTGGTGGGAAGTCCTTTGACTCTGCAGGGAAAACAACAACATTAACTAGGACTGCAAGCAGTTATAAACAGGGTCCAAGCCCCCGGAGCACCACTGCTCGCCGCCTCCGACCAATGCCGCTTCGGGCACCCGTCGTTCCAAACGCAACACAGTGACCGGCCATGACAATAGCAGGCCAGAAACTAACGGCCACGTTAGTTATGGTCACGTTTTTTATAGAGTAAAATTATTCAAATTCTACTCAAGTTCATTATTTTGTCTCTCATTTTACGTGTAGATGCCAAAGTTGTACATAGATCGGTCAAAAGAGTTAGCAATAATAGGTTTTAGAGTTTAAAAAAACCTGCTAATATAACTATTTTTAACCATCTGATTTGGCATCCAACCAGTAAACATTACATACCGAAACATACTTTTCCTGAGTAGCGCATATAAATGCTTTATAGCGGAAAATTAGTGGTGGGCAGATCTATGGAAAAATCTCTCATTTTGATAACAACATTGGTATTGATATCATGCTTATACTTTAACATAAGGCTGAAAACAGAATCTTCATACATAAAGTGGATAAAGTGGTTTTTGATGATTCGGTTCACTGCTGTGACAAAGCAGCTACACGCCCAAAATCAACTTCTCTCGCCGTGACAATGTCATATTCACACTTTTATAGTGTGATTAATAACTTAAAATTAATCCATTAATTCCACAGATTAATCTTTTTGCATTAGGGCTTCAATTTTAACAGATATCGATGACACTTTATTAACTTGGTACGGGGTCGATGCCAGATCTTGCAGGATCACACACGCCTACTGAAAATGCAAAATATATATAAGTTTGCCTAAAAATAAGAATATTCACAGATGAAGACAGGAATTGTGTCTGCTCTTATGTAATATTTTATTTTTGGTCTCAGAGCCTCAGATTGATATTTGCTGAATTGAAAATGAATTAGTATCATGACTTTTTAACAATAATAGAAAGAATGCTGCACAATCACGCATTGACTAATGTAACCAAACTTTAAAGGATTTCTAGTGGCTGCAGGCTTTCACGGTGATACAGGAGTAATAATGTACAGAGATTTACCTACTTTACATAAACCAAAGGGAAGATTTCATTTCACATTAGAGAAAACTTCTCGTAACCGAAATGTTGCAAATCTTTTCTGGAAGTTTCATTTCTTTTTGGCAACTGGTTTATTTTTTGGGGTTTTTCTTCGAAGTTTGTAAGATGGAATTTGCTCAATTATGGCGAAATCGCACTATTTGAATCAATTTTTATCTCCCGCTTGTGGCATTTCCCACAATCTTTCCAGACCCTCATGAGGGCATGTGTAATCAGGTTTATCAGACTCAGATTCGTACTTTTTACCAACTCATTATATATTTTATCAGTTTTGAAGGCAACTTTAAACATGAACTTTTTATAAAGCGACAAAGAACAGGTTTTGGTCTATTAGTGTGGCTCTGTAAGCTAAAGTTGTACGTAGATCAGACTAAAGCCCTAAAGTTGGATTTTCTGTATTGTAGAAAACTTTTTTTTAGGTGGAAATGGGCGTGGCCTATGAAGGGATTCCGCTTGTGAATATGAGGCATATATCTAGTGAGGTACTGTTTAGGAGATGTGACCCTGTTTCTGGACGGACCTGTAGTTGGTGTCTTTGATGGGCAGCTTGTTGCAGCGTATCCACTTGTCGTGGTCGGGCTCGTATCGCTCCACCCAGTATCCTGTGATGGGACTTCCTCCGTCCTCGTCTGGCTCGTACCAGGTCAGAGTCAGAGAGTCCTTGGTGATGTCTGAACCTTCCAGCTTGTAGGGAGCTCCAGGAGTGTCTGAGGAAAAAACAGCCAAAGTCAGGTTTTATTGTTTCCAGGAAGTCAAAATGTTCCTGTAACCAACAGCCTGATGGTCGGGCGACCTACCGAAGGGGTATCGGGCGATGATGGGAGCGTGTTCGGCCGGCGGACCAACACCGAACTGGTTCTCAGCAAACACTCTGAAGATGTACTCCTTGAACTTGATCAGGCCCATGGCTTTGTACGTGGTCTGTTTGACGGTGGAGGACAGCCGGTGCCAGATCTCACTGTCGGTGGCTCGGCGCTCCACGATGTAGTTGGTGACCCTGGAACCGCCGTCGTCACGCGGGGGATTCCAGGCCAGGAAGCAGGTTTCGTTGGTGATCTCAGAGATGTCAAAGGCAGCAGGAGGACCAGGTTTATCTGGTTTAAGGAACATTTTTAACATTTAATCCAGCAGAAACTCAGAGAGTCTACATTTCCTCTGATGTTCTCCAGTCTTACCCAGGATGTTGACGTCCACAGTTGCAGTGGCGCGCCCACTGCTGTTGGTGGCCTCGATGATGTAGGTGGAGCTGTCGTCTCTCTTGGTCTTTGTGATGGTGACAGTAGAATGTCCCGGCTTGGTGTCAATGGACACCCTGTCATCGGGTTTGAGGACCAGGTCGGCCTTGGTCCACTTCACGCGGGGCTCTGGCTTACCTTTCACCTCAGCAGGAAGTTCGATCTTGCTGCCAGCGTTGGCGGTCAGACCGGCCAACAGCTTGGCGTCCAGCTGGATCTCTGGAGGCTCTGTGGGAGCAACGAGGACGAAGACATTTTAGTTTATTAATTCTGAAGGTTAAAATCGGTGGGATCAGTTTGGAAAAATCCTGTCTTCACGTGTACCTTTTGGGTCAACGGCCTGGATCTCGTCGGTGGCCTTGCAGGGCTGGCTGGCTCCGAGTCGGTTCAGAGCTCGGACTCTGTAGGCGTACCACTGGCCTTCGATCAGACCAGTCACCTGACACTTTAGCTCCGGCACCATGTCTCCACAGGGCTCCCACTTATCCGTTCCTCTCTGGCAGCGGTCCACGTTGTAGCCTCGGATGCCGGTGCCACCGTCGTATTTGGGCGGCTCCCAGGTCAGGAAGATGCCGCTGGCGGACTTGTCTCTCCACTTCAGGTTCTCTGGGGGGTCTGGGATAGCTGTGGGTGGACAGCGGTTAGAAGTTTGTTTAAGGCCATTACACACCGGGACAGTTGCGAATAAACGACACGATATTGCGAATAATTCGGAGGAGAAATATCAAAGTTTTTGTCTATGCACACCAAGTGCGACACGAAAGTGCGAATACATTAAAAAGATTCTAAATCATATTCGGAAAGTGGGAAAAACAAACATGGACTCCACATCAGGCAACGACGATATTGTGCTGATGCTGCCAAAAATTTTTAAAAATGAGCACACCGGGTACATCATGTCCTTGAGAGTGTTGTGAGACAAACGTATCAAGACGCTCGGACACGGTGATACGAAGTTTGAAAGAAGCAGCAGCGAGAAGCGACGCTAGCATAGCTCGCAACACTGGCTCTGGTGACGCAATCAATATGCCGTCTGATTGGTCGATTGTGTGTCTGTCGGATGCGAATATTAAGAAAAATCAACCTCAGTCCGAAAAAATAAATCTCGCAAAATCGCTTAAAGGAAATTCGTCACTGATGTGAATGTTTCCGTTGACTTCTCATTGATTCGATAAAAAATATTGCCGTAAGAAGTAGTCGGACGAAATGATCGGAGCAGGTGTGTAAAGGCCTTTAGACTCAAACTGAAAACTATTAAAACTCCACTGTGATTGGACGGGAGGTGAGCAAATAGTGAAATAGTGACATCTGATTGGTCGTAGTCTTTTAATGGCGGTTTCGACTCACTGGCTGGAGAGGAAACGTTAACGGGTTCGTCGATGTATGCCGGCTCTCCTGGTCCACACTTGTTGCAGGCAGTGACTCTGAACAAGTACTCCTTCCCTTCAACCACGTCGGTGACAGTGAACTCCAGATCCAGGATTCCTGTAACCACCTGAGACACAGTTTGACACCTTCATCATCACAATCATCAAGGTATAGTCTTCCTGACAGACCCTCCAGGTTGCAGATGCTGATGCTGTACCTTGACCCAGGTCTTGCGGGACACGTCCCGTTTCTCCACCTGATAGCCGGTCAGAGGACTTCCTCCGTCGTGTTCTGGAGCCTCCCAGCTCAGGTGGACGTGCTGTCGAGTCACCTCCAGAACCTTGAAGTCTTTCGGAGCGCTCGGTGCCGCTGCAGACGCAAACAAAAACACGATGAAATTAATGCTTAGCTGAAAAGAATGTGTGAGAGATTTTTCTGGGTTTTTGGTGGTGTACCGATGACGTTGACTTCGATGTCTCCAGAAACCGTGGTAACGTCATTTTCCAACTGCAGGGTATAGGTCCCTTTGTCGGGGCGAACACTCGGCATGACAACCACCTCTGTGAACGTGGACTTGGTTGTCATAGAGACCCGTTCATCTGCTGTGGTCAGCTCCTTCTCTCCAAAGGTCCACTTGGCGACGGGGGTCGGGTATCCAGTGATGGGAACTCTGATGGTGAGAGGCTGCGGGACAATCACCTCAAGTCCGTCTTTGAAAGCACTCAGATCGAAAGTTGGACCGACTGCAGAGGAAACGGACACCATGAAAACCAAAACAGATTCAAACTATCCTTGTCCCATGGAGAAACTGTTCAGGTCTCAGCGTCTCACCGTGTGGGTCGTCGGCCAGCAGAGGGCCGATGGTGTTGCTCGGGTCGGAGACTCCAGCAGCGTTTTCCGCATACACCCTGTAGTTGTATTTGGTTCCATATTTCAGACCGGAAACCTACGGAGGAAGAAAATGTTGGAGCCTTGAGCAAAATGAAGAGATGGAAACGGACCGGATCGGTTCTGACAAGGATCCTCACCTTGTAGAAGAGGTCCTGGCAGAGGCGGGCGTTGCAGCGCAGCCACTTGTTGGTTCCGTCCTCGCAGCGCTCGATTATGTATCCAGTGATCATGCTGCCGCCGTTCTTCAGAGGAGTCTCCCAGCTGAGCTGTACAGAGTTCTTGCTCTGGTCGTGATAGGTCAAGTTCAGGGGGGGACTGGGACGCTCTGAAACATGAACATGATTAAGGTTGACAACATAAATTTCGCCGACCAGATGAAATGTGCTTGACAGTGGCAACACTCACCAATCGGATCCATGATCTTGACGGGCTGCGAGGCGGCGCTGGGCTTCCCGACGCCGGCTTTGTTCTCAGCCTTGACTCTGAAGATGTACTCTTTGTTCTCAATCACGTCATTGACAATGGCACTCAGCTCGTCGGCTTTGGTCACCTGGACGGGCGTCCACTTCACTGATGTCCTGTCACGTAGCTCGATGATGTAAGAGGTGATGGGGGAACCTCCATTAGACACGGGGGGCTCCCAGGAGACGGTGCAGCCAAACTTGGTGACGTTTCCCACGATGACGTTCAGAGGAGCATCGGGAACATCTGAAAGGAAGACGGATCTATAGCTGAAAGGTTCAAACATAACAGAATCTAAACAGAACATGGTGGTGTCCCACCGGGTCTACTCTGGGACCATTTCTGTTTCCTGTTTTTATCAGAATAATGAAGTAAATCATCTAGAAGTCCATTTAAGTTTGTAAATGTAAAGTTCTGTAGATTTTAGTTCCTTCCTAAAGTGAAGTTTCAATCAGATGTCTCATTTCAGAGGAGAACTTACCAAACTTGTTCTTGGCTTGTACAGCTTTGTCAGTTTCCAAAAGGGGTCCGCTGCCGACCCGATTTCGGGCGCAGACCCTGAACAGGTAGAAGGAGTCCTTCTGCAGCCCGGTCACCATATATTCAGGGCTCTCTGCGTGATCGGTGGCCAGAGTCCACGTCTTCCTCTTCACGTCGCGTCTCTCCACCACGTAGGCGATCACCTTGCTGCCGCCGTCGCTCTCGGGCTCGTCCCACGCCAGGCTGACCTCACCGTCGGCTGTGTCGACCACCTGCAAGTTCTTCACAGGTCCCGGCACATCTAGAAAAAAATATTCATTAGGTTTAAGCTTAATAAATCAGACAAGGTAAGTCGCAGTCGACAAATTGTCAACTTAACAGGAAGCTCACCAATGACGTCAAGGCTGATGAAGGCTTCTCCTTCACCGTGTTTGTTCTTGATAGTGATCCTGTATCGGCCCTCATCAGACTTCTTGGGGTCCTTTAGGCAGTACTCTGTGCGATCAGCCAAAGTGTGGATGTTGTCTTTAGGCAGACTCAGGTTGTTGTACAGCCAGTCAGCCTCGGCCTTTGGATAGGCGCTGTAGGGGACAGCCATGACGATGGGCTTTCCTGCGTCTGTGACGTAGCTCTGGTCGGTGGTCTTCATCTGAGGAGCGGCTGGAGGACGACAAAAGAGAGAGGAGACATGGTCAGACAAAAAAATGTTCAGTTTAAACCAGCTGTAAATTCTGGAAACTCAGTCTGGTTTCAAGGAGACCTGCAGGGATGTGAAGAGCCACATTTTAACCCACAAACAAAAACTGATTCCGGGATCATTTCAGACCAAACAGACTAAAGGTTGCTGTGCAAAAACAAGAAGTTCGGATCTCTGTGAAGTTTCCAGGAAACGGCATCCCTACTCTGACGGACGGTTTCTCACCTGCCAGCTCCAGCTTGGCCTTGGCGTCTTTGTCTTTGGCGATGACTCTGTACTCTCCCTGGTCTCGTGGTCTGATCTCACAGACCTGCAGCCGATGGAGTTTCCCTTCACTCATCATTTGGTACTTGTCTCCCTGGACGACCGTCATGTTGTTTCTGAGCCACTTCACCTCGACCCGGTCCTTGTTGAGCTCCACCTCAAACACGACATCCGAGCCCGGAGGTTCAAAGACATCCTGCGGCGGTCGTACGATCTCCACTGGCGTCTCTGCAGAACAGACAGGCAGTCAGTGGTGGAGAGGTCGGTCTGAGGAGGAACAGACTGATGATACGTACCTTCAACGAAGAGCCTGGCTCGGGATCTCTTTTCGTCCACACCGCAGGCGTATTCACACTCGTCATCAGGTCTGCACTCTTTGATACGCAGCGTGCAGCTCTTTCCATCTCTAGTGAACGAGTATCTGGTGAAACCAGAAGAAACAGGTTCAGGCTGACGTCAGTCAACATCTCCACATCAAAAGTCAAACATGCTGTATCACTGGAAACCTTATCTAACGTTTAGGTACAAACGGGTCACTCAAACCACAGCGACGTACCTGGGTCCTTCTCTGATCTCCCTCCCGTTCCTGTACCACTTTACTTCAGCCTTCTCTTTGGTCAGCTGGCAGCTGAACTCTGCATCTTCGAACTCGATGATGGTCTGGTCCTTCAGCTGCGCCGCAAAGTCAGTGGGCGCCTCGCTGATGATCAGCTCGGCGGTGGACTTGTTGTCTCCGGCCACGGCAGTGTACTCGCCCTCGTCGGCCAGCGTGCAGTCTTTGATGGTCAGTGTGTGCTTGTCTTTGTCGACTCTGTAGGCGACGCGTTTGCTGAAGGTGATCTCCTGACCCGTCTTCATCCACTTCAAGGTGGCGTTGGGTCTGTTGACCTTGCAGGAGAAGCTGATGGTCTTCTTCTCCTGAGTGTCGATGTCCTCCAGAGGAACCACGATCCTCAGACTCTCCTCTGAGGGACAAGGAGTTATATCACATTAAAAACCGCTTTCTGCTCAGCTGATTGACTGAAGGCTGATTACTGATCCACCCACCTTTGACAGTGAAGTTGCCAGAGCTCTTGGCTTGTTCTCCTCTCTGATTGGTCAGAGTGATGCTGTAGGTGGCTTCATCTCCTTTTTGAGCATCTCTGATCCTCAGGGAAAAGACGTTGTCTCTTTGGACCATCACGTACTTGCTGCTCTCGAACAGCGTCTCTTCGTTCTTCAGCCACTTGGCCTTGGCTCCGTCTATGTTCACCTCGCAATTCAAGACCACCTCCTGACCTTCTTTACCCTCTGTGTCCTTCAGAGGAGTGATGATCTTCAGTTTCTCTGCAGGAAGCAGCAGACATTGATGAGTTTACACATCTAAAAGCACAGCTTTATCGTGGCGGCATCAGTGGGCGGAGCTTACCGAGCACGGTGAGGTCTGCGCTGGCTCTGGTCGCCCCGATCCTGACCACGTATCCGCCCTCGTCTTTGGGCTCGCAGTCCTTAATGACCAACGTTCGCCTCTTCCCATCACTCACAATCTGGTACTTGTCTCCCGCCTCCAGCTCCCTGTCGTCTTTCATCCATTTGACGTCAAAGGTTTCCTTGGAAACGGAGCAGGTGAACTCGGCTTTCTGGCCCTCCACCACCTCCTGGTTCTGAGGTCTGGAGATGAACTCAGCAGCCAGTTCTGCAGCAGAGAGAAGGTTTGATGTCGTGATCCAACAATTTCCTCACATTTTGTACAGAATCTAAACATGATGATGATGACGCAGGGTTTCATCATCTTCATCATCTGGACAGATGGGATCCGTACCGTTAATCTTGAGGTTTCCGGAGGTTTTATTGGTGGGACTCAGCCTGCAGTTGTACTCTCCGGCATCAATCATCTTCAGGTCCTGGATGAGGAGAATCCTCCTCTTACCGTCTACAATTTGCTCGTAGCGGCCGCCCTCCGGCAGCTCCTCGTCTCCTTTGTACCAGGTAACATCAGCACTCGGTTTGGAGACCTCGCAGATCAGCCTGACGCTGTCTGTCTCCGTCCCCTCCACGTTGGACAAGTTCTTTGTGAACCTGGTCTCCTCCTCTGCAGACAGAGAAGCGTGAGATCTGATGGATCTGGACAACCACACTGCCGTGTGGTCAGAGATGGTAAAATTGACTTATTTTCAGAGTCTGTATTTGGACAAATAAAACGTTCCTGAACGCTTAGCGGAATCAGCTGACAGCAGAGACGTTTCCTAAATAAAACCCTGAGTTTCCATAAACGGACTTTGCTTTGGGGAGCTGTCCATGTCGTCATGACGGAGTTTCCCACAACCTGAAGTTTGCTTGTGTGCACAGAGTCTCGTCCTCCTTCCTCTGGGACCGGTACTGGACTAGGAATGTGGGACAAGTGTTCTGTACAACTAACAAATATTTTCTAAATGATCTGACTTGTAAAGTTTATTTATTGATATGTAAATTTTATTTCCTGGTCTGTAAAGTTTATTTTCTGACTCCCGAAGTTAACGTCACAGTCAGACCAGTCTTATAACTTCTGACTTGGATTTTCTGTTAGTGGCTGCATGTTTGATTGGTGTTACAGTTCCGCATGGATCGCTGTGCAGTGACTTCTCGCTACGTGGTTTCATGGTGAGGAGTGAATGGAACGGATGAGAAACACCTGCAGACACACACACGGTGGCGTAGAAGGCACGCGCTGGAACGTGCGCTTACAGACAGGTGAGCGCGTGACGAGAGGAAGTGAGAAACCAGGAGGACGGACAGAGACAAGGAGGAAACGGAGAGAACGTAAGCAGCATAACGGGCGCCGGTGGGGACGACAAGAGGGAGGGGCCTCCGCACACACCGAGTTCGCAGCGGGAGATCGGACGAGCACGAGGGAACGAGTCGGTTGAGCGCCAGCAGGAAGCTCAGTAACGGAAAGTGAACCAACGTCGGCCAGTTGTGGAGTGCGTGCGTTACTCGCCATGAGTGCGTGCTCTCTGTCTCCCACGCAGCTGTTGAAGGAGGGGCCAGTGCGAGCTGCAGGGCCGGAACAAGAGACCGAGCGGAGTGGGGACCCTGCCCGTGGAAATGGTTCTACTCTACTCACGGCTAGGAACTGGGACTTTAGGATTGGGGTACCTTTTTGCCATTTTTACATTATTTTTTAAAATTATTTTGAATTTATTAGTCTACGGCTTTTTAGTTATTATATTTTCTTACCACTTACAGCGAGTTGTGGTTCTTAACAGTGGACGTAATTAGTGAAGCGCTGGTATCTGACGAGCACTGTGGCGTGACATTCATTTCTTAATTGTAAAGTTTATTTTTCCAGTCTATAAAGTTTCTTTTGATTTTGTAAAGCTTATTTTCTGACTTGTAATAAAGTTTACTTATTTTAAATGCAACGTTTATGCTGTTTTCTGATTTGTAAAGTTTATTTTCTGGTCTGTAAAATGTATTTTGGGATTTAATATTGGTAAATTTTATTTTCTGATAACGTTTGTTTCTGACTTTTAAGCTTTACTTTTATTTGCTAACAACATGAACAAAAAATGCCTTTTTGTGCAAACTTGTATAACTCTGAGTGGAATCAGTAAACTGAGAACCAAAGGGTAATAAAGGAAAAAAGAGAAGTAAATAATATAAGAGAAAAAAATCTCAATAGGAACCTGGTTAGTGGAGTCTGAGGAGGTTTTTATCACTTTACATTGTTGGCATGTTCAAGCCTTAAGATGGAAGTAAGCTTCTCCATTACAAAGATATCTTTAGTCACTTTGGTCCAACCTCTGATGTTATACATATTCATAACCTTTCATGTTGCCTGGTCTCGAACCCTGAGGGAATCACCAACTTTAATATTTTTAATGTCTTCCCACTATTTCGAAATGACTGGGCAGTCCCAGAATATGTGGACATGAGTTGCTTTATTGCTTTGAAGTTTTTCCAACCAAATTCTCTCCACGCCGGAGCAGAAGTACTCTTCCACTGATGTGATATCTTTTTTTTCCAGGTCTCGTTGCTCTCCGTCTCCCATTTCTCCTTCATACAAACCGCGTTCACCCCTTCTAGCCCTGCAGCAGCGTATCTTAGCTATATTTCCTCTGCCAGGCTCTGACCTGCGGCCTGGCTGGAACATCCTCACTAGTTCTTCTTTGTTTTGTCTAAGTTGTAAATATCTATAAAGATCCTGATTAGCCAGATTGAAAAGATGTTTAAGATCTTGAAATTGTCGCAGTGTTCCATCCTCCAAAAGATCGATGTTTTGTTAACCCTGTTTAATATTCTCTGATTTTTAAAGTTTATTTTCTGACCTCAAAGTTTATTTTTTGATGAGTAAGGTTTTTTGATCTGGTTTGTAATGTTTACCTTATTATCTTCATTGTAAAGTTTACTTTCTGGTTGTTAACAGGGAAATGAAACACAATGGACAAAGCATGCAAACCGAAAACCTAGCAGATCCACCTGCACTGGTCTCTGCGGCCTTGACCAAATGTGGAGCTCCAGGAACTGCCGTCCTTCATCAGAGCGGCTGCGACACAACACAGCAGCTCTGATTGAGGAACACACGACAGCAGATGGCGGTTTTCTTACCGACAACCGTCAGCATGCCCGAGGATTTGGAGGTCTTAGCGTCACATTCGTATTCAGCCTCGTCATCGAATCCAGACTTATGGACGAGGAGGATGTGTTGGCGACCTTGGGCGATAATTTCGTATTTCTTCCCCTTCCTGATTTCACTTCCATCCTTGAACCAGCGGACCTGCGAGGCAAAAGGAAAGAAGGTCTGAAAGGCTGGAGACGGAGGACTGACTCAAGGAAAAGGGACAAACGTGGGCTTACTTTGATATCCTCTCTTGAGACTTCACATTCAAACCTGGCAGTTTCCTTTTCTTTGACCTCGACGTCACGCAGCGGCTTCAAGAACTCGACCTTTGGAGCTGTTGACAGAAAAAATGAGGTTTAGGATCCGTCCAGAGTCCTGGTTCAGGTATTTCCTCATCAGCTCCTCTCAGCTGTACTCACGCTCAACGCTGAGGAAGCAGGACGTTTTGAAGTCTCTGGCGTCACACGTGTACGTCTTCGCGTCGTCCAGAGTGCACTCGTGGATGAGCAGAGTTCTCTTGCGGCCGTCGACAATCATTTCGTACTTCTTGTTCTTGCGGATCTCCTGCCCGTCCTTTAACCATTGCACCTCTGCGTTCTGTCTGGAAACTTCACACTCGAGGGTGGCGGTGGATTCCTCCTCCACCGTTTGGTCCTCCAGGGTCTTCGTGAACTCCACCGCTGGTTCTGCTCACACACAGGAAATCGGTCTCATGTTTATATTCTGGCAATGACTCCTGCATCACACTCAGCTACAGATGAGACTCCACATAAACAGAAATGAAGTAAACATGGTCTCTGCAGAGCCCAGTAGGACCGGATCAGTCGGTGTCACCTTTGACAACGAGGTTGGCCTCGGTCTGGAAGTTCTTGGCGGTGAGTTTGACTTGACCGGCTTCACTCATCAGGACGTTTCTCACCGTTGCGCTGTGCACTGTACCGTCTACCTTCAGCACCACCTGTAGGTTTAACAGAGCTGGTCAGACCAGGGTTTGCTCCCTCAGCCTCGTCTGACAGGTTTACAGCCTTGATGAAAGTCACCTGACTAAGATAGGATGAGTTCAAGTATCAGTTAGTATGTTGGGCTTTAAGCTTCTTTGTTAGTCTGATTTATGTTTTTAAAAGGTTATTTATTCCCTGATTGATGCCTGTCAGGTTAAACCCTTAAAGTCCCAGTTTGGGTTCAATAAATGACATCTTACTGATCCTCTTTTTATCCATCCATCCATCCCCACAGCCTGACAGGTTGAGCTAAAAGAGTAAGTTGTATCCGTGTTCCCTGAGTGTTGTCTACCAGGTAATTTCTCCAGCTGATATATAAGGATGTAAAAGTTGCTGCAAACCGCGATGTTACAATCGTGCCCTGGGTACTGCCTGTAAGGTTTTCTAGGCTCAGTGAGAGACTGTTTTGGGTCGGTGTTTCCTGCATTCACCCTATCAGGCCTCAACACTGTCTTTACGCTGAAACGATGCTCTGCAGGACACTTTCCTGTCAGCTGAGCCCTGACAGCTGAAACAAACTCAGGCAGCTGCTTTCCCTCCCAAATTTAAACTGGAAGCCCTCTGACCCCACAGATGAGTTTACAGCACACGGAGTCCACTGAGGGGAAGTAAAGAAGATCTTCATCATCTGGACAAGGCAGCAACACACATGGCTCAGGTTCTTCACATTAAATCATCTCTATGGTGATAGAGGATCTGAGCCCTTGTCCAATCAGACTGCAGGAAAAAGATGTGGTGGACAGTTTCCACCAATAATGACAAAGGAAGCCGTTTTCACGTCTCGTTGGCTTCAACCCGACATCAGCTGATATTTTTCTACCATGTTGCTTAAAATTCCAGCTTGAAACTTTGATTTTCACCTCTGGTTTTGTGAACGTTTTGTGACTTTTAGGCGAACTAAAGAAGCTGCAGCCTTCTGAAACGCGACCATGCAGCAGATCGGACTTACGCAACACCAGAGATCGGGTTTCCTCACAGGTTGGCGGATATGATCAAACTCTTACATACTGCGACCCTGTTGGACTCGCTTCCGGGCCGAACGACTGATTTCACCCTAAAAACAAGACGAGGGACGCGTTTGGGACCCTTCCTGAGTTTTGAAGCTGAAGCTGATGAAGACCTCCGCTGCCACCTGCCTACGAGCTCAACCCGGCAGCTGTTAAAAATAACCACAACCAGGATCGAATGCTCGGCTGGAATCCTGAACCTCCTGCAGCAGAACCTTATATGAAGAGAAAACTCAACACTGAACCAACGGCAGTGGGAAACAAAGGCCTGGACCAGAACCAGGACCAGGCCTGGACTGATGGGTGGACCTGAATGTGAGTGGGTGTTGTGTTTCAGGAAGTGGACCCCTGCTCGGTCAGGTGTGCTTGACTTACTCTGTGGCTTGGTCCCAGCTTAGTGCCCCCCAGGAACCACTCGACAGGGATGTCTTCGTACGACAGCTCGCACTCGAAGGTGGCGGTCTCTCCCGCGGTGACGGTGACATCCTTCAGAGGCCTCATCAGGCTGATGTCTCGGGCTTTGGATTGGGGAGAAGACATCGTTAGTCCCCCCCCACAAAACAGGTCAATGGATCCAAAAAATCCCCTAAGAAAGTGGTCAGGTCCTCATGGTGCGGTTGAGGCTGCTGGAAGCCCTGAGGAAGACTGAGGCCCGCCGCACTGCGCCTCGGCATTGGAGCCGTGCTCATTAGCATACGACCTGCTGTGGGACCAACACAGCCGGCAGAAACCAGTCAGACCCGGGGTCACGGCCCCCCTCTGCCAATCACCGAGGACCTGCTCTGGATAAGGCATGCAGATTCTAAAATAACTGAAGGGTCTGATTGGCCGACTTGCCCACGTCTGCCAAAACCAGCAGGGCAGAAATCTGCTCCTGTCAATCAAAGGCCTCCTAATTCCCCGGAAAAGGAGAATGTGTCTGGAGTCAGCCACACTTCAGCAGTTCTTCTCCGGGTCCTGCTGAGACCCCGAGCGTATTTAGTAGTATTCAAAGTCCCGAACAGAGCGCTTCACAGCGTTTATCCAGGAAACGGTTCGCAGCTGACAGAAGGTCCGCCTCTAGTCCTCAACCTGAACAGGAGCGCCGAACCCGGACTAAACCAGCCAATCCGACCCTATCTGTGAGGAACACACGGATCAGGAACGTTAAAGTTAGCTTCAGCTAGAAACCAGAACCTCATACCGACCGTTAAAATGTTTAATCCAGATTAAACGTAGTGAGGTGCTCCACATATTAAACCTTCTGCTACGTGAACCAGCAGCAAGAAGATTTAACATAAACTCCGTTTCAAAGGTGCTACGGGAAGCAAAAAGGCCCAAAATTCTCTCTTCACACAGAATTTATCTTTAGTTTTAGGTTTTAAAAAGTTTATCCCCCCAGCGGCTAAATCCTGAGATTAAAGTCCTGCTTTTATCTGTTTCCAGCAGAAAAACAGATATTTTCCCTCCGAGTTGGGAAGGAAGCAGCTTTAAATTTTTTGTTTTATTTTCCACTTAACGACGGGATCGATTAATGCGATCGATCCCGTCGTCAGAAGCTTTAAACCCAACCCAGTCCCGTCCCTCCTTCCAGTCCCGTCCAGTCCCGTCCCTCCTTCCAGTCCCGTCCCTATATCCAGTCCAGTCCCCCATCCCTTCCAGTCCCGTCCCTCCTTCCAGTCCAGTCCCGTCCCTCCTTCCAGTCCCGTCCCTATATCCAGTCCAG
>JBAMHW010000014.1:884408-895304 GCA_037177495.1 Rhadinocentrus ornatus | reverse complement strand
GAGGTTTAGCTTCGTCTCTTTGAGGTTTAGCTTTGTCTCTCTGAGGTTTAGCTTCATCTATCAGAGGTTTAGCTTCACCTATCTCAGGTTTGGATTTTTCTATCAGAGGTATAGCTTTGTCTATTTGAGGTTTAGCTTTGTCTGGTCGATACTTCACTATATCTGTGACGTCTGATGGACTTTTTTGTCTTCCAGCTTCTGTAGTTTCTTTCTGGGATATAAGTTCCTCTGTTGCTTCACAAAGTCTCTCTTTATCAGCTGTAACGTCAGTTCCTCTGATTTCTGCTTGTTTTTCTTTTAACGTTTTGTCATTCATGGCTTCAGCCTTTACAGCTTTAACGTCTTCAGGAAAAGAAATGTTAAAACATTTATCTTTAACTGAACTGATCTTCCCTTTAACAATAAACGCCTGATGTTCGCTGGTTTCGTCTGTCTCCTGATCAGCTGTTGGATGTTCTATTTGTCCCTCCATCTGCTCATCGTCTTTACTTGTCGGTGGCTGCACCACTTCCTGACCCCCATCTTTATTTGCCGTCCTGAATGTAGAGTCAGTCCTGTACTTTTCCTCCCCTCCCTGACATTTAACGATTTCAGGTTCAGAGGAAACTTCTTCAGTTTTAATCCAATCTTGACTTTTTGAAGTTGTTTGAATATTTTCAGCCTCTAAATATTTTCCATTTTTATCAGGTTGCTTTAATTTAATGTGATTGTCTTCTGAAGGCCGATTGATAGATGGATCTGTTTCACTAACTTCCTGTACCATCATACTTCTTTTCTTTGCTTTATGCAGTTTCTGATCAGGTTCGACTGAAACATCAGATTTTCTTCTGTTCTGTTTTTTAGTTTCATATTTCATATTTATTGTTTTAACAGCTTCAGAGCCCAATGTCTTTAAACCATCAGTAACAGATAGTTTGCCTGTTTCATGAACCTCTGCTACTTCTTGAATGGTCCTTAAAACCTCATCTTCTGGCACAGATTCTTTATCTTTTTGGAAAATAAGAACTTTCCCATCACCCTCTTCTCTTTCCACATCCTTCTCAGCCCAGGATGCTGTTTCCTCATCCGTTGAAAGAGAAATGAAGGCTGCTTACGGTTGGAAAAATGTAAGAAGGTATGAAAAGAGAGCACCATGAGGCGGTGCCAAGAGATTAGGACAAAACAACACAGACACAAACGAGGCGTTAAACACAAGAGATACGAAGAAGTAAGAGGATCTGAAATCAGAGAAGAGGTGTCGGTGTTGTACCTCTATCTGGTCTTTTTCCTTCTGTTGCTGCTTTTGGATCAGCGGCAGGAGCTGTGGTGGGAATCTTCTCGGATTTGGTTTCAGTTTCTTAAAAAAATCAGTGTTAGGGATATGATATATTTAAGAAAGAAAAGGAAGAAAGGCTGAACAACAAAGATAAAAAAGACAAGAACGGCGTGATCTGAAGATGTGGTGAAATTCTGACCCCTGGTGGTCAGCCAGGGTATTACTGATGGAAGTGTTAAAAGATGAAGATGATGTTAAATTTTCTTTTGGTACCTCTGGCAGCTGGTTGTGTGGAAATCTTCAGAGGGACTGAAGGTTTAGTTCGATCCTCCTTCCTCTCCGTTTGCACTCTCTCAGGAGGAGTTTCCTTGGATTCTTCGAGTTTGGCTTCAGGCTGAACTTCGGCCTCCTGTGGGATGTCTTCTGGCTTCCTCACGCCGTCATCAGTTACTGACGCTTTTACTTTTTCAGACACTTGCTGCTTTTCTGGGCTAAAGATGTGAATCTTTTTCTTTTCAGCTGCTTCGTGCTTTTTATCTGAACCTGTTTCAGCTTTCTCCACGTCCAGGCGAGCGTGGATCATTCCTGCTGCTCTGCTCTGGTCTTTCTGCTCATCATCACATGTTAAAGCTGTTCCCCCATCCTCCCCCCTCTCAAGATGTTGTCCTGCTTCTGAGCTGCTAGCAGTTTTATCTGCTACAGACGTGACGCTCTCTGTCCTCTGGGTTTTAAAGCTAGTCTTTTCTGATCTGACTGATGTGCCATGTCTTCTCTCATCTGAACCCTCCCCAGTTTTTTCTCTGACAGCTGTTTCCAGTCTGAACTCGGTCGGCATTACATCTCTCCTCTCTGACTCAGCAGAAATCTCACCTTTCAGCTTTTCTACCAAACTCAAATCTTCTCTTCCTGATGAGGATTTGACCATCTGGCTGTGGGGAGTCACTTCCCTCCTCTGAGCTCCGTCACTTTGATCAAAAAGACTTTTGGCTTCTTTTTAAATAAGTTAAAGAAGAAAAAGAAGAAGAAGAAGAAGGCATCATGAGGCGATGCCATAAGGTGACAATGAGACAAAAAGACAAACATCAGTGTTAGAAGGAGACCACGGCTGACTTCCTGTTTTCAGATGGATACCTTTGTGAGAAGAAACTCTTTTCTCCTCGTCTTTGGGACGAAGTTTCTCCGTCTTCTCGGCTTCACGTTCTTTTAAAGATTTTATCTCTTTTAATCCAAGTTGGCGAGTGAGAAGAAGATGGTCATAGAAAAATATTCAGTTAGTAAACAAACAAACAAAAGGGGTCTGCAAACATTAATTTACACAAGAGAAGTCAGACCTCAGAAGAAACAAGTCATGAAACCGTTTAAAGCAACAGTTCAGTCGCCATGGCAACGGGAACATTCTGCTCGTCCTTCACATCTATTCATCTGGTAAAAGACACGTTTTACAACCTTTAGGTTTGTTAGATTCAGCAAGCAGAGGGCGGCGTCTTGACACGATGAGGCTGCAGATCAGAAGCTTCACATGTTCGGGTACGATGATTCCTGACTGCAGGCGATCCGGACCACGTTCCGCTCTGATCCGGACCACGTTCCGCTCTGATCCCGATCATATACCGCTCTGATCCAGACCAAGTTCCGCTCTGATCTGAACCACTGTCTGCTCTGATCCTGACCACGTTTCGCTCTGACCTGGACCACGTTCCGCTCTGATCATATTCTGCTCTGATCCGGACCATGTTCCGCTCTGATCCGGACTACTTTCCGCTATGATCTGGACCATATACTGATCTGATCTAGACCAAATACTGATCTGATCCGGACCACGTTCCGCTCTGATCTGGACCACTTTCCGCTCTGATCCCGATCATATACCGCTCTGATCAGGACCACGTTTCGCTCTGATACGATCATATACCGCTCTGATCCGGACCACGTTCCGCTCTGATCTGGACCACTTTCCGCTCTGATCCCAATCATGTACCGCTCTAATCAGGACCACGTTCCGCTCTGATACCGATCATATACCGCTCTGATCCGGACTACTTTCCGCTATGATCTGGACCATATACTGATCTGATCTAGACCAAATACCGATCTGATCCGGACCACGTTCCGCTCTGATCCGGACCACAATCCGCTCTGATCCGGACCACGTTCCACTCTGATCCGGACCACGTTCCGCTCTGATCCCGATCATATTCCGCTCTGATCCCGATCATATTCCGCTCCGATCCCGATCATATTCTGCTCTGATCCGGACCATGTTCCGCTCTGATCCCGATCATATTCCGCTCTGATCCCGATCATATTCCGCTCTGATCCCGATCATATTCTGCTCTGATCCGGACCACGTTCCGCTCTGATCCCGATTATATTCCGCTCTGATCCCGATCATATTCTGCTCTGATCCCGATCATATTCCGATCTGATCCGGACCACGTTCCGCTCTGACCCAGACCATATACAGCTCTGATCCGGACCACGTTCCGCTCTGACCCAGACCATATACAGTTCTGATCCGGACCACGTTCCGCTTTGATCCGGACCATGTTCCACTCTGATCCGGACCACGTTCCGCTTTGATCCGGACCACGTTCCGCTCTGATCCGGACCATATACCGTTCTGATCCAGACCATTTACTACTGTGATCTGGGCCATGTACCACGGTGGAGCTCCTGGACTGTTGCTGACGGTTCATGAGTATAGGAAGAGGCGAGGTCTGCCTCGGTTGTACCTTCGGGAGGAACTCGTTCACCCGCAGAGATCCGTTCTGTTGGTTTCTTCTCAGGTTGGACAGAAACCCCCTCAGATGGCTTCTTCCCTGCCGGTTTCTCTGGAACTTTCTTTGCGACTATCTTTGGAATTTCCTGGTCTTTTCTCTCAGGTTTGGATTCTGTCTCAGAGGTCTTGGTCTCCAACTCAGGCCGCCTCTTGGGGACGCTTTCAGGTGTTTTATCAGCGGGTTTGGTCTCCAACACAACCACCTCATCACACACCTGCTCAGGCGCTTTCTCAGGTACAGGTTTGGGCTTCAGAGCTTTAAGAGGAGTTGACATAGACACATGAGGACCAAGAAGACCAGGACAGCGTGAGGACACAAGGGCTGCTGTTTACTCTGATTCTCCGTTTTCAACCAGATCTGACTGAAACCTGGACCCGTGGGGTTCGGGTCGGTTCTGGAGAAATCTTCATAAACCACCAACCTGTAAGAGACGAGGGGGAGGAAGCTACCTTTCTGCTTCTGTGCCGGTTCTTCTTTGGGAGGAACCTCGATGGCTTTCCCGGCTGCTTTCTCCTCTTCGGGAACTTTAGGAGCATCACAGACGAGTAGAAGGTAAAGAAGTTTGTTAGAAACAGGAAACACTCTGTCGAGTGAGAGTGCGGTGATTGGACGAGCTAGGATGGTCAGGAGTTAGTAGGCGGAGCTTCAGGTACCTTTGACTGGCTTCCTCTGGGCTGGTTCTGGTTCCTTCTGGGGCGCTGGTGGAGGAACCAGCTCCTTCTGGGGCGGTTCTGGTACTTTAAAAGAACACATTTAATGTTAGAACAACACACAGCAGGTTCCGTTACTGCTGCCGACAAACAGGCCGAACCAGACGGCTCTCGAGGTTAGAGACGTTTAAACCCACAAGCCGGGTCAGTAAGCAGAACTGGAGCCACAGATCTCTGGTACCTTTCTTCTGAGGCTCCTTCGGTGCAGCTGCAGGTTCTGCTCGGGTCTTGGGTGGTTCTGAAACCACAGGCTCTGGTTCAGCCTTCTTGGCTGCAGGTTCTGGTTTTGGAGCTGCAGGTTCTGGTTTATGGATGTCTGGTTTTGGTTGTTCTGGTTCTGGTTTGGTCTTCGCAGCCTCTTTGGGAACTTAAAGTGACATTCAGACGATTTCAGAACCAACACAAAGATTGGCCTCCGAGCTGGAGGCCGTTTCAGAACCACAAACAGAAGCAGAGACACACGGACAGAACAGGAAGTACCTTTGGACGGCGGCGTGGGCGCCTTTACTGGCGCCGGCTCGGCTTCGGGTTCTGCTTTGGGAGCCGGTGCAGGTTTAGGCTTTGGTTCTGGTTCGGCTTTGGCTGCAGGTGCCACTTTTTGGGGCTCTGCCGGAAGATGAGGCACATCTTAATGCGACAAGAACATGAGCTAATGTTAGCGGGAAGCTGCGGACGCTTCTGGAAGGACTTTAAAGACGTGATGAAGATTAGCAGCAGCCTGACATGGACAACACCAACATTCCCATCGGGAACAAACGGGAGCCGCTGTGGGGGCCACGCCACACACAGGAAAACAAACCTTTCTTTGGAAGTCCGGGCGTGGCGGCGGCCGGCTTCTTCACCTCCTCTGCTGCGTTTAGAGACACATCCAGACACAGAATAAACTCAAAGGGAAGAGAGCGAAGAAGAAGAATCTGACCAATCGTTAAAGGAGACGGAGGATGGTACCTTTGGAAGCTGGAGCTTCCGTCTTCTCCGGGATGGAAACCACAGGAACCTGCTCCGTCACCGGCTTCCTGGCCTCCGCTGCTTCTAAAGATCAGGTGAGTGAGATGTTACAAGGTGAAGCATTAAAGGAGGTGATGAAGATGAGGCAGGTGAGCATGTCCGTACCTTTCTGCAGCGACGACTCCGTCACCGTCGGCTTCTCCTCCGGCTTTTTCTCAGCTTGGAAAGTTAAAAAGAAAGCGGGACACGTTAGCGTGAGAAGAGATGTGAGGACAGAAAGATCCAGACCAGCAGAGGAAGAGACGGAGACAGGAAGTAGATCAGCTCGGCTTTACCTTCAGACGGAAGTTCCTGCCTCAGCTCCACTTCCTTAGTTTCTATCTTCTCCTCTACAGCAACTCTGACAGCTGGAGGGAAACACACGCACGCCTTCATCATCATCATCATCATCATATAGAATTATGAAAAATAAAGATAAAATCCGATGAATTAACGGTTAACTACATGTAAATAAAATAAATAAATGTTTTATTTGGTTAATCTACCTATTTAGAAATGTAAATTAAATTTATTATTTAACATTTTAAAAATAAACATAAAGCTAAAAACACAAAAACCTCCCAAAATGTTTAATTTACCAACATTTTTTAACCTAAGAAATATGAAAAAAAAATTAAAACTAAAAGATTTCAAATATTCGACACATTAAAAACTTTTTACCATCTTAGATCTGAAATGGCTCCAAATGAAGAATTTTCCCATAAATCCCACATTATTAATAAATATTCAATCATTCTGGTTTTTATCCAGATGTGACGTCAGACGGTGGAGAGAAAAGAATTTTCCAGAGGTGAAGAAATTTAATCTAAACTCAACATTTCTACAAGAAATTCCACAATTTTCTGTATTTAAGCTGAATTTAATCCCTAGTTGCATCAATTTAGTTAATAATATTTAATATTTTGGTTGTGGGGGAGTAGAAAGGTTACGTTTGGATTTGAATCTTTTCTCCATCTTTGTTTGGGAAACTTTCTTTAGATTTTGTTCCTTTTATCTTCACAGAACTCAACACTGGAGCTGCGTTTGAATACAACTTTATTTAACTAGAGATCGGCTCGAGTTTCTCTGCAGGGAAGTCAGAGCAGGTGGAAACGGCTGGAGCGTCTCACATCTGAGCCCAAGAGGTTAATGAAGTCATCACACACACACAGTCCAGCTCATAAACACACACACCTGTTGTCATGGAAACCTGCTGCCTCACCGTCTCCTCCGTCCGACTCTGAAACTCCACTGAAGACGCGACGTCCACAGAAAACAGAAGACAAAACATACGTGAGACCAGAGCGTATGGCGTCCGTCTCCACGGAAACGTCCGTCTCCACACACACAGCGGACACACAAACAGACTCGTTTCTGTGAACGTCTTCAGACAGACATGAGGATGAGGAGGGAGAGGAAGATGAGCAGAGCTGAGCAGAAAGACGAAGTTCCGCTTGAACGTTGGAGAAAACCTGCTTCAGATTAAGTAACTGATCTTTGATCCCGATCAGATTCACAACGTTCAGACTTCCTGTTCTTCCCAGATCTGCTCGGATGGACTGATGAAGATGAAGAGGATGAAGAGATCTCGTACCTCTGTGCTCCACCTCCTCTTCCTCTTCGTACTGATACGAATATTCCGCCGATTCTTGTGAAAACAGGAAGTTTGGTGTTAAAAAGATCAGACGTCGTCGTCATGGTAACGGAGTATGTGAGATGTTGGGAACCTGCTGCGGTTAGTTCAGGTGCTGTGGGATGATGTGTTTAAATACCTCTCAGCTGGATCTTCTCTTCGTGCTGATGGAACTCAGCAGATTCTTTAACAGAGAAAACACGTTAGAGGACATCAGAGACGCGATCTGAATCCTGCCGGAGGATCCGGTCTTACCTCGGATCGCCACGGATGACAGGACCTCCGGCTTCTGGACTGACGAGTCCGGGACATCTACAGAACACGGAGCACGGTTCAAATCAAGCTTTATTCCTACCGTAAATCCTACAACCCCGGCCCCTCCAGGAGGCTTTGACCCCAACATTAAACTCCGGAATAAAACCTGATGCTGCGTTCACTGTCACTGTTGGACCGGAAGACCCAGATTTGTCTCCGTCGGGGTTCGGTTTTAGATTTCCAGCTGCAGAAATATTTCACGTCTCAGACGTTCTTGCTTTTCTTCACATTCTGAACGTTTGTCTCAAATATTTAGAATCTGTTTTAGAGTTTTTGTAATATTAAAAAAAAACACCAATTTTTAAACTAAAACAAAATTTTTAACAAATTTGACAAAAATATTAAAAGAAAAGAAAAACTAAAGATTTTAACTGTTTTAACTAAAACTATTTCCGACATTTTTTAAACATTAAAATTATAAAACATTTTAAATAATTTTCAAATTAAAACATTAAGTTAAAGAAAAGTTGAAACTAAAAAACAAATTTGACCCATTTAAACTGAAACAATTTTCAACCCCAAAAATGAAAAAATAATGTAGAAGAAGAAAAAGTTAAAGAAATATTTTTAACTAAAAAAAAACAGAAAAAGAAAAAACTACAAAAGAAAGTTGATTAATTAATAAAAATTCCCAGAAAGTAATTTTTCTTCTTTCATTTAATTTGATAGAAAATCTTGAACAAACATCTGGTTTCGTTGTTTTTCTTTGTCCTTGATGTCGGGATGTGATCAGATGGGTTAAACAAGCTGCAGCAGGACTTCCAGGGTCCAGAAACCCTGGGCGACATCACCATGACAACCAAATATGGCGCCAATCGGCGGCTGTTGCTGGACAGAAACTCCTCTTGTTCTCCATCTCAGCCAAACATGGCCGACGGCTGCAGAAGCTCATCATCATCTTCATCATTTCTAATCTGGTTCGGCTAGACCTGATGTTGCTCTATCTCCATCCACCAGGATGTCCGAGCAGGACCACATAGACTGAGTTCGTGTGAAGAGTCTAGACCATGATGGAGTGAAACAGCCGATCGCCGTAGCAACAACGCTATCAAGTCGTCTTTCCAGGGACAGAAACTCTGAATCTGATACTGGTCTTCTGCCCCCTGGTGGACACCTTTAGCACTACAATAATTTAAACCACGCAGAGATAAACTTTAAATGTACTAAAATTATTTATTTTTTTATTTTTTACAGTGTTAAAGGGTCAAATAAAGACTCCAGATTAAAAACAGAATTTTCTCCTCATTTTTCCTTGTGTCGGGTTCAAAGGTTAAACCCCAGCTGCTTCCACCATCAACGCAGCAGGAAGCTCTAGACTTCCAGGAGTTTCCGTGTTTCCGTCTGCTGGTCCGTGCAGAAGCCGGTCTGAAGCTGCAGATGGTTCCAGATGTCTGAACCGGTTCAGAGGTGAAACCGGATCAACTTCTACGGAGCTCAACTCGCATCTAAACTCATTTTTTTTTCTCGTTTTGAACTTTTTATTTCAAACTAAACTAAAATTAAATTTGAACGTTAACATAAATTAACTATTTTTTTAAAGATTTAAATTTTTTTTTACAAAAAGTGAAATATATAAAAACAAACTGTAAAATGGAAAAAAATTAAAGACCCTACACGCGGGGTGTCTTTATTGGGGTTTAGTTTTAAAACTAAAAGATTTTTTAACGTCAACAAAATTAAATTAAACTGAAAAGCTAAAAATGAAAAGTAAAACTTTTCTGACTAAAAGAACAATTTCACATTTTTAAACAAAAAAAGGTAAAAAAATCTAATTAAAAGTCTATAAAACTAAAATCTGAATAAAGTTTTCTTTCGAAGATCTCGGCCACGATAGGAACCAACGTCGTTTCTCAACGTAACGAGTTAATCTGGTTTGACTGACAGACGCGAGTCACATGACTGAAAACGACCAATAACAGCCCAGAACTCCTGAAACGTTCCCGCCAACACGGACAAGAGGATTAAAAGCTGCTGTCGTGAGGATGCAACTTACCGCGCGGCACCATGGCCAGCTGGATCTCTGTGGACAGAAGGGAGACGCACGGCGTTAGAAACACACGAGCTGGGCGGAGCAGAGAAGGTGTCACTGACTGAAAACTGTACCTTTGCCAGACAAATAAAGCTCAGCTGTGCTCTTAGCCTCTCCTCTGGGCTCCAGCCTCACAATGACTGAGTACACGCCTACATGGGATTAGTAACGGACACTCAGGTCACAGAAACAGTGGGAAGGATTCTGCGGGCGTTCTGACGGCCTCCGCGCTCTACACACCTTCGTCTTCGATGGTCACGTTTCGGATGACCATGAAATGTCTTCGGCCCTCGCTTCTGAAGTTGTATTTGGGGCTCTCTTTCAGCTCCCAGGTGTCTTTGTACCAGGAGACGACGGCGTTGTCGAAGGACACCTCGCACTCGAAGGTGGCGGACTGGCGCTCGTTGACTTGGACGTTGTGGATGCGTTTGGTGAAATGAATTTGTTCAGCTAGAACAGATACAGACAACAGCTGAGAGGAAGATTTCACTGACAACATCCACCCGGTTAGACATGACCTGCAGGTGATGATGGTGATGGTGAAGGGTTTAAGGACAAAGACAAAAACTGAGATGATGGAGAGCGATTTTGCAAGATAATCATGAAGAAGAAGAAGACAAATCCAAGAAGAAAGAGAAAAAAGAGGCCGAGTGGCACCGTTAGTCTCAGAGCGATGAGTCCGAAGAGGTTAGTAGGCGGGAGAGCATCCAGAAGGTTCCCGGGTACAAACCTTCCACCCAGAGGTCTGCCGAGGACTCCAGGTGCTGGTATCTGCAGGTGTATCTGCCCTGGTCTTCTGACTTTAGGTCTCTGATCAGGAGCTTCTGGACCTTGTGTTTCACCTGGGACGAGTACCTGCCCTTCATCTCTAACTGCTGTCCGTTTTTAAACCACTGAGCCTGGACGTTAGGGACAGACAGGTGACAAGACAGACAACAGGACTGGCCTCTCTTACCCGCCGTGTCCTGCAGGTGCTTCTCCACCTCCACCTCTGAAACACAGACAGGAGGACAGCTTCAAGACAAACTCCGGCACACTTTCAGTCTGGAGGTTTACGGCTCTGATACATACACACTGCTGAAAAACTAAAGGGAAGACTTAAGCAACACAATGTAACTCCAAGTCAATCCCACTTGTGTGGAATCAAACCGTCCACTCAGGAAGCAACACTGATGGACAATAAATTC
>JBAMHW010000014.1:856122-869743 GCA_037177495.1 Rhadinocentrus ornatus | reverse complement strand
ATAACTAATATTATAGTAAAAGTAACTGTAATACTATAGTAAACATAACTAATATTATAGTAAAAGTAACTGTAATATTATAGTAAACGTAACTAATATTATAGTAAAAGTAACTGTAATATTCTAGTAAACCTTTCAGAGCCACCAAGATAACCTCAAAGATCCATCAGAGGCAGCCTAAGGAAACCTGGAACTGACCTTGCAGGGTGAGTTTGGCTCTGCAGGAGGCGGAGCCTACGCTGTTGCTGGCCGTGCAGGTGTACTCTCCAGAATGCCTCATCTCTCCACGGCTGATCTGCAGAACGGCCGTGTTGTCGTCGTACAGCATGCTGTACTCTCCGCCCTCCCTCAGAAGCTCGCCATCCTTCAGCCACTGCACCTGGATGGGCGACGAGCCGGCCACGCGGCACTCGAAGCGGATTGGCCGGTCTTCCGTCTCCTGCAGGCTGGTGATCTTCTTGGGGAACGATGGCGGCGTTTTGGCCTCTGGACATAAAAAAGACGCCCTTTCCTCAGATTACAGCATATTTATCTGTTTATTACTCACACGGCTTTTTACTGGACTAAAATGAATCGGACTGAAGTGAAAAGTCTCGTAGAGACGACTGGAGATGACTTTGATGTGAATTGGTCATGTAAAAATAAAGATTGAATTGAAACAAAATTAAACTGAACTGCATCTAATTAAAATTAATTGAACTGAATTGAATTTGATTGAATAGAAGTGAACTAGACAAAAACTGAACTTAACTAAAGTGAACTGAATCAAGTTGAATTGAAATGAACTAAAAAGAATGACGCACAGAACTGGACTAAATCAGATAAAAACAGGTGTTACCTAACACGCTGAGTTTGCAGGTGGAGGAGGCGGAGCCAATCCTGTTCTCTGCCTTGCAGGTGTAGTCTCCGACGTCGGCTTTGGAGGCTTTGCTGAGCTTCAGACAGGCCACGCCCTTCGAGTACTCCAGCTTGCAGTTGGGACCGGAACGGACTTTTCCATCGGCCTTGAACCAGGACACCTTGATCTCAGATGTTCCCGCCACCTGACACTTCAGACACACGCCGTCTCCTGCCGTCACCTCCATGGGTTCCAGAGACTCGATGAAGTATGGAGGCTCTGTGGATGCAGAGAAAACACGACCCCTGCTGGTCAGACCAGGAACTGTTATTCGGACGTTCATCAGCTGGTTTCCTGCAGCACCTGATCAGACCAGAACGCCTGTGTATGGTCTGCTTTATGCGGTAGAAATCATCCACATCTTCCCAAGACAATGTAAGGACATAAAGTCTTATCTTTCCTTAAAAAAACTATTTTTCATTTCATTGATTTTATCTGAAAGATTGACAAGACTGGAAACAACAGAAGTTACAGAATCCGGGAACCAAACAGAAAGAGGAAAGACTTTTAGTCTCTGAACTGACGGAAACTCTGGTCCTTCCAGGACTTAATGACAGAAAGAAAAACGGCTGCTGGGATCTGTGGGTTTAATTAGCATAAAAATGATCTATCCATCATGCTCTATTCTACTCTACTCTACTCTACAGTCATGTAGCAGACGCTTTCCTCCGAGTAGCAGCGGAGGGACATGAGCTATGAGGCCCATCATGGACCTGAACAAGCGGTGGCCATGCAGTCATGATTTGTTTGGGATATTTTCATCATCTTGTGAGCTGAACCTTTAACTGACTGTGAAGAACTTTGATTCTTTCTAAATGTGATGTATAAACAAGCTGCAGCAGGTCTACGTGCACGGCAGGTGTACAGCATGAGGACTAACCCAGGATGGACACGTCCGCCTCACACGTGTCCTTCCCGGCATCGTTGGACACCTGGCAGCTGTACTTCCCGGCGGCCTCCTTGTCGTCGGTGCTCAGATGCTCCAGGATGCAGGAGCTCTCTGTGGTGGTGATGTTGTATCGGTAGGAAGCAAAGATCTGCTGGCCATCTTTGAACCAGCTCACGCTGATCTTTGGAGTCCCCGTGTACGAACACTCCAGAGTTAAAGGCTTTCCTTTCTCCACCGACACGTTCTTCAGCTTCTTAGAGAAGACTGCCGGCTCTGAAGGACACAACAAACCTTAGGTTTAGTTCAAACCGCAGCACAAACATTCACCCCATCAGAAGCCACAAAGACGAACCTTTGACGGCGAGACTGACGGGACAGCTCTCCTTTCCGGCGTCGTTGATGATCTGACAGGTGTACTCTCCGGCGTGGGAACGCTCCACTTTGTAGAGCTCCAGAATCACCTGGTTGTCCTTCAGGGAGAAATCGCAGCCCTGTCCCGGCTGGATCTCCTTGGTTCCCCTGAACCACTTCAGTCTGAGCGGCGCACTGCCTTTCACCATGGCCGAGAAAGTCACGTTGGAGCCAGGCATGGCCTCCACCGGCTGGGGTGGAACCACGAAGGATGGAGGCTCTGGAATAAAGAGATAGATCAAACGTCAGAGGAGGAGATGTAAAAGGAAACCGGCATTCCTGGACCAACAGAAAGGTTCTGACCTTTGACCACCAGGCTGGCCGTGGTCTCGCTGGACCCCGCCTTGTTGGCGGCCTTACATCTGTACTCTCCGGAGTCGGACAGCTTCAGCGTTTGGACTCTGAGGATGCAGCTGTTGTCGCTGAAGGAAAGCTCACAGTTGGGCCCGCTTTTTATCTCCTCCCCATCGTGGTACCAGGAGATGGTGAACGGTGGGGAGCCCGACACCTTGCACTCCATCTCTGCAGCTTCTTCTACAACCATGTTGAGGTTCCTCAGCTTCCTGGAGAAGGTTGGAGGAACGGTCTTATCTGTGGAGGGGGGAAACCAAGATCAGCTTCAGAACATCATTTTCTTCTTCTACAGAAGATTCACAAACAATAATCCCATGTTTGAGACTAATGCTCCCTCCCAGATGAAGCTTTTCTATGCTGATGATACGCTGACGCCCTGCTCCACATCTTCTAACCAGGCTCTTCTTCAGCTTTAATATCGTCCAGAAAAGCTTGTTTCATTTGAAACTGCTTTAAATGACAACTAAGCTTAATTATAATGTTTCCCAGACCTTTTCTCACCATTTACAGCCACGAGACTGAGCCCGAGTCCTGCTGGATGATCCATCCTCTTTCTCTCTTTAAAACGGCTTTTTCTTCAATATGTCATTTCTGACACGTTCAGTTTCTGAGACCTACTGCATCACTTCATGGTAAAACCAAACCCTGTTGTTTACGATCTGATCCTGCTCTTCTGCCCCCTGGTGGACCCCTTTAGCAATACAATAATGCTGAAATATGTTAATGAACGATACATATAAGCGAATTGTTTTGTTTGTTTTGGGTTTGCATTGTTTTTGCATTTTAAGGATCAAATAAAAACCTTCAGGTAAAAAAAACATAAAAATGTACTGCCAACGTTTAAGTGTAGAATCAAGTCTCATTCATATAATTTATTAAATCTGTTCATTTAATTAATCATATTTAAAACATATCCATATATATATTTTATATTCTATATATTTATTTTCAGTCTGCACTTAATTTGGTCCCTGAACCAGCTTAACAAATTTCCCTCTTACCACGACTCTAAAAGGATTCGGAGACCTTGTGGTTGCAGAGATATACTTATGTTGTGGTACCGCTGCTGATCTGAGCTTGTAAAATAGAGTTTTTATTTCCTGGTTAAATAAAAGTCCAGCTTCATGCAGGAGGCACATACCTAAAACACTGAGGTTAATTTTACTCAGGTCCTTGCCGACTTGGTTCATAACCTGGAAGGTGTATTCTCCGGAGTCCAGCTTCTCGGTGGAGAGCACGTTCAGGCTGGAGATCATCCTAGAGAAGGAGATCTTGTACTTCCTCCCGGTGGCCAGTTCCACGCCATCTTTGAACCACTTGGGGACAAGCTCGGGGGTCCCGCACACTTTGACCTCGAGGGCGGCCATGTCGCCGGCTGTCACGCTCAGGGTGTCGGGCTTGTCTATGATCTTGGCCGGTTCTGGAAAGAACAGAGCGGAAGGCTTTTAATCTGAGCTGCAGGAGGACGGCGGCCAGGAGAAAACTGAAAGAGAGAGGCAGAATTATCTGGTTACAAACCTAGAACAGTCAAGTTAGCGAAACACTCCACACTGCCAGCATCGTTTCTGAGTTGACAGGCGTATCTGCCGCCTGTGGTCGCGTCAGCCTTAAACACTGTAAGTGCAACCTGGTTGTTCTCAAAGGTGATTTTCCTGTTGTCACCATCCCTGAGAATGTGATCCTTGTCTTGAACCCAGGACACAGTAATGGGTTCAGAGCCTGTAACAGTGGCCATAAGGGTCACCTCCTCTCCCTGTATCACCGTCATGTTTGACAGTTTCTTCACGAATGACGGCGGCTCTGAGGAGAGGAGAGAAACAGCGCAAAGGAAAGTCAGCAGGGTGACAAGTCATCTGATCACTTCTGATTTTATAGACTGATCGCAGTTACTACTGACCTCTGAGTTTAACCCACGCGTGGCAGCTGTCGCTTCCTACACTGTTTGACACTTTGCATTCGTATTCGCCGGCATCCAAAGCCTCTATCCCAATGACATGCAGCGTAGCCGAGCTGCCCTCGCTCACCATCTTATACTTCCTGCTCTCCATCAGAGGCTTCCTGTCTTTGAACCAGGTGACCTGGAACGGAGCGGTACCACTCATCTCGCAGTACAAGCTCACATCCTTCCCCTTCAGCCCTTCCACAGGCTGAGCTACTTTCACAAACGATGGGGGGTCTACAAAGAGATCAGGAGATGGTTAAAGAGGAACAGACGGGGGTGGGGGGTCTCCACAGCTGAGGGTTAAAGCTGGGAGGCGTAACAGCAGAACGGAGCTGGAGAGGCGGCTCGGATCAGTCTGGTTTGTCCACTAGCTGCAGTTAGTCATGTTAACGTAGTGGTTCAAGTTGGAAAATTAGATGATTTTATTAGTGAACGATGGAAATATGAACTTTAGAAGTTTGGAGTTAAGTTGTTGGGGGGTCAGACTCCCTGTGGAAGAACGGGGGAACTTTTCTGGTTAACTGAAATATGAAAAAGGCCAATGAAGGTTTTGGTTGTTGGATTATTAAAAGAAATAAAATGAGATTTTGTGCCTTTAAAATGTTCAAAAGGAATTTATAAAAAGGCTGAAAATGACTTGAATAAAATCAGTTTTACGGTGTTTTCATATCATCTCTAGCAACGCGTCCCTGAAACCTGGTTCCAGAGACCTTTTACTGAGTAAAACTAGTTCTTATTAAACGGTTAGCTAACATTCGCTGCTCTGACCGACCCCAAACCAAAAGCTTCGTTTCCACCAAGGTGCCCTCATGGCTCAGTTATGGCAGCTACACTCACATTTAGTGAACGCTGTGGCACTCTTCCCAGTTTTTACCTGTGGAAACGTCCCATCCCGTCCGGTACCGACCCATCCCATATAGTCCCGTACCGACCCATCCGGTACCAACCCATCTTATATCATCCCGTACCGACTTGTCTGGTACGACCCATCTCATTTAGTCCCGTCCCGACCCATCCCATACCGTCCCGACCTGTCCGGTACCGACCCATCTCATATCTTCCTGTACCGACCTGACCGGTACGACCCGTCTCATATCGTCCCGCACCGACCTGTCCGGTACTACCCATCTCATATCATCCCGACCTGTCCGGTACCGACCCATGTCATATCTTCCTGTACCGACCTGTCCGGTACCGACCCATCTCATATACGTCCCGTACCGACCTGTCCGGTACCGACCCATCTCATATCGTCCCGTTCCGACCTGTCCGGTACCGACCCATCTCATACCGTCCCGTTCCGACCTGTCCGGTACCGACCTATCTCAATCTGTCCCATCCCGACCTGTCCGGTACCGACCCATCTCAATCTGTCCCATCCCGACCTGTCCGGTACCGACCCATCTCATACCGTCCCGTATCGACCTGTCCGGTACCGATCCATCTCATATCGTCCCGTATCGACCTGTACGGACGTCTCTTATCTGAACCACTATTTACTGTCTAAAAATACAATCGTTTTTTAATTTAGTATTTTAGTGATTTTATTTTTAGTTCTGGAAACTTCAAAACCAAAATCAAGTCATTTCAGCCTTTTTGTTAATTTATTATTAATCATTAAAAGGAAAACCAAATAAAGTTTTGTTTAATACTCACCTCTGATCTGAAAATCCAACGACCCAAAAACACACTGACCAACTACGATGGCGTCCTCTGTCGGATCATCTGCTAGCCGCAGGTAGTCGTGTTATCTTATTAACGTTGGAAAATCGGCTGGATTGATTAGTGGATTATGGAGATATGATGGGAACAAAAGTTCGTGTCGGACTCTGTGGAAGTGATTTTTTGGGGAGTAAAACTAAGATGGAGTCGTTCCTGTCTGAGATGTTGGGCGTTAACTGGAGTTAGGATGGAGGATGAGGTGGAGGAAAGGATGAAGGTGGGTGTGAGGAGTCATTCAGGGGCAGATGAGGAATTTTAAGTTAAATATCTATCGTGTGAAAGGTGAGGTGATTTTGGGAATTCTTGGGGGAATGGGGGAGAAGCCGTTAGGGGGTCTGCTGGAGCAACAGTTAGGATGGAAGGTGGTTTACAGAGAGCGTGTTTGAAAAGGTTTAGTTTGGTTAACGTGATGATGGGACAGAGTAATTGAACATTTTTTATCAGACCAAAGTGAAGATGGAAAAATGAAGGAATTCCAGCTGTTACGGATACCAGCTTTAAGCAGCGGGAGCATCAGACGGTGAATGATGATGTCAGAGAGGCTGACCTTTGACCGTTAGCGTGGTGCTGTAGCTAACGCTGCCAGCATCGTTCTGAGCTTCACAGCTGTAAACTCCGTCATCATCGAAGCTGCTGGACAGCAGCTCCAGGACCGCCACCGAGTCGGAAAACTGGGTCCTGTAGTTGCCCCCGTCCGAGACCCTGGTGTCGTGTTTGTACCAGGTGGTTCTCAGAGGGCCGGTGCCACTGACTTTACACTCCAGACGGAGCGATTCGCCCCGTTTCACAAACTTAGTGGCGGGAAGTTTCAGCACAAACTCGGGTGGTTCTGGAAAGCCAAAACACAGAAAGATTAGCAGCTGGAAGCAGGAAGGAAAACTCCAGGAAGAGACGGGAAGCAGGTGGCGGATGAGCTGATGGTGATGGGTTAGCAGGCAACACAAAGAGGTGAGAGCTTTATGGATGAGATGAAAGAAGCCGATCCAGAAGCTGCTTGCCAACCTTTGACGGTCAGCTCGGCGCTGCCGCGGACCGAGCCGGCCTCGTTGCTGACTTGGCAGGAGTAAACGCCGCTCTGGCCGATGGATACCGAGTACAGCTCTAAGAAGCAGGACGTCTCGTCCTGACCCGTGAAACAGGCGGGTCCGGTCATGAGCTCCGAGTCGTCCTTGAACCATCTGACTGTGAACGGCGGCGTGCCTTTAAACGTGCTTCTGAAGCGCACGGCGGCGTTGGGAAGAGCCGCCTGCGACTCCGGCGGCGTCACAAAGCTGGGAGGTTCTGAAGACGACAAGACGGACCGGGTTAAAGATCCACTCACCTTGGTGTGGGGTTACAGAGAGGCCGAGGAGCTGACCTTTGACCCTGAGGGAGCAGCTGCACTCGCAGCTTCCTGCTGCGTTGCTCAGCCTGCAGGAGTAACTTCCTGCATCAGATCTCTCCAGCTGCTCCATCTCCATGGAAACAGAGTTGTCCTGCTGGACCAGTTTGTGTTTGACACCGCTGGAGATTTTCCGGCCGTCTTTTTGCCACTCCACCGAGATGGGGAGGGAGCCGGAGATTTTACAGCAGATCTGAACGAAGGAGCCCAGAACCTCCTGCATGTCTAGCAGCGGCTTGACGAAGCTCGGTCCGATCACTTGTTCTGTTACCAAGACAACAGGAAGAAGGAAATGAGACGGGGTCGGGAGGAGGCGCAGCGGAGCGGCAGCCATGTCCATCACACCGACCTAAGACCAGCAGCCGGACTCTGCAGGAGCAGCTACTGATGTGGTTCTCCACCTCAAACACGTACTCTCCTTCGTCCTCTCTCTGAGCCGCCTGGATCTTCAGGCTGCTCACGTTGTTCTCAAACATCAGCTTGTGCTGACGGATGGACTGAAGCTCCCTGCCGTCCTTCAGCCACCTCACCCTGAGCTCAGGAGAGCCTTTCACCTTACAGTCCAGACTGACCGGGTCCCCTGCCGTCACCTGCATCACCTCAGGTTGCTCTGTGATCTGAGGTGGCTCTACAACGCAAACAGAGTCACACGATTACTCACCTTCTCACCTCCCACTGCTAAGCAGGCTGGTTGACCACAGGTTACCTTGCACCGTGAGGCTGGCTGAGCATTTATCCTGCCCCGCCTCATTCACCCCCTGGCAGGTGTATTTTCCAGCGTGAGTCGCCTCACAGGCGGGAATCCTGAGAGTCGCCACATTGTTCTCAAATGTTCTCTCAATCTTTGGATCCTCCAGGATCCAGTTCTCATCCTTCTGCCACTGAACAGAGAGCGTGGGTGAGCCCACCAGCTCACACTGAAACTCGGCCTGTTTACCCAGAACAGCAACGCTGCTCTCTATCCTCCGGCTAAACCTCGGCGGCGCTAGTGAACATTAATAAATACACAGCAAAGAAAATCTTCAGTAGTCAGATTTCACCACAAAAAGTCAAAATAAAATCAAATAAATAGCAGTTGTGATGGGACCAACCTTTGAGGCTCAGGGTGGTCTTACAGCTACAGCTCCCCACCTCGTTAGCGACGGTGCACTGGTATTCACCGACGTCTACGGCCTCGCATTTGTGCACCTCCAGGCCCACGGTGCCGCTCACCTGGGAGAAGCCATGTTTACCACTGGGCTTGATCTCCTTTGCATCTTTGTGCCATGTGACCTCAAACGGGCCCGTCCCAGCAACCTGACACTGAAGACAGGAGCTGGACCCTTTCACAACATCAGCCGGAGTCGCTTCTTTAATGAATGACGGCGGCTCTGAGGCGGGAGAAGACAAACCGTCACAGAAATCCTCTCCAGGGTCTGACTGCCTGTAAGCTCCACGAGGTCAGAAGTATCTAGTTTTAAAGCATCAGAACCAGAACAGCTCTACCAGCCAGACTTGGCTCCACTGACCTTTGACCTTCAGCTCCATGCTGCAGCTCTCGCTGCCGGCCTCGTTGCGCGCCTCGCAGTAGTAAACGCCTCCATCTTTGGCGTCAGCCGAACACACTTCCAGCGTGGCCACGGAGTTAACGAAGGCTAGCTTGTAGCGCTCGCCAGGGCTGATCTCGCAGCCGTCCTTGAACCAGTAGATGTCTATCTCAGGTGTGCCAGTCACCTGACACTCAAACACTTTATTCTGAGCGGGACGCACCACGGACACCCGGGGCGGGGTCCGAACGAACGTAGGAGGCTCTGAGAAACCAGATAAAACCAACAGAACCGTTACTGAGCTGTCTGGAGGTACAGCTGCAGGGGTGTCAATCATCTGATGGCTTTGATTGGACGGGACTCAGGAGCTCCTTCATGGTCAGAGCTCACCGTGGGAGAGAAAAGTGAAAGAATAAATTTCTCTTGGTAGGTTAAAACCTGGCTCCCGTTTGAAGTCTGAAACCAAACAGTGTTTGCACCCCCCCAGCTGTACGCTGGAACCAAGTGAGGACCAGAGCTTTCAGAGCAGAAGAATGAACTAGACAAGGACCTGTGACGAAGAGCGTGGCCTGGCAGCAAGCAGAGCCCACATCGTTCTGGATCTCGCAGACATATTCTCCAGAATCGCAGCTCTTAGCGAAGAAGAGCTCCAGAGAGCTGCCGGAGTTGTCTCTGGTCACGCAGCAGTCGGCGCTGGAGACAACCTCCTTCTGCTTTTTAAACCATCTGATGTTCAGCGGCGGCGTGCCGGAGACCAGAACGGTAAACCGGACCTTTGAGCCCGGTAAAACGCTCATGGACTCGGGCTTTTCCAGAATAAACGGCGATTCTGGAAGGGAAACAAGGCTTTAGAAAGCTGGGCTCCGGTCAGAAACCTCCAGTTAAAGACTACAAACCTTTAACCAACAAGGTGCCGGAGCACTGGACGGTCCCCGCCTTGTTAGTAGCCATGCAGGTGTAGCTGCCGCCATCTTTACCGCTAAGATCTGAGATCTCCAGAGAAGCAACGTTCTCAAAGAAGGTGCATTTGTGTTTGTCGTGGGTCTGGATCTCCCGCTCATCTTTGTACCACTGCAGGCTTATGGGCAGGGACCCAGACACCAGACACTCCAGGTGAGCGAAGGAGCCTCTAATGCCTTCCACCTGCTTCAGCTTCCTGGTAAAGGACGGAGGAATGATTTGATCTACCGTGGACAGAAGGAAACAGCCGTTAATGATCAAAGCTGGACCGGATGAACACACGAACTACGGATTCTCCTGGAGACGGGGAGAACTGACCCAGGATGGTGAGCGAGGCCTCGCACGAACTTTGGCCGACATCATTAGAAACCTCAAACGTGTATTCACCGCTGTCCCCTTTCTCGGTTCTGATAATCTTGAGCACAGAGCTGGACTCTGAGCTCCGGACTTGGTATCTCTGAGCCGACGTCAGCTCCTCGCCGGCCTTTAGCCAGCGGGCCTTCAGCGGCCCGGTGCCCGAGAACCGGGCCTCCAGTGTGGCCGGGTCCCCCTGAGTCACACTGATGGACTTGGCCTCCTCTGTGACCTTCGCTGGTTCTGGGACGTCAAACAAAACAGTCAAACATATGGCACAGGGGCCAAAACCGGCCCTGCAGGGCCTGATCTCTATCTTCTGGTTCTGGGAAAGTCCCTGCGGATTTCAACTGGTTCTCCGGTTCCGCTCTGACCTTTTAGATCTTATTGCTCGTTTAAGGAGTTAATGTGGAAATGTGCCACATGTCGAATTAATAGTAATTTCATTCGTTGAAGAATAGAAATAAAATATTTTTATATTTTTAAGTTTAAAATGTATAAAAATTCTTTCCTGAGTTTTTTATGCAAAAATAAACTTTAAAAAATATATTTAGTTACGAAACGTTAAAATTCTGTTTATCTAAATATACCTAAAATTAATCTTTTTATATTTCATATCTACACGATATATAAAATAGTAAATAAATTAATTCATATAAATAAAGATTATAAAATATTTCATCAAGTAGATAAAATGTTAATTTAATTTTATAAATAAAAATGAAATTAACAAATCTCTGTTTTTATAAATATTTTTCTATACAAATAGATGAAATATATAAACGAATTTTAAATAAAATAAATTCAATATATTTAATATGAAAGTGTAACTGAGGTAAAATAGCTTATTAAACCTGAAGGTAGTTTTCCGGGTCCGAGCCACTGCAGACCAGACTGGATGTGGAACCTGGTCTAGGATGAGTCTAAAGCAAGCCTAAAACTGGTAAAACAGGTGTGACCCTGATGACGGGTCTGAGTCAGAGAACTGGGACGAACCTTTGACGGTCAGCTCGGCGGAGCAGGTCTGGCTGCCGGCTGGATTCTGAGCCAGGCAGGAGTACCTGCCTCCGTGCTGCCTCTGTAAGCTGCTGATGCTCAGCGCAGCGCCGCCCTTCTCGTACCAGACGTGAACGTTTTCCGCCTCTTTCAGCTCGTGGTTGTCCTTCAGCCAGGACACGGACACGGGCTCGGAGCCCTTCAGCGTGCACTGCAGACAAACGTCGCTGCCCACCACTGAGCTCAGGTTCTCCAGCTTTCGGACGAATGACGGCGGTTCTACGAGGGAAGCAGGTGCCATCTTGTTACCTGGGGACCGACCCACCAGCAGCTGATACAAACATGTGGACTAACCAGCTGGAAGCTCCTGATCCAGGTGAGCAGACACCTGGATCAGGTCTGTTGGTTCCTCCCATTAAAGAAAGGAAAACCCTCACTGACGTTTCTGGCTCATCTGCGGATTTAACCCCTTAACACCTGAATTTATTCATTATTCAACAACTCAGTAAATACAGTGAAAATCAGAAAAAATAAAATCCATAACAATATATAATAGCAAATAAAAATATTAATTAACCGGCTAAAAAGAAGATTTTTTAGGGTGGGGGGTTAATGGAGGATGATGGACCTCTGGACAGGCCAGACCCAGCTTTCTGGGTCTACGTTCCGACGTAACATGAAGCAGCTGCAGGGAAACATGGAGGCTGCTCTGCTGCGTCGGGCTCGCGGTGGCGTCAATCCGTCCGGGTTACGGTTAAAACGCAACACCGCCTGGAGCCAAACCAGGATCAGAAAGCTCCGTCTGAGTCCTGCAGCAGACCTGAGACAGCTGGAGACAGCCACGAGGACTCAACCTACCTGGGGACAGGTGCTGAGGTCTCACCTGATTACAAGATCTGAAGGATAAACTGAGTCTGTAGAAAGCAGATTTTTCTAGTTTTTCTTTCTTTAACAGAAGGAAGCAGCAGTATTCCCGCGTGTCCGGCATGACGGACCCTCTGGGACGGTTTATTAAACCAACATGAATATGGAGCTTTGGGTGAAACAGACTGACTGAAGCTCCTCAGACTGAGCAGAAAACTGAGGTCAGGAGACAAAAACCAACCTTTCAGGGTTACGT
Organism: Rhadinocentrus ornatus; assembly: GCA_037177495.1. Classification (NCBI taxonomy): domain Eukaryota; kingdom Metazoa; phylum Chordata; class Actinopteri; order Atheriniformes; family Melanotaeniidae; genus Rhadinocentrus; species Rhadinocentrus ornatus. The sequence goes on along the minus strand of JBAMHW010000014.1, from coordinate 857,190 downwards.
GACATTCACAGGACGTTCTGCCCACGTCATTCTCAACCGTGCACTGGTACAAACCGACATCCGAGGCCTCCACGGCCTGAACCTGCAGGACCAGCAGGTCCTCCTTCACCATGACCCTGTGCCTCTTATCGTTTCGGATCACTTTAGAGTTTTTGTAGAAGGACACAGTGAAGGGGGCAGAACCAGAGACCTGGCACTCCATCATCATCTCAGAACCTTTCACCACATCTCTGGGCTCCAGGTTACGCACAAACACAGGCGGTTCTACAAGACAACAGGTCAAATTCTGAGACACTGGCTGCATCCTGAAGAAACTAAAAACCAGGATCAGGAACAGACCTTTGACCGTCACTGTGCTGCAGCAGCGGTCGCTGCCGGCATCACTGGACGCCACGCACACATAATCTCCGCCGTCCTCTGCCGAACAGCGGGCCACCTCCAGAGCTGCATCTACGTCCGTGCAGCTGATGGTGTGTCTGGGGCCCGAGCTGATCTCCACCTCATCCTTCATCCATCTGAAAGAAATGACGGGGCTGCCCGTCACTGTGCACTCCAGCCTGGCCGAGTCGCCGCTGGTGACCAGCTTGGTCGCATCCAGCTTCCTCACAAAGACAGGAGGGTCTGAGAGAAGAGGTTAAGACCGGTTACGGGACAGAAGACGGGTTAGTGTCACATGGTAGAGACATGCGGCCGAAGACAGGCACCTTTCACAAAGAGCATGGCGGTGCAGTCCACCTTCCCAGCATCGTTGGACACGCGGCAGGTGTATCTGGAGGAGTCGCTCGGCTTCACAGAGTGAAGCTCCAGTGAGCTGGAGGAGGCGTCTTTCTTTATGAAATATATGCCTCCAGTTTGGACCTCCTTCTCCTCCCTGAACCACCGGACAGCCAGAGGGGCCGTCCCGGTGAAGGCGGCTCTGAAGGACACCGTGGTTCCTGGATTAACATCCTGGTTGTCTGGCTTCACCGCGAACACAGGAGGCTCTGGAGGCCAGCAACAGGACAAAGATTCATTTCTGACACGCACCACACCAGACCACACCAGACCACATGAGACCACATGAGACAA
>JBAMHW010000014.1:829537-856022 GCA_037177495.1 Rhadinocentrus ornatus | reverse complement strand
CATGAGACAACATAGGACCACATGAGACCACATGAGACAACATAGGACCACATGAGACCACATGAGACAACATAGGACCACATGAGACCACATGAGACAACATAGGAATACATGAGACCACATGAGACAACATAGGACCACACGAGACAACATAGGACAACATGAGACCACATGGGGGCACATGAGACAACATAGGACCACACGAGACCACAAAAGACCACATGAGACCACATGGGACCACATGAGACCACATGAGACAACATAGGAACACATGAGACAACATAAGACCACATGAGACCACATAGGACCGCATGAGACAACATAGGACCGCATGAGACCACATGAGACAAGATGGAATCACATGGGACAGAATAGGACCACATGGGACAACATGGGACTGAATGAGACAACAAGAGACAACATGGGACAGATGAAGGACCTTTGACGTAGAGTGTCCCGCTGGTTTCTTTAACGCCGGCAGAGTTGGTGGCTCTGCATGTGTAAACTCCCGAGTCAGCCTTCTCCAGCTGAGTGACTCTCAGCATGGCGGAACCATCTTTGAACTCCGCCTGGAGTTTGGCTCCAGACTGGACTTCCTGCTCGTCCTTTAACCAAACGACGGTCATTGGTTGGGACCCGGACACCTTACAGTTCAGCGACACGTCGTGTCCAACGTTCCCGTCAATTCTTTTCAGGGATTTGGTGAAAGTCGGAGGCATTATCCGATCTGGTTGTCGAAGAAAAAATGTTAACTTAGTTTGGAAAAAAACACTGAGACTAAGACTACGTTAATCAGGACTAAGTTACACCAAGGACAAAGTCTGACCAGGGCTAAGTTACACCCAGGAGTAAGTTAAAACCAGGACTAAGTTAGACCCAGAGCTAAGTTACATCCAGTTTTAAATTAAAACCAGGACTAAGTTAGACCAGGGCTAAGTTACACCCAGGAGTAAGTTAGACCAGGACTATTTTACACCCAGGACTAAGTTAGACCAGGGCTAAGTTACATCTAGTATTAAATTAAAACCAGGACTAAGTTAGACCAGGGCTAGGTTACACCCAGGAGTAAGTTAGACCCAGAGCTAAGTTACATCTAGTATTAAATTAAAACCAGGACTAAGTTAGACCAGGGCTAAGTTACATCTAGTATTAAATTAAAACCAGGACTAAGTTAGACCAGGGCTAGGTTACACCCAGGAGTAAGTTAGATTCCAGGAGTAGATAGACACCTATGTCAGACATGGGACAAAGTTAAGTCCCAGGTCAAAGTTAAAAACCAGGACTAAATCAGACCCAGGACTAGGTCAGACTCTGCTGCCTCTGTGGTTGAGTTAAGAGGTTATTTAGCGTCTACAGAAACCGGGAGCTAACCTAAAACCATGACTGAGCATGTGCACTGGTCCTTGCCGACTTTGTTGGACACCTCCATCCTGAACTCCGACGTGTCTCCTCTCTCTGCTGAGAGGATTTTCATGGTGGCCACGTTCTCCTTCAGGCTCATCTTATATTTACGGCCACTGATCATCTCCTTCCCGTCTTTAAACCACTTTACTTTGAGCTCGGGGCTTCCAGAGATCGTGCACTCCAACGTGGCTGAATCCCCTGCAGTCACACTGATGGACTCGGCAGGGTCTACGATCCTGGCAGGTTCTGGTATGAGACAGATCTGTCAGTTATTAAGAGAAGGAAGCTGAGGACGTCCACACAGTTAAGTCGGACCAGATGGAGCCGTCTCTGACCTTGGACAGTGAGGGTGGCCTCACATTTCTGCAGCCCTGCTTCATTCTCTGCCTGGCAGGAATATTTGCCGCCATGGCTGATGGCCACCGATGTTATGGACAAGCTAGCGACGCTATTCTCAAACAGCATCCTAATATTTGGGTCGTCGTCTCTGAGCATCTCAGAGTCTTTGGTCCATTTGACGGTGATGGGAGCTGAACCCTTAACGGTTCCCTGCAGCTTCACAGTGTTTCCCAGCACCGCCGTTACACTCTCGACTCTCTTTGAGAAAGTCGGTGGTTCTACGAGGACACAAAGATACAGTCAGGTCTGAACGGAGGCTAAAGCTCAGCTAACAGCAGCTCTACTGACCTTTCAGCTTGGCCGAGGCCTTGGTGCTGACCTTCCCCACATCGTTGGATATAACACACTGATAATCTCCAACATCTGCACTCTCAAAACTCCGGATCTCCAGCCTTGACAGAGAATCTTCCGAGATTATTTTATACTTCTGATCACTTGTGATTGCTTTCTTATTTTTCAGCCAACTGATTTCAAAGGGGGAAGTTCCTCTGATCTCACACTCCATCTGAGCTGCTGCTCCCTTCACAGCCTCCACCGTCTGCAGGTCTTTTCCAATGGACGGTGGTTCTGGATGTCACAGGGTTAAAGTGTGTCAGTTTCTACCAAGACCTCCTGGACTGAGCTGGATGTTAATGCACGACAGGACAAACCTTTCACTGCTATGACCGTGCTGCAGCTCTCGCTGCCAGCGTTGTTGGACACCTCGCAGGTGTAAGTACCGCTGTCTATGACCACCAGGTTCATGATCTCCACAGCAGCTACTCCGCCTTTAAAAGACATTTTATATTTGTCTCCATCACTGAGCTCGCGTTCGTTCCAGAACCAGTGGATGTGAAGCTCGGGGGATCCTTTAACGCTGCACTGCAGGCGTGCAGCTGCCCCCTGTTTCCAGGTGATCTTAGGCTCCATTTTCTTGACAAAAGACGGAGGCTCTGAAAGAGTGTTCAGTTCAGAAATACAAGACTTACAAACAGGAAGTGGTGACCCACAAAGAAGAGTGTGAAGGAATACAGAACCAGAAGACACCGGTGCGGGGGGAGCGTGCAGTAAAACCACCAGCTCATGAACATCTACTGAAGCTTTCACCATGAAGATCTTACCTTGAACCGTTACCACGGCCTCACAGGAGGAGCTCCCAGCCTCATTCGTGGCTGTGCACACATACTTCCCACAGTCCTTCAGCTTGGACTTAGGAATCTCAAGAACAGCCACCTTGTCCTCAAAGGACAGTTTACAATCCATGCTCTGGTGGACCTTTTTACCGTCCCTGGTCCAGGTAACACTCACTCCTGTGTCCTCATCCACCTGGCACTCCAGCCTCAGCTGCTGATTGACAGCGGCCGACAACGGCTCGCAGCTCCTAACGAAGCTGGGCTGTTTGATCACCTTCAGCTCGGTGGTGAACGTGGCCGTGCCGACACCGTTGGAGGCCTTGCACAGGTACACCCCCTGATCGCTCAGCTCCAACCGTTTAATGTGAAGAGAACACCTGTTCTTTTCACATTTCATGACATAGTTCCCTTCAGAGGAGAGGGCTATGTTGTCCTTGTGCCAGACAACCTCCATGGGTGAAGATCCAGTGAGAGAGCACTGGAAGATGGCCTGTTTGCCCACATATAAGGTCATTGGCTCTGGTTTTGATACAAATACAGGCGGGTACATCTCTATGGAAAGCAGGTAGAACATACAGAGCATTTTTGAAGAACAAACCAACATCACAAACACACTGTCCAGTCCAGCTGGGTGGATCAGACAAGATGACCAACTTCACCAAACGAGACTAAATTGTCAGAGCAATCCTTCCTCAATACAACCGCATGACAACTCAGGATAAATATATAATTCTCTCTCTCATCCTCTCCCAACACACGAGCAATAATGAAGGAAAAGCTTCCCATTGGGATCTCACCAGTGACGACGAGCGAGGCGGCGCAGCTGGCCGTCCCGTGCTGGTTGGAGGCCTTGCAGCTGTACTCGCCGCTGTCGGCCTTTACCGGGTTCAGGAGATCCAGAGAGGACCTGGCGTGGCAGCTGATGATACGATACTTCTCACTCTGTCTGATCTCAGCGCCAGATTTGTACCATTTGAAGGTCACACTCGGAGCGTCTTCAATCTCACATTGGAACTTGGCCTGTCCGCCGACATTTACCTCCATGGGGGTGATTTTCTGCCTGAAAACAGGCGGCACTAAGCCGCACAGACAGCAAGACAAAGACGTTAGTCAAGACATCAGCTAATCACATAAATAAAAACAATAGATCAGGGATGGCTGAAGGACTGACTGTGGGAAAGAAAAAGAACAAGAACATTAGCCCCATGGTTTCTGCCCAACAGAAGAAGCTAACATGCTAACATTGACATGCCTTTCATGGGGCTAGGGTTCCAGCTGAAAGCAGGAGAAACAGAAGGCTTTGTGAAAATGGAGCGATGCCCTGGATGCATGCAGAAAGAAAACACTGGAGATGTGGAGAGGATGGCCCTGAAGGAAGGAACCTGCTGTGAACATGCTAACATGATTATGACAAGGCCATGAAAGTGTCCTGAAGGCCATCAACATGACGGCCACACCAGAAAGATGCTACACTGGCGTGGCTGTAATGCTGGGGGTAACGGTGACTATGGTGGTGGGTTAGTACCATCCAGTGTCCACTAACAGTGCCCATGCTGAGCTATGAAATGGAAATACAAACCAAAGTGATAACTATGTCTTATTGAGATGAGGACAAAGGCTTGAAATGAACCAATGTATGTGGATTATTAGTGTCTCTGGGGAATGGATGAATGAATGAGTGATACAAGGATCAGTCCAGTTGTCAAACCTCTTGAGACCACAGTGAGTCTTGAAGACGTAGTTGTCCTGCCGGCTTCATTCTCAGCCTCACAAACATACTCTCCTTGGTGCCTCTCCTTCACAACCTTGTTGATAACCAGTGAGTATGTGTCGTGATCTTTGGAACACTTGAACTCTTTGCCAGATTTCACCAATTGACCGTTGAAAAACCAGTTTACCTTTGTGACGTACCTAACGGTTGTGCTAAAGGTTACCTGACTATCTTCTTCTATGGCTACGTCCTCCAGAGGGGTAAGGACTACAGGGGATTCTCTCTGTTCTGGCCTCGATACTGTGATCTCCTCTTTGAAGATCTCCTCCCTGAGCTCCTGCTGGATGCTGACATCCACTGTCTGATTGGTGGGGGTGCTGCTAACAGGCAACGTGGTGCTAATTAAAGCTTCTGCTGCATCTTTTTCACTGCTTTTCACCTGCACTGACCTCATCTCTTGTTTTGTAACTTGCACCGACTGTTCGAACGCCAGATGAGCCTCAGTGGAAACTTTGATCTGGGATGAGACAGACTCCATCATGGCCTTATCTTCAGTCTTCAGTAAAGCAGCCTGAGATTTCACAGAGCTGAAGTCCACGGCGCTTTCTGACACGCTCACCGTCTCCACCACTGAAGACATCACCTGCTTTGACCTGGCGGAGGCGAGCTGAGCCCTCTGAGGCTTGTCCAGCTGCATGGTGCCCGGCTGCTCTGAGGTCAGGACATGGGTCTCCTGGTACACGATAGAGTGGAATGCCGCCTGGAGTTCGGTGCGGAGGTCAGCTGTTCGAGGGAACACACCTTTGAAAGCCAGAGTGATCTCCATGGGGTTTCCTGTAGTAGTGATCAGGTACGTAAACATGGAGCACTTGGGCTCTCGTTGAACTTTGACCTCCTGAATGTCTACAGCCTGTAACCGTCCAACAACATCCGCCAGTAAGACTGGCTGGTCGCTCGCCACAGCGGACTGAAGAGCTTCTCTGAGCTGACACCGTATGTTGATGCTAGATGGTTTGGGGATCTGAATCACAAACGTCATCTCTTTGGGAAGAGTGGTGCTGTCTTCAGATTCTGGAGCCATGAAGGCCAGTTTGGGCTGCGTGCTGGCAGCGACCATGGTGGACTCGGACTTGGTGAAGTCCTCAGAGAGTTCCCCTGTCAGCACTCGCTTCTCATCCATCACTATGGACTGTCTGACTGACTGACCCTCCTGAATCTGAACAGCGAAGTCCTGTTCTGCTGCCTCCAAAGAAACACTGGTCTCTGTGGAGATCTCCTTCTCCTCGATCTGGACCGGTTCTGTGGGGACTTTTGGTTCTACGGCTGTCAGACACTTGAATGAGTCCACAGCTGTAAGACTGTCTGTGTGACCCTCCTCTAACGCCCGACTTTCTGCCACGGTTGTGATGTGCATCACATTCCAGTGATCCTCCTTCTGGACCAGAGCTCGCTGCTGCTTGAAGTCAACGCTGATGGGCATCTCTTTCGGCAGCTGCAGAGGCTGGTAAGACAGCTGGAGGACACTTTGAGGTTTAGGCTCGGTCCGAGGCTCAGACTGGACTCCAGTGATGGACAGATCCAGCTCTATGTGGTAATCTGCCGTGAGCTCTTGTCTCTCTTCCGAGACGGCTGCGTGAGTCCGGGATTTTTCCTGTTTCTGTGCTGCTACCTGCTGGTCAGGCCTCTGAACCGTGAGGACGCCCTCTTTGGGCAGCGCCTCCGCAGACTGGGTTGACTGGAGATGCAGCAGAGCAGGAGCTTCTTTCTGGGGCTGGACCGTCACAGAGCTAGCCTTGGCCTCAAACTCTGACGAGTCCTCACAGACTACAGTCCTCTGCTCGTCCTGGCTGACGGTGTGCAGCAGAGTTGGACTCTTCCTGCTTCCTGCCTGCTCTGGTGCTGGTTTCTCACAACTGAAGCGCTCTTCAGATGGAAGGAGGTCCTGGTCAGTGATGACCTGCAGGTGCAGCAGCTGCTCTCCTTCCACCTGGGACTGAATGGACAGAGTGCTGTCCAGACTAGGCAGATGCTGCATGGGCTCAGCCTGCAGCGCCTGCCTCTCCTCAGCAGTTAAAGCCGTCTTTATTAGCCTGTCTTTGCAGAGCTTGGCTTCTTCTTCAGCAGGCCTCTGGATGGAGAACTCTGCCTCTTTAGAAAGAGTGTGTTTGGACTCTCTAACAGAAGCCATGACGGGCTGAGGCTGCTCCTTCCTGATGGAAGACGTGACAGCAGATTCAGCTGTTTCCAGTACAGCCGTGTGACCTTCTGTCAGAACCTGCTGTTCTGCAGACTGAGCAGAGTACAAGATCTTAATTCCTTCCTTCAACTTGTAGCTCTTCTCTTCCGCTGGTCTGGGGATCTCCTCTGACAGCTCCTTCATAATGGACAGCTGAGACTCCACCTGGTGTCCGCTAACCAGATGTTTGGGCTCAGCGGTGGGTTTGACAGTCGCAGGCTTCCTGTCTGTCAGAGGCTCTGTGCTAATGGTGGAATAAGGAGTTAGCTCTTCCGCTACAGCTGACATGACCTTCGACCTTTTCTCCGTTGCCGCCTGCAGCTGAACGACCTCCGGGCTTTGAATGCGATCGCAGTGCTGCTCCGTTAGGTCCTGACTTTCCTCCACAGAGGATGTAAATGCTGCCGTGTGCAGCTGTTTGGCAGGAACAGCTGAGACCTGAGAGGGGTGGGTGGGAACCACGGACACCCTCTCCTCCGTCTCAGGAGCCTGAAGCACCGCAGCCTGCTGGGTCAGCTTCTCACGGTGAACTGTGGCAGCGGAGATGTCCACCTCCCCGAGAGAACCTACGTGCTCGCTGGGAATAATCTGCCTGTCCTCGGTGCCAATGGTGTAAACCATCTGGTCTGACCTGGATTTGTCCTGGCCAGGAACACTGACCTGGTACAGGCGGGACTCGGTGGCCTGCTCTGACACTGAAACTTTATAACCTTTCTTCTGAACCACCGTCAGCTGCTCCTCTTTCTGAGAAACAGACTCCCTGAACACGACCAGCTCAGCGCTACAAGTCGTCTCTCCAAACTGGTTTGAGGCTTTACACGAGTAGACGCCGCTGTCCTCCTGTTTGACGCTCCTAAATCTGATCAGACCAGACCCATCTGGGTTGGCCACAATGATGCAGTTTCTGCTGGGCTGTATCTGGAAAGCCCCCCTGAACCATTTCACATCAGGAATTGGATCACCTACAGCTTTGTAATGAAAAGAAACCTCTTGTCCCTCTAAGCACCTCACAGGTTGGATCTGAACCGTGAAAGTTGCAGGTTGACCTGTGACCTTAAACATCTTCTCCACCCACTTCTCTGCCTGACTAATGTCAGGCTTTTTCACCTCCAGGTAAGTGGTGCATGTTGTCTGACCAAACCTGTTGGTGGCAGTGCACGAGTACTCGCCCTCGTACTCAGACGTGACCTGAGTGATGACCAGCGTAAACTCCTCCCTCTCCTCTATCAGCCGGTAAACCGAAGAGCTCTGGATGACCCTACCATTGTGGGACCACTGAACAGCTGGTTTGGGAAAGCCCGACACTGTAACGGTGAACCTGGCTGTTTCTCCAGAGCTCACGGCTGCCGGGGTAAGCTGGCTGAGGAAAACTGGTTTTTCTTTTTTCTTCTCTAAAGTGGAAGAGTAGTGTTTGGACTCTGGCTTGAGTTCAAGTGTTTTAGATTTTTGTGGTAACTGGACACCAGAGTAGAAGGTTTCCTCTTGTTCCTTCACAGTGGTGGAGCTCCAACTCTCTGTCGGGAAATATTGAGCAACACTATAACAATATCCATAACACAAAAGCTGTTTACATTTACTGAATTACTGAAAAGAGTGTTGCCATGGTGACAAAAAATGTGAGGTTTTGTCAGGATGAGACTTGTGTTAAAGTTTCTGCCCAGAATAAAGGTGATTAGTTTCTAAATAAAAACCAAAGTTCATCATGACATCAGATGTTATTGAGATGTTACCTTAACCAGCCTCACAGCAGCTGGATAAGAATCTGTGGGTGGTGCATGGGCTTCATTGTCTGATGGCTTCACCTATGAAGGTGAGGACATCAGGAGCACCTGCTGAAGTCTACAGGTGGCTGACAGGATGCATTCACAAGATTTCAAATTAAATTACTTTCTTTACTCTGAATTAAAATAAAAAATAAAAAAAAAATTTAAATGGGGGCTTATCCGGGATTGGAGCCAGAGGTTGAACACAGCATAGAAATTTATGTTTTGTTTTGAGAGTAGAAAGAACGTAAATACATTTGAACTTTATAGGATGCAAAGGTCAACAAGATGTGGTGAACCCACCCCAAACTTGTGCACCACCCAGAAAATCCTGACTCTGAAGCTAGTGGTTGTTTCTATTCAATCAGTTTAGAGAGCAAACCATAAAACCAGGAAAATGTAAAAACAGTAAACACAAAAAGAAAAACATTGCTTTTCAGATTTTTATTCCTCTGATCGGGATTTTCACCTTTTTCTTCTTAAATAGTATTTCATAATTGTTGTAAACTGTCTATCCAAGTATTTATGTTCATTATTTGATGAATAACAAGGCTTCTTCTTCACTTTCTGACTCTCAGAAACTGCATTCACATTACCAGCAGCTGTTCATTCATCTCTGATTGAAAAGCAGCTGTTAATGACACGTTGCTTTATATTGGTTTGGTAAATTATGGATCCAGTAATCATAAGTAGACCTTCAGAAAGAACACGTGGAACCATAGCAACCAAAATGTCTGAACGCAATCTGATGAGGAAAATGTGGATATCCAACGGTGTGGTGTAACTGATAGTTATCATGACCAGGTCAGTACAGTCTGACTAAGACTATTGGGTTTGAGACTAAACCGGAGGAAGGAAAAAAGTTTTCTTTTACACTTCCAATGATGTGAAAATTTAAAAGTTTAACATCCCGGGGCCAGTTGTTCAAACATAATCTGATCGGATTTCACATATCGGACAGGATCAAATCTTGAAAATGGGTTGGTCAAAACGGAAATCCGGATTCTGAAATCCGCTTGGATCACATAATCCAATCCTGGTTGTTATCTGGATAAAACCCTCAGTTTGGGTCGCTCAAAACTTTTGAGCAGAATCCGGATAACTGACAAAAAAAACCAGTATTATCCTGATCCCAACAGAGGGCGGGATTACAAGGTGGATTTCAGGAAGAAACTGCGGTAAAACCTAACAGCTGATCAGTAATCGAACTTTTTATTCGGTGAAAAATAAAAACATGAAATAACCCCCAAACAAATCCAATAACAAACACAAATAAAGTATTCAGTTTTACTGTTATCCATCACTGCATAATCAGAAAAGAGATTTCTAACGATTACATCCCTCATTACGCGTCCCGTCCACGTCCCGTCTATCCCTCATGCCGACAGAAGGACAGAGGTTGGGCCGGATTTGGTCATCCTGAAAAACCGGTTTTTGGATCAGAGTGATCCAATCCTATTTTGCTTTGAACAACCGGGGTAAAAGTAAGCCGGATTACGTGATCCACCGTCCTGGAAAAATGGGACTCCCAAATCTGGATAGCGTTAATCCAGATTCAATTTTTAACAACCGGCCCCAGAATGTATTTTAGTCTGTTTTTATTTTTCATTAAAATGTCGGATTGATTAGGAAGAAAATGAGACTTTCATATTTTATTTGTTTTCAGATGTATCCTGATTAAACAGTGAGAACTTCAAGTCTTCCACCTGATCACCGCCGTCAGCTAAAACATCACACATGTGCAGAAGATGCCCGTCTGTGTGGATCATTTTTATGAAAACAGAAAAGCTGATTTCTGTGTGAACACTCAGGAGATCTGACTGTGACAAATAATTCTGAAATGGAAACTACTGATGTAAATTAGTGGACGGTATTTAGCTCCAGAGGACGGGAAACAGCTGGACAGCGAGCTTAGCTTCAGAGGCCGTTGTGAATGGCACTGTAGGGGTTCACCACTGATATTCAGCTGATTATTCGTACGGGCAGGCGGCTGTAGCTCAGGAGGAGGAGCAGTTGTCCAGCAACCGGAAAGTCCGCGGATCCATTCCAGGCTTCCCGTGACTCCTAAACACTAAACGCCATGTTGCCCCCCGACGTGTCTAGCGAGGTGTGAATGTGTGTTATTCTAGGTTATATTTTAGGATGTCGTTTACTGCTGGTCCTGAGTACTAATTCCGTATCATGTAGACATGCAAATGATCACTTATACCTTATAAATACAAGAAATAAATCAAAACATTCAAGCTAAAGATAAAAACTGGATCTGAAGTTGTTTTGCTCTCTGACCTTATTTGTTTTTATTTAGTTTTTTTGGTTTGCTTATTTAAAAAAAGACAAGCAGAATTTAACTGTCCATAATCAAATATTTTATTTAACAATCTCCGAGACAAACCAGTATAATGTCTGTACAAATAAGCCACAGATTTCTATCTCACCATCAGATTTTCTTATTTAGCAGATTTTTGGCTGAATGCTGCTAAATTACAAATATTTACAAAACTTTTTTTTTCTTTAAAAAAGTTCACAGTATTATCAATTTTTAAAAATTGGCTATCAGTCAACATATTCTGTGAATTATCCACTTTAAACTCAAGCATCAAAACACACACACACACACAGGTGTATTTAAAATACAACACATCTGTTCATCAACTAAATGATTTAAAGTGAGCAATAAAATATATTCATGGTGTTTTCCTGATATTTCTGATAGGATCACAGATTAAAAATCATGATGGAGAGAATAACTGATCAGTATCAATACTGCTGAGAAGCAGGTCAAAACTTTCTGTTTGAACAGGCAACTTGTCTTCAGAAATAAATTTATTTAAGCCGATTGTTTCACCAACTGCTGATCAATGCTAACTGCATGTTCAATAGAACACCTCAAATAATCAATAGCTTCATTTGTCAGCATGTTCTGTCCCGAACAACTTCACGTGTGACATTTTTATAACCTTTGCATCTGATTTTTATCTGGAAACGATTAAATCAACATGTCCGATGTTAAGATTTTCCTGTTTGATAGAAGTTTTATTAAATATCTGACGTATGGAAGCCCAGAGCGGCCAGGCTTGGAAATTTCTGAGCTAATCTCGAAATAACGTTGTATTATTTTCAAAGCCTACAATAAAACAAAAAGGCCTTTCTTTTTTAAACTTCGGGAATGTTATCACCAGGATACAAGAACCACACACATGGCTCAACTTACATCAGGCGGCAACTGCTCAGTCCTGAACTCACCTTGGTCATCTCGTTATCAAGAAAACTACGCTTGTATGTTGCATCTCCAGAAAAGGTCAATTTCCTGTAATCACGTGAAAATGAGCTTCATTTTCTAAAGATAACAGCATAATTCGTTTCTCGTAATAACGGCATCAAAAATAATTCCAGAATGGCCACCCTAGGCTTCTGTCATGATGTGTTTTTATGTTGTTAATTTGTAATATTTGCTCACACACACCATCAAATCTACTGTTACCAGCTTTGGTTTGCATTACTGAGTTTCAAAGATCATCTTTTTCTCCATAATGTCTTTAAATTGTAACATTCATACACTAACCTTTAACAAGTTAAGAGAAAATAAAAAGAAACTAAATTCTGGTGTTTCTACCAAAAACTTTAAAGTTTAAATAACCGGAAACACCGCAGACGCTCTGATGAACATTTCCACAGCAGGCTGATCACACAAAGATGACTTTAGCTTTTCTACGTAGGCTTAGGATGAATATATACTTGCTTTTAATTACTCTTACGCATGTTTATCGTGCTCACCTCACGTACTTTGCATTTGAAGCGCCGTATGTGCACGTCCTTAGAAATTAACGCTACGCGATCACAAGCTGCGATATGAGGGCAACCAGTAGGGGGCAGTGCAAGGACCCGTTTGACCAAATGTAGGGTCACAGGGAAGCTGTAAAAATTACGTTTTAAAGAAGCTTGTTGAGCAAGTCTGAAATTACCCACACCTTTACAATGTATTTCTGCTGCTGCAGTGACAAATAGAGAGATCAGACCTATTCAGAAACGTGAAAACATACAAAAGTACATCATTTAAAAAATACTGATGACTTTGACGTTGTTGGTTTCTTGCATTGGCAACAGAAGCGAGACATACTTGACATTCTCGTGGCATGCTCGGTTTAGGGTCTTTTTGTTTTCACTCTACAAATTCAGCATCTCTATCTTGTCTGAGTTCTCTGATGCGCCCCCTAGTGGAATCCTCTAGTAACAACCGTAGTACACAAACAAGAATGGTTATACTTACGATGAAGCTGGGTGGCTACGCACATGTGAATTTAAAGGGCGTATTCCGGGCCTTAGCTTAATTTAAAACCGGTCTGACTGGAGCCGGACATTTCAAAGTCAAACATGAATCAAACAAGTTCTTATTTTCACGAGCATCTGTCTAAACAAAGGTCAGGGAACAAAGGGATTTAGGAAATTAGAAAAAAGAACGAGTTGGATTCATTCAACAGAAACCTGGGGACATGCAACCAGCACCAGAACGTTCCTCCCTAAAACACCTTGAGCAGCGCTGTTGTTTCTGTGAAGCCAGCAGAGTTTTGGATCATACACTTGTACTCCCCAGCATCACTCTGGGTCACATTGGTGATGAGCAGATTGAAGTGGCCTGCAGTTTTCTCCTGCATTATACACCTACTGTCCGTGACGGGTTCTCCGTCTTTGACCCACTGGGCGATCGGGTTTGGTTTCCCACTAACCAGACACTGCAGGATGACGGGCGTCCCAACTGCTGCTGTTACGTTTGTTAGTGGGATGATGCATTTAGGGGGTGTTTCGGTCACCTGGAACTGGAAGCTACACATGTCGGTGGACTTTCCTTTGAACTCGACCTTGTCATCTTTTGCTGGCTCAGCAAAGACATCGAAGTTGACACTGACATACTTCTCTCCCTGTTCGCTCGTTTCGCTACTTGTGTTGGCCACCAACCTGACTGCTCGCTGCGACTCATCAGCCTCTTGCTCAAACTCAAACTCAAGCTCAATTTCTGACACCTGTTCGCTATCAAAGGATGTGTTACCGACCATCAGGTCAAACTTCTGCGGCTGAACTTTGGCACCTCCAAGCGACACAGCGGTCAGCTCCCTGCCTCTGGTCTTCCCTGAGAAAGCCTTCGCATTTAAAACCACCAGGGAAGCCCGACACAGAGTCTCCCCAACAAGGTTTATCGCCCTGCAGGTGTACACCCCACTGTCTTGAGTCGTGACCTTGTAGATCTTCAGAAAGTGGTTGTCTCCATCAGAGGAGTGCAGGTATTTTTTGTTATTGTGTGGAATTTTATTGTCACCTTTGAACCAGGACACGACAGGAGATGGAATTCCCATCAGAGAGCACTCAAACATGACAGTGGTGCCCTCTGGGGTTTCCATGTCACAGATGGGATTGATGAACCTCGGAGGCATCTCTGTGACCTCAAATGCTATTTTCAAATCATCATGCTCTTGGGTGACAAAGTCCACGGCGCCCTCCTCATAAATACTTGGCAACACATCCAAAGATATGACCATGCTCTTGTTGTCAGCTGTGTACTCGGGGATGGTGATGATCTTAACCTGTTTCTCAAACTCCTTCACTTCGTTCTCATCAAGCTCTACCTCCAGCAGAATCTCCTGTGGTGATGGAGACCGGGAGGAGTCTTTCTCCTCCACATCAAACTCCATCACATGTTGATGGGTGACAGCAGGCGGAGCAGGCATGAACCTCACCTCCTGTGACACGACTCCAACCAGAGCAACGCTTCTGGCCTCTCCAACATAGTTCACAGCCTCGCAGATATACTCTCCTTGATCGGCTTTGGTGACGTTGTGAATCGTTAAAGAGATGCTATCACCATCCCTCTCCATTGTAACTCTGTCGTCCGCCACCAGCTGGGCTTTGTTGCAGAACCACCTCACCTCAGGGGAAGGAAGTCCAAACACCTCGGCATAAAACGTCAGTGAGTCATTTTCAAACACTCTTTTCTTAATGAGGGGTTTGAGGAAGGCTGGAGGGATTCCCTGCACTTTCTCCTGAAGTGTTACCAGTCCTAAAGATCCTCTGCTTTGTGTAGCGAATCTATTCTCATCCATATTTACTCCAGATGTTTCAAAACCTCTTTCAGCAGGAGAGGGCAGGAACTGAACTGGCGAGAACATCTCACTGGAGTCTGCCGTGGAGGGCCTCTTGTGCTTGATAGGGGAGAAGGGATATTCGTCAGGTGTCGTAAACCCAGGAGATGTTTCAGAACTTGGAGTATGGAAGGATGTGGGAGATTTGAGAGTGTGGAGGGAGTCTGCGATTGGCTGCGAGACCTCGGTGGAGGAACCTGGGGTGTAGAACCTCTCAGCAACCTCAGCGATCTCTTCGCTCATGGTGCTGCCGATCTCTATGGACATCTCAGACTCAGGGGACAACGGTCTGCCCCAATCTGTCGGAGGGTTGTAGTAGTCATACACAGCACCGAAAGTGACCTCCTCTTCTTCCAAGGAAGCACCTGTTACTCCCCCAGCTTCAGCTGCTGAGGTGCCGTCAAAACTAATGGCAGCCTCTGCTGGTAGGTCAGGTGGTTTAATCGGGTTCTCTACTTTGGGCTTTCCAAGTAACAGTTCAGATTCAGGCTGGATACTGATCCTGTCATCTTTAGTTTTCATTTGAGTCTCAGTTACATCAGCAGGAGCCATTTCTGCTGAAACTTCCGTGACATCCACCTTGGAATCCGGCATACTGACGAAGATGCCGCTGTCCACAGACTGCTCTGGGATTGAAATCAGCTCTTTACCATCAAGTTCAGCCTCCTCACTAACCTGTTCTACCTCCTCTAACCCTTTAACCTCCTGATCCAGTAGTGTTTCAGCCTCTGTCCACCCCTCAACAAAACCACTTCTATCCAGACCAGCAGAGATGTCCTCCTGGACATCCTCAGCTGCCCTGTGTCTGTCAGGCTTTTCTTCAGTTGGACCTGAAGTTTTAATGGAACGTTTCACAGCAGGACCTTTTTCAGACTTGAACGGAATGAAGCTGCTGGTTCTGTCAAACATCCGTATAGCCTCCTCCTTCACCATCTCCACCTTACCTTCCTCCATCTGTTCAGGGAGAGCAGCAACTTTCTGAGGCTGAGGCCTCAGCAGATCCGAAAACTCCTGCACCTCCTCCACAAATTCCTTCACTATATAGTGGCTCTGTGCTGCTTCTTCAGCAGCATCAACAAGTCCATCATCCTGGTCTCTGTGCATGATGTCAGGTCCGGGTGCAACCGGCCAATCCTGTTGGTCAGGAGAAATGTCCACAGCAGGTATGAACTCCTCGGGGAACTTGGTGTCCTTTCTTTGCTCCTCGGGAGAAGGAGGTGTCAAAGCAACCGGTGAGTCTGACTCAAAAGCCTGTTTGATCTGAGAGACTTTGATCACAGCAGCAGAACCCTGGAGACCACATCCTGAGATAGTCGGGGGTTCTGTAGAAAGACCAGGTCTGGATCTGGGAGGTTTCACAGCAACATCTGAAGGAGTTTGTCTGATCTGAGGTTTATCTTCAGCAGCTTTCTGGACCGTGGATGGTTCCTTGACATCCTCTGGTAATCCAACAGAAAACTTCCCCAGTCTCCTGGACTGAGTGAGGCCATTGCGCTCCTCAGCTTTACTACCTTCAGAAAACTGAACAGGTTCTCCAGCTTGAAAGGACACCTCACAGATGCTGGAAACCTCCCCGAGCTTATTCCTGGCAACACATCTGTACACTCCAGCGTCAGAGGAGGTGAAGCCACTGATAAACAGTCTGTAGACTTGACCATCAACCTCAGCGCTCTGTTTACCAGCTGTGACGTCGAGGCAGATGTTGTCATGGTACCATGTGACTTCTGGGGAGGGTTCACCAGAAATGACACACTCCAGTACTGCAGTGCTGCCCTCAGAGCAGCTGATGTTTTCCAGCTGCGTGACTACAAGGGGAGCTTCTCCAACCACATCGAAGGAGAATGTAAACTTATGTTTGACAGTCTGAGAAGCTCCATCATCGCTTGGTACGTCTGATACCTGAGGTCTGTCCTCACCACTCTCTTCACAAATCTCAGGGACTGGAGTCGCAGCTGTGATCCGGATCTCTACTGGGGAGGGGCTGATGGATTCATCCAAAGACTGGTGTCTGTGGATGACAGCCTGGGGCACCTGGAGTGTCACTTTTCCTAAATCCATGTAGGTCTGAAGTTCCTCCTCTATCAGACTCTCGTGGTGTGCCTCCACTTTCTCTACCTCCTCAGTAACCACCACTTCTTGGGCAACGGCCGTCTTCCTCAGCACTTTTTTATCAGAGATCTGGAGAATGGCACTGCAGGTGGATTTTCCATGTTTGTTGGTGATGACAAGATCATACAACCCCTCGTGGTCGGTTGTTGGATAGAAGATGGTCAGCTTCGACTTGTTTGCTTTGATCATGATGTCGTAATCCGGATTGTTGTCCAGCGGATGTCCATCCTTGAGCCAGCTGACTGTGGGCGGAGGGTCTCCCTGGAACTGACAGGTGAACTCAGACATCTCGCCGGTTTTTACCACCAGGGAAGACGTTTCTTTCACAAACACTGGACGTGAACCTGCAGCCTGTGCGCCTCCTTCATTTACCCTCCCAAACTCCACAGTTTTCCTCGACTCCTCGCAGACTTTCCGCTTCTCCTTCGCAGCTCCTGGTTCGGAGCTCCTCGTGGCACCAGCCTCTCTGGATCTTATTGAATCCTCTGCTCTGTTGTCTTTCTTCAAACCTCCTGAAACCTGTTGTCTCTGTTCATTGCTTTTTTTTGTAGTTCCTATCTCTTCTTTCATCCCTCTCTTCTCCCTCACATCTGTCTGGAAGCGTTGGTTACTGGATTTATCCACGGTGACGACATGCTCCTCCCTTCTCGGCCTCCTCTCTGCCTCCCCATTCAGATCACCACATGCAGGTGAAGCTGGAAGACCAGAGGGACCTCCTGCAGGAGCAGAAGGCTCAGCCACCTGAGTAGGAGGTGGTGTTGGTGATGGCCTCTTTGCTGGAGACGCTGCACCAGCAGCTGCTATTTGTGGAGGTGATGACCCGTGAGAGAGCTCTGCCCACTCTGACTCCAGCTCAGCCACCTCCTCTTGTTCAACCACATCTTGTTGCCATTTCAGGATCCTCTGAGCCAGCGCTTCCTCCTCACTCACAAAGTACTCGCTGTCCCTCTGCAGCCTGGTCTCACGGCCCTCCGCCGGCGGCCACTGCATCCCGTCCTCGTCCTGATCCTGGAAGCCAGCAGGACCTGAGCCACTCAGGAGCGTCTTTTCCTCCGCTGGTTGTCCAGGTGAAGGCTTCCTGCCGTGGATCACGTCAGACAAAGGAACAGGTTCACCGACCTGAGGGGTGGTGTCCGCCTGGAGCCAGTCAGACTCCAGCTCAACGGTCGGTTCTTGTTTCATCAGAACATCCTGCTGCCATTTCATGATCCTCTGGGTCAAGGCCTCCTCCTCGCTGACTAACTTCTCAGTTTCGCTCTTCAGTTCTGAGAGATTCTCCATTGACAGCTGGAGCTCTCGTTCTTCGCTCGTCTTCTCAAACAACATCCTCTCTTCTCTGGATTTGTTTTTTGGTGAGGAGTCCAGTTCTTCTGCTTTAACTTTGGTTCCGGTTGTTTTCTGTGCCGGCATGCCTCTTGGTTCTGGTTCTCCTGTTCGAGCTTTCGTTCTGTCTTTCGGTGAGGGAGCACATGTTGTCTCCTGCTCTGATCCTCTCTGGACTTTAGTAGGCCTCGGTGTTGGAATGGCAGGCTGGACCAAGGCTGCTGGCTCCTCCTCCACCCCCTGCTGGGTGGAAATGAGCTCCTCAGATGTGTCTGCTGGCATTGGAAGGTCAGTTTCAGGGTGAAACGTTTCCTCTTCTGACATTCGAACATCTTGCTGCCATTTTCTGAGCCTCAAAGAGAGAAGTTTCTCTTCACACTCCATTCTTTCAGCTTCCAGGCTCTTCTCATACTGAGCCTTCAGAGACGGCTCAGCCCGGCCGTCTGCTGATTCCATTACTTCCGCTTCGCTCAGGAACTTCTCTTTGGCTGATCTGACAGACTTCAGTCTGGGCGACTCTGACTTCCCGTCTCCATCTGGTGGTCTAGCTGCTGTTCTAGGGGATTTTGGGGTTGGCACAAGCAGAACTTTAGGTTCTGATCCATCTGATCGGACGTCTTCTGTGGCTGACTTTATAATAATGGAGGCAGACTTCACTTCTTCTCTGGTTTTTATTTTAAGTGACTTTGATGCTGCAGCTTCAGGATGCTTCTGGACCAAGGAGGGCGCGGCCTTGGCCTCCACCATAGATCTGCTCTCCACCACTTCCTGCTGGGCGCAAACTTGACCCGCAGGACCAGTGGCCTCAACCGGATCAGGTTCTGGCTTAAATGCTTCCTCCTCTGACATCCTGCTGCCTTGCTGCCACTTCCTGATCCTCAGAGCAAGGAGTTTATCCTCACACTCTTTCCGATCAGCTTCCAGGCTCTTCTCATACTGAGCCCTAAGAGACCCTTCACCCTCCTCTTTCTCATCCAGCTCAGCTGCGACCTCCGCCGCTTCCCTTAGGAACTTCTCCCGGATGGAAGCGACTGGCTTTGGTAGAGCCGACTTTGTGCTGGACGTCTCCTGAAGAGCAAGCTCAGTTCTGTCAGGTTCCCTGTGTTCTAAACCCTCTGCAGGACTCAGCTCCACCTCGGTTTTCGTAACTTCAGCAACCCTCTGCTTAAACCCAACATCAGCCTGAGGCTCCACCAGCCTCTCAGCTGATTCCTGCTCACATAGTTTCCCTCCCTCCCGAGGAACCATGGTATCAACCAGCTCACCACTCATGATCTGGATCGCCCTGCTTCTGGACTGAGGCTCAAACAAATGTCTCATCCGAGGCCGAGATGGTTCCCTGCCTGACTTTTTAACTTCCAGCTCCCCGTGAGTCTCACCTGAATCGAAGGGTCGGTTAAAGTGCTGGACGTCGGGTAGAGAGGCTGGCTTGACTCGCAGCCTCTCCACGTACTCGGCGTAACTGGACTCGCTGGCGACAGATTCCAGCTCGAACTCGGACGACGACATGGTCGAGATGGAGAGCCTCTTTTTCTGCCGGACCGCCTTCTGCAGGGTGGTGAGCTTCGTTCGGACTTCGTTGTGGAGGCTCTCGGTGTCGCTAAACCTGTCGCTGTACCTGTCGCTGCACCTGTCGCTGAACTTATTGCTGAACCTGGAGCCGGTTTGCCGGTCGCAATAAATGTCACTAAACCTATCGTTAAAGCGTTCAGACCTGTCAAACATCGGGGGAGGGGACGGAGCGCGCTCAGAGGCAGTCTCCAAATGCTTGGATTCCTTCTCCGTCTCATTTTCTTTAGCATAAGAACCGGATTTGAAGTAGACGGTTCGGACCAAAGCACTCTTAGACCGAGACCGACCCTGATGGACTTTGGACATCTTATCAAACGGAGAACCCACGCACCTGAGATCGACCCGAAACTTTCTCTCCTTCCTCTGCTCCGCCAAGCTGTCTACGCTCTCGTGGACTTTGGCGGAACGACGAGCAAACCCGAGGTAGTTGGCGGACTGTTCCTCCCTCAGCGAGACCAGCAGTGACGCTGTGGACTCAGCAGAACCTTCGGTGTTTATAGCCATGACCTTATAGCTGCCAGAGTCCCTCTCCCTGATCCCATCGATAACCAGACTGGTGGTGTGCATGTGCATCCTGCTGTCAGTGCTGATTCTACGTCGCCTCTCTTTAGGAACGGACCTGTTGTTATGAAACCAGAGGATGGTTGGTGGAGGACATGCGATCAGTTTACACTTTAACTCCACCAACTCGCCCTCCAGAACGGACTGAAACTTCAGCTTCTTGGTGAAAGAGGGTTTTAGGTTCTCTGTCCAGGAGCTGATGGAGGAGGTTCTGCTGGAGCAGCGCTGGGCCGACACCAGGCCATGATCGATGAAGTCCTCGGTGTCAGAGAAGGCGCCGCGGAGATGCCGAGCACTGGAGAGTTCAGCGCCGCTGTGCATCGCCACGTCTTTGCTGTCATGGTCAAACAGCTCTGCAAACAGAAACAGAACATGGTCAGAACCCAACGGGCTCCAGAACCTGAACACAGAATAGGATTTGAATCATTAATAGAAAAATTAAATGCATGCTGGGAGTCACAATGCCATAAGAAATAATTTCACTCACCATATTTGTTCGAATAAACGCAAGACTTGATTCTTTTTAATAGAAACCTGCAGGAAGTTTTGATCCTTCGTCTGTGGAAATTTCTTCAAAACATAAATTATTTTATTATTAAAAAGCATATTTCCGTGGTGGGCGGCCAACATTCGCTTGGTTTGATAGTCCTACAATATTCCTTACCTGACTTGCAGACGGGAGAATAAACGCCCTTTCTAATCCTTAACAGGAGATGAATGATGCACAAGCTCTCCAATACAGATATTATACTCCAAAACTTAGGCTGGAAAATTGGGTGAGAAGGCGTTTATTCGAACTAATATAGTTTTACTGGTGTTATTTAGAAAGCAAACCACAGGAATCACATCCCACTATCTGCAAGCCAGGCTAGGAGATACTTTGCAGGAAGAAAGAATCAGTTCCAGATGCAGAAGACGTCCATATCTTTTAAAGGACATTTCAGATCTTTAAAAGAGCTTTAAAAGATACACATCCTGCGCCTTTTTGGGAAAAGATCAGAGGAACCTTCATGCCAAAGTGAAACGAACTTCTGGATGCAAAAGTGTCAAAAACGGATACAAGCAGCTTCTTTCAGTGCTGTGCTGGAGGAAACCACGAGAATGTCACCAACATGGAGCCGGAAGAAGAAAAACAGCATTTTCTTTCGTTTTGTATCACATAAAGATGACATGCAACAGTAGAAAGTCAGATACCATCAGAGGGACAGGTACACGTTTGACTAAGTTGCCAACTCTGAAAGTAGTCTGTGGATGTGGAACTGCAATCCAACAACCCACTCAGCATGCACCCACACATCTGTTCCTCTCATCACCATCTCCACAGCTTCTTTTTCAGAGACAAAGTTTGGATCAGAGTTTCCAACCAACAGACTACTTTCAAAACCTGTGGAAAACAGGAATCTGGTCAAACTGTCCTTTTTCCCCACAGCGACCTGGTGTTTGTGATGTGTGGTGGTCAGAAAGAGACGTTCACTTACCTCCGACTGCTTCCTCCATCCTGGACTCCACCTGTTGCCTCACATGAGCCACTGTGAAAGAAACACAGGATGCCAGTTTACAAGAGAGTCCTGATCCAGAACCTGGCCCAGAGCGCTAACCCAGAGTCCTGACCTAGAAGCCTGGCTCAGAGCGCTAACCCAGAGTCCTGACCTAGACTCCTGAACCAGAGTCCTGATCCATAGTCCTGGCTCAGAGCGCTAACCCAGAGTCCTGACCTAGAAGCCTGGCTCAGAGCGCTAACCCAGAGTCCTGACCTAGAGTCCTGATCTAGAGTCCTGATCCATTCTTCATGTGGCCTGACTTTGTTGTAATCTTCTAAAGTGGTCTTGGCCAATAGTTCTCCAGCTTTCTGAAGGTCTTAAAAAGTTTTTGCCTCTTTTCCAGTCCAGTCCTGGTACCAGACCAGTTCTAGTCCAGTCCCGGGACTGGACCAGTTTCAGAGGAACTTAAATCTGACCAGTGAATCATTCTGGAATAAAAAATGCTCCTAGGCTAACATAGTAGCTAACGTTATCTTGTTGAGGTTCAAGTCTTTTTGTGGACAAACAGTGACTGACTGATATAGATATTAAGTTTATTCTACTTTAACTTAGCAGCTAATGCTAACATAGCAGCTAATGTTATAAAGCTAACTTTAACTTTATTTGTCGGTACATATCTTGCGAAACACATTGAAATTTGTCCTCTGCTTTTAACCCATCACTAGTTACACTAGGAGCAGTGGGCTGCCAGATTCAGCGCCCGGTCGAGCAGTTGGGGGTCGAGGGCCTTGCTCAGGAGCACACAGTGGTTATTTTCCCTTTGTTGTCAGTCCGAGGACATGAACCCAGATTCTCCAGACTCAAGCCCACCTCTGTAACTACTAGGCTACCACTCAGGGTTATGCTAATGTTACAACTAAAATAACTTTGGTAAAGCTAATCCAGCAACTGATAATCTGTAGGCTAATGTAGTAGCTAACATTTCCATGTTCATGCTAACATAGCAGCAAACATTAGCTTGTTTAAAATAATGTTCTCTTCTTAGACTCATTTACTGGTAAAACTGTCTTGTCTAGACAAACAATCCAGCTCTCATCTTATTATGCCAACATTAACATTTTAGCTAACATAGCTGCTAAAGTCATCTTGCTTTGTCTAAAACAGCAGCTACTCTCATATAGTTCAGGCTAACATAATGTTTAGACTAGCATTGTCATATTTAGACTTAAATAGAAACAGCAGTTATCTTTTTATGCTAAAATAGGAGCAACAGATGAAGCTTTTTTATGCTAACACTGCAGCTAATGTTATCGTTTTAAAGCAAGCATATTTTGGATGAAATAGTTGCTAAAATGATCCATTTAATGCTAATATAGCAGCTAACAGTATCATGTTAATGAGCTGAATGTGTTTTTTCTCTAAACTCCAACCTGTTAATTCTTTAGGCAGAAAAAAAGGCTCCTAACTCGAGGGATGAATGGAACAAAGACCAGAAACATCCAAAGAGCTTTGGAAAGTCCTTCAAGGATTCTGGAGAACTATTCCTGAGACTACTGAAACAACTCTGGTTCTGACTCAGATACAGGATTTAGATTAACGTTGGAACACGTTCCATCCGTTTTCCTGGAAATCTAAAGAAACTAAACTGGATCAGGACTTTAGGACTTTTAGTAAAGTGGGTAAAATGATGATTAATGACCTGCAGCTGCTCATTAATATTTCACTCACACACGTATTTAGTAAAGACTGAAACCTGGAGCATTTCTCCTGACGCTGCTTCTTATTTCAGATGAAAATGACATGAGGACCCTGGAGAAAGCCGTCAGCTCAACAGCGTCTACAAACAGCTCGTTTTGAGCCTCAAATCTGATGGAAGAATCAAGACGTTTCTGGAAATCTGTCAGCTGCTGAGATAAGGTCTGAAATCTGAGAAACCAAAACACTGCAACGCACACGTGGAAGGAAACACTTCACAACAGATCTCCTGGAGGAAGAATGAAGAGCAGAGAGAAGGAGGAAGCAGTGACGAGGAGGGTGAGGAGGTGGAGTGGTTGGACTCTGTGGGACGGTGATGTTAGTGGACCAGAGGGATGTCCCGATCCTGGTTCTGTTCCAGCTCAGGTTTCTGGATGTTTGATGAGTTTCAGAAACTGTCTTTAGTAGTTTAACCCTTGTAGTTCACCCGGTACAGACGGTCTGTACGGTCCGGTACCGACGGGTCGTCCGGTACCGACGGGTCGTCTAGTCCAGAAGGTCTGTCCGGTACCGACGGGTCGTCCGGTACAGACGGTCTGTACGGTCCGGTACCGACGGGTCGTCCGGTACCGACGGGTCGTCTAGTCCAGAAGGCCTGTCCGGTACTGACAGGTCGTCCGGTACAGATGGTCTGTCCGGTCCGGTAGAGACGGGTCGTCCGGTACCGACGGGTCGTCTAGTACAGAAGGTCTGTCCGGTACCGACAGGTCATCCGGTACCGACGGGTCATCCGGTACCGACGGTCTGTACGGTAGCGATGGGTCAACTAGTACAGAAGGTCTGTCCGGTCCGGCAGAGACGGGTCGTACGGTACCGAAAAGAAGTCCAGTACAGACGGTCTGTCCGGTACTGACGGGTCATCCGGTACCGACGGTCTGTACGGTAGCGACGGGTCGTCTAGTACAGAAGGTCTGTCCGGTACCGACAGGTCATCCGGTACCGACGGGTCATCCGGTACCGACGGTCTGTACGGTAGCGATGGGTCAACTAGTACAGAAGGTCTGTCCGGTCCGGCAGAGACGGGTCGTACGGTACCGAAAAGAAGTCCAGTACAGACGGTCTGTCCGGTACTGACGGGTCATCCGGTACGACGGTCTGTACGGTAGCGACGGGTCGTCTAGTACAGAAGGTCTGTCTGGTACCGACGGTCTGTACGGTAGCGACGGGATGTCCGGTACCAACGTGTCGTCCGGTACCGACGGTCTGTACGGTAGCGACGCAATGTCCGGTACCAACGTGTCGTCCGGTACCGACAGTCTGTACGATAGAGACGGGTCGTCCGGTACAGAAGGTCTGTCCGGTACCGACGGGTCGTCCGGTACCGACGGTCTGTCTGGTACCGACAGTCTGTACGATAGAGATGGGTCGTCCGGTACAGAAGGTCTGTCCGGTACCGACGGGTCGTTCGGTACCGACGGTCTGTACTGTACTGATTTTTTGTCTTATAATGACCTGAAAAAGCAGAAAATTATAAATCTGCATGAAAATCAAAATAGTCACTAATTTTGCAGATTTAGGACTATAAATAAAATCCCAGCGAAATCAATTACATAGTAAATATTTTCTGTTTTTCTTTGGATAAAAACGGCAACGCGTTAAATAGTCGGTATTTAAGGGTTAAAATAAAGAGACAAGTTATAAAGTTTTCATCATGACTGAAGCTGAAAAAGTAGAAAAAATATGAATCTGTAATTTTTCAGCAGTTTTGGAGACGACCAATGAGCTGAAAGGACGTTGTGACCGACCGGATCGGATCTCTGATGGATCCGATCCGGTCGGGTCGGGACATCCCTACAGTGGGTGGAGGTGATCGGGGGGCAGAATTATCTCTGTGTGGTTTCAGAGGGAGTCACCTTCTTCTTCTGTGGTGACGTTGAGGGTGGCGGAGCACGCCGCCTCCCCGGCAGCGTTGGCCGCCCTGCAGGTGTACTGACCCGCGTGCTCGGAGAAGGCGTCCACGATGATGAGCGTGGCGGCGTTCGTCACCTCATCAAAGTGGAACACCACGTTCTTCGTGGGCCGGACCGGCTGCCGGTTGTGGAACCAGCTTATCTCCGGCTTCGGCATGCTGGACACGCGCGCGTGGAAGCGGGCCACCTCGCCGTGCGGCACCGTGCAGCTCGTGATTGGCTGGATAAAAAGTGGCTTTTGACCAATGGAGGGTTTCTTTAGACTGGAGATGGAAATGCTGGTGGAGGTGGTCTTCTGAGACCCAGCAGGACCACCAGCTGCTTCAGATTCTCCTGAAAGGAAGCAGGTTCACTTGAGTCACACAGCAGCAGCAAGTGGATGAGTCACACACAAACTGGACCAAACTGGATGCAAACTGGATCCAAACCAGTCCAAACTGGACCAAACAGTGTTTGTCCTGGTGGTCTGAACATCTTGTTGTCTCATCAGAACCGGACCACAGCCAGTACCGGCCAAAGTCAGAACCATAGGCTGTATTTAAAAAAATGGGCGGAGCCTCTGTGACATAGGGCTCCTCAATTATGGGACAAATGCTAATTACAATTATTTTGATTGAAATTGAGATCTTGATTATCGAACACGGTTAGGGAAAGAAAAAGAGCCATTTTAAGTGTTGTCAGTGGTAATCCAGACTAGTTTCTTTCCACCAGGTCCCAGTAGCTGTTGTTTGTCTCAGACCGGCAGATGTTCTGCAGGTGTGATCTGGAATAAATGAGACTGGAGACGTTTTGTTTGCACGTTGAAATCCGCCTCATATTCGGCTCTATGATGCGGCTTGACCACAGGTCCGTAGTGAAACATTGGACTGTAGCCACGTCCTTCACATCACCCTCATGACCCTCATCATGCAGGAGAGACGCGGTTAAAGTAGCGAGGAGATGCAGTGATGCCGTTTGTCCAAAGTGTTGATGAGGTTCTTAAATCCGGGTTGTTCGCTGTGTTAACTGAGCGCTGGTC